>JACSVZ010000014.1:45918554-46351240 GCA_014706295.1 Lycocorax pyrrhopterus obiensis | reverse complement strand
AGAAGAGCTAAGCGCACCGTATTTTGCAGATGCCCACTATCCCTTCTTGTGTTTCAGTCTGGAAGTGAGACAGTCTAGTGTTTCCACCCTGTCTGAAAAGTGAGACCCTCACACTTGTGAGAATTATGTGCAGCTTGTAAAAAGGACTGCATCAGACACTATTTTAAAGAGCAGACAAAAACTTTTTTGGCTGTTTTTGTTCATATGCACTGAGAGACATGCCCTGGTAATTGAGAGCAGCCAAAGCGAAATTTTCTTGCAGCATACATTTGGAGTCTAGCAGCGTTTAACAAAAACTGTCTTGCTTTTCTTTTCTGGTTTTTGTTTTTTTTGTCCCTGCCAAATGCCTGGGTTGAGTTAAAATCTCATCTTACAAGTGAAAACTGGTCGTGATCCTGTGGTTGGCCAGTAGTTGCTCAAAGCGTAGGCGTGATGGATGTTGGCAGGGTTCCCTACATGTCTCATCGCAGCCAGCCCTGTTGGAGCGGACTGCACTGGCATGCAGCATGCTGCAGTTCTTTCTTTCACTGAGGTGAAACTTAAAAGAAATGCATGCTGTGGGAATTTCAACTGCTTGTTAAAGGCAGAGACAAGTCTTACTTAGGTCTGGTGATCCTGGTGGACCTCTCATTATGCTGGGTCTGATTTACATCTCTCCCCATCTCCTGGTGAATTGTCCCTGTTTCAGTGGGAGCTGGTTGGCTGTCTGTATGCGAGGTCCACATGCCATCAGGTTTTGGGCCTGCAAGCTTCCTTTTGGGGCACTGAGGAGTGTGGAGGTAGGGTAAGAGCTGGAGGAGAAGGCTCTGTGGACATCAAGGTCTGTTCTGAGCTCTTTGCACTCTGTGGCATCATAGTCACTTTGGTGACGTGATCAATGTCTCAGCTGTTTTGAGGACAGCGTGTTGCTTAGTAAAAGGTTGCAGCTATTCTAGTTGCAAATACTTCTCAGATGTATTTGGGATGGCCCCAGTTCCCTCTCCCTCAAGCTTAGTCCCAGGGTAATCCCAGTGGCGAGGAATAGTGCCTTGCGTGGAAGCATGGCATCTGTGGGTAGTTGAAGGGCAACAGCAAGCCCTTTCAGTCAGGCAGGTTTGCCCTTGGCTAGCACTTCCTCCTCTAATGTGATCTTTTCTCTGCTTCAGTTGCCTTCAAATCAGTATTTTGAAGGTGTGCTGCCTTGAGCAAAAGAGCAGTTCACAAAGATCAATGCGGTCAACAAATTATGGGGCTGGGGTGGGTGAAGAATGATGACATTATAACAGGTAAATACATTTTCCTCCTGGCACCCTGGGGTGCATTCAGGTGGGATGAGACACAGAACCTGCTGCTCTCACCTGGGTCTATGGGAGGAATTAAGGGTGCTCCGGCAAGAGGTGAAGGATGGATTGTGGGGCAACCCGCTGGCTTCAAGCGAGAACATGTTTCCTGCTGGGTTGCTGGCACCCATTTCTCGCTCCCAAGTGTGGTGGGAGTGAGGTCTGGTTTGGGGAAAGTCCCAGCCTGTCCTCCCCTGCCATTGTTCATTCTCCCTGTAGCCTCACAGGCATCCACACAGTGCATGGGCTGGAGCACTGTGCTTCTGGGTCTCCCAGCACTGGCTCAAAGAAGGAGATTCAGGAGGGTGGACAAGACCTTGACCCACCATTCTAGTGCAAGCCCAAGATTTGTTTGGCTTTGCAGCCTTGTAGCAGATCCTTTGTTCCCAGTAGAGTTCCATTTGTCAGGCTGTGCAGCTCTGTATGATGCTGTGAGCCATGTGAGCTTGACTGGAAGGAAGCTGAGCAAGGCTCAGCACTGCAGGAGAGGAGGAAGGTGTTCTCACAGGGCAGGCTGGGAAGGCCAGAGTGAAGGATGAACATGGAGTTTTACCTTACAGCTTCACATATCCCAGCATTCACTAAAGAGAAATCATCACGGGGGCTTGTATTTGGAAGCCGCCTTCATGTTTCTCAGTGACAAAACCACTCTGTGATCTTTTTCTGGGGTTTCTGAGCTCTTCCGGTTTCAGGAAGGCTCTTCCAAAAAAAAATTTTCCTCCTTTTGCACTTCTGTTAAAAAACTCAGAGAGGGACAGCCTTCCAGCAGGGCATTCAGAGCACAGGTGGCAGTCCTTTCTTTTGGGGCACTTGCGGTTTGAGGAACAGAAGATGCTACATAGAAGTGAAAAGGAGAGGCAAGAGAAGAAATCAAGTACTTTCCATCACAGGCATCCATGAAATTACTGTGCAGGTGCTTGTAGAGACGATGCAAAGAAAGACAGGTTGCTCCTCACCAGTAGGTCCCAGCTGGGACCACTGTGACTCAGACATGTGTCTCCTTCACTGCTGCTCACCAGCATTCACCTCGGTTTTCCCCAGTGCTGTGCAGCTTTCACGTCATGAAAAATAAGTGCTCCGTCTGGCTCTATCCAGATGGGTCAAAAGTAGATGACTCCCACTCAATTCGAGTCTGCAGCTGGAGCAGGGTTAATGTGGGCGTTGGGTGTTGATTGGAGGAGATAGAAGTGTAAGTGAGGGTGTGGTGAATTATCTTGGTGTTGCAGGGGGTGGTCTCTACTCCCCACGATAGATAGTTGTCTGTGTGGAAAAGGACTGGCTTTCCTTCCTTGTGTTGGCAAGCCTGGAAGTGCAATGGGTAACATCCTCCCTCAAAAAAAAACAAGTGGGTAAAACCAGTGTTTACTTGTGGAAGGTGCGGCAGAGCATCCCACATCCGTTGGGTGTTTAATGTACTTGCTTCTGCAGGCTGGTGTTTAAGGCATGGGGATATCCCGTCCGGATGCGGTCATTGGGAAGTGCAGAATGATCCGGCATTCCCGGGACAGAAAGAACGAACCCAACCCTGAGAGGTGTGTCTCATCCTGTCCCACAGCAGGCTTAGGGGTGCCTCCTGGCCCTTGCTGCTCTGACTGCTTGGCTTTCTCTTTGCCGTGCACAAAGGTGAATGTGGAAAGGGCTGCAGCCATTTCCTCCTGACTGAGCTCTCTGCTCCTGCTCTGTAAAGCTGCCACCTTCCCCTTGCCAGTTTATGATCTGATTATAGACTTTTCCCCAAACATTGCACTATGGGCATGAAGGGCCTTTCCTCTTTGTTTTTATTTTCTAAAACATTGGGGAATCAGAATTCCGCAGCAATTGTTTCCAGCTTGTCTGTTGGGTATCCAACCTCTCTCGGTAGTGCAGAGCTGGGAAAAGGACTGTGTGATTTAAAAGTCTTGGCTGCTTCTTTCCTAGCTAAAATTCTGACCCCATAGGATGCCTGGCCCACTGCTCAGGCATAGCACATCTTGCATGTTATTGGCACTGATAACTCAGGTTGTTCTTGAAACACCGGCGATGCGCCTGAGAGGCATGCAAAGAATCAGATGTTTAAACATTTTCCCTTTCTTTCTCTGTTGTTTCCACCCTCTCCCCCACTTTTTTTCTTCCCCTTCCTGCAGAGTTTGACCGGAACTTGCTCACACAAGAGGAGACCTGAATTCTGATGGCTTAATACACTTTCGCTACAAGGTGTTTAAGAACTGACAAAGTACCCTCTGTATACAAAGATTACAGTGGTATTGGCTCCCCAATAGCTAACATCAGAAGCAACAGAGACTTGCCTATATTGCCCAGGGTATCGGGGGCCTCTATGATGCATTATACCTGGTTTTACTAACAGTTGCAATGATCCAAAAAAAAAAGGCCTCTTTTGGCATTGCCCAAAGTGTCTCCAAATTGTTGGACAATTGCTTTTTTAAAAATTTTTTTAAATTTTTCAAACTGACTTTACACAACCTTTTCTGCTCTCTGTTGTGTTTGTGAAGTCAGAAGCTGTACATATGAGTTGTAAATAGTTACTTTGCCAGAAAATGTGTGAAATCTGATCTTAATTTTGCTGCAGTACTCCCCATGTTGAGTTTAATTGCTGGACTCAAATTTACTGATTAGTGACGTGATGTATCAACAGTTACTGCCATTGACATGGTATTTTGGTAGGTGCTGGCAGGCATTCTTTTTAATTCATTCCTGGTTTTTACTTTAGAAGGACTGTAAAAATGCTGCTAAAATTGTCCAGAAGTTTTACGCTTTGCATTAGATTTGTTTTAATGGAGGACAGCATAGATACAACTTTTTTCTCATGCTGACCCAAAACAAACATCCTCTCTATGTGCAGAGCAGGTGTTGAACAATCAAGTCTGGGATTCAAAATGAATGTCACAAATTTCTTTAGTCTCAAGAGACGGGCTTTTGAGTGAGTGAGACAGGTTTGCCAGAATTTTGGGGAGCTCCCTCTGCATAGCGGTAGGGAGCTATACAGATGGCCTCTCATAAAACCACTGGCTCAGATTACCATTACTTCTGGGTATGATTATTGCTGTCAGCACAACACCACCTGGATTTTTTCGGGGAGGTGGGGAGTTAAGAGTTTGGGTTGTGTGTGTTGGGGTTTTTTTCTCTGAAATAAAGATTAATTTAAATTGCACAATTAAAGTTATGGCCTTAAAATTTGCTAACAAATGTAGCCGGTGGGAGGAAGTTACCACGCCTATTTAAGCATGTCTGAAGCTTCTAAACCAAAATATTTCTCTTGCAAGGTTGTGCATAAAACTTGAAAACTCTGTTACTAACTTTCCGTTGTGTTGTAACATTTTAATAACTTTTTAAAAGCAATTTTTGTATCATAAGCAGTATATTTAATACCAGATAAAACTAGGGCTGCAGTAATGGATTATGATCAAACCTCCTTTATGTTGGACTAGTAAGCTTTTTACTGTGCGTCATTATATAAAGCATGTATTTTGTTTGCTCTACCCTGTTTGTCTTATTAAATGCATCCTTGCAGTGCTGAGATACTCACAGCGGTGCTGACATTCCAAATGATTTTCTTTGCCTAAAGCTGTTGGCAATTGTGTTGTCCTCTATCTGGAACCCCCTTCATGATACTGTCTAGGTTGAGGGGATGCAATTCTGCAGTACTATTTTCTGTCAGCGCACCAGGGCAACACCTGTCAGGCCATGCTTTTCCTCCCCTTGTCCATGTATGAAAGGCCTCAAGGTGCTTGACACCCAAGGGAGCTGGTTAAAGTGATTAAAGCTCTCAGAACTGAGAAATTCTGATGATCTGGTGAGTTACTTTGCCACAGCTCTGAACCACAGCAAATTGCACTTCTTTGGGCCTTTTGCTGAGGCTGTTACATTCAGGGACCACTTGTTGTATTGGGGATCATCTTCAGCCTGCCTCTTTTTGTTTTTGTTTTTGTTTTCTTGATTTGTTTAGTTTGTTTTCTGTGCATTTTTTGAGCTTGGAAGGTTTTGCTGAACCCTTGCACTGCAGGGGTGGGATCCTGCAGGACAGGAACAGTGCATGTTCTTTCTTGGGCCAGGAGTGGCTCACAGGATGCATAAGACTTTTAAAATACTAGATGCCTTCAGCTCACTTTGGAAAAGGTCTTCACTTCCTTTGGTCAAAGCTCTTTCTGGCTACCTGCTGCCCAGTCATGTGGGAGCGTTGAGCAAAGATGGGCTTGCAGGGGGAGAGCAAGCACAAGGAAGGAGGCTTCCTCCTCTCGTTGTTGTTGTTGAGGAGGAAGCCTCCTTCCTTGTGCTTTGCTCCTGCCCCATGCAAGCCCATCTTTGCTCAGCTCCCAGCATGACTGGAGCAGCAAGGGTAGCCAGAAAGAGCTTTGAACCAAAGGAGGTGAAGACTTTTCCAAAGTGAGACTGAAAAGGCATCTAGTATTTAAAGTCTCTATGCATCCTGTGAGCCACTCCTGGCCCAAGAAGAAATGCACTGTTCCCTGGTCCCTGCAGGATCCCACCCCTGCAGTGCAAGGGTTCAGCAAAACCTTCAGGTCTCAAAAAATGCAACAGAAAACCAAACTAAACAAATCAAAGAAAACAAAAACAAAAACAAAAAAGGCAGTGCTGAAGATGATCCCCAATACAACAAGTGTCCCTGATTGTAACAGCCTTCAGCACAGGCCAAGGAAGTGCAAATTGCTGTGGTCAGAGCTGGTGGCAAAGTACTCACCAGAAGGAATTCAGTTCTCAGTTCTGAGAGCTTTAAATCACTTAAACCAGCTCCCTGGGTGTCAGCACTTGAGGCTTTCATACATGGACAAGGGGAGGAAAAGCATGGCCTGTACAGGTGGTGCCCTGGTGCGCTGACAGAAAATAGTACTGCAGAATGTGCATGCCCCTCAAGCCTGAGACAATCAGAAGGGAGGTTCCAGATAGAGGACACACATTGCAAACAGGCTTTAGGCAAAGAAAAATCATTTGGATGTCAGCCCTGCTGTGAGTATCTCAGCACTGCAGGAGATTTAATAGACAAACAGGTAGAGCAAACAAAATACATGGCTTATATATAATGACGCACATAAAAAGCTTACTAGTCCAAACATAAAGGAGGCTTTGAATCATATCCTATTACTGCACCCTAGTTTAATCTGGTATTAAATATACTGCTTATGATACAAAAATTGCTTTTAAAAGTTATTAAAATGTTACAACAACAACGAAAGTAGTAAAAGATTTCAAGTTTTATGCACAACCTTGCAAGAGAAAATTTTGGTTTTAGGAAGCTTCAGACAATGCTTAAATAGCGTGGTAACTTCCTACCACCGCTAACATATGTTAGCAAATTTTAAGGCCATAATTTAATTGTGCAATTAAATTAATCTTTATTTCAGAGAAAAAAACCCCAACACCACAAACCCACCACTCTCTAAACTCCCCCACCTCCCCGAAAAAATCCCAGGTGGTGTTGTGCTGAAGCAAATAATCATACCCAGAAGTAATGGTATCTGAAGCCAGTGGTTTTTAGAGAGGCCATCTGTATAGCTCCCACCCTATGCAGGGAGCTCACCCACAAATTCTGGCAAACTGTCTCAACTCACTCAAAGCCTCCTTTGAGACTAAAAGAAATTGTGACATTCATTGAATCCAGACTTGATTGTTCAACACCTGCTCTGCACATAGAGGAGATGTTTGTTTTGGTCACAATGAGAAAAAAGTTGTATTATGCTGTCTCCATTAAAAAAATCTAATGCAAAGCGTAAACTTGGACAATTTTAGCAGCATTTTACAGTCCTTCATAAAGTAAAACCAGGAATGAATTAAAAAGAATGCCTCCATGCACCTCATCCAAAATACCAAATGTCATGGGCAGTAACTGTTGATACATCACAGTCATAATCAGTAAAATTTGAGTCCAGCAATTAACTCAACATGGGGAGTACTGCAGCAAATAGATCAGATTCAACATTTTCTGGCAAAGTAACTATTTACAACTCATATGTACAGCTTCTGGACTTACAAAACAACAGAGAGCTAGAAAGTTGTGTAAAGTCAAGTTTGAAATTTAAAAAAAATTTTAAAAAAGCAATTGTCCAACCAATTTGGAGACACTTTGGCATGCCAAAAGAGGCCTTTTTTTTTTTGGATCATTGCAACTGTTATAAAACCAGCAGATATAATGCATCAATGAGGCCAGATACCCTGGGCAATATAGGCAAGTCTCTGTTGCGTCTCTGATGTTAGCTATTGGGGGAGCCAATATCCACTGTAATCTTTGTATACAGAGGGTACTTGTCAGTTCTTAACACCTTGTACGAAAGTGTATTTAAGCCATCAGAATTCATGGTCTCTCTTGTGTGAGCAATTCGGTCAAACCTGCAGGAGGGGAAGAAAAAAAAGTGGGGGAGAGGGTGGAAACAACAGAGAAAGAAAGGGAAAAATGTTTAAACAATCTGATCTTTGCATGCCTCTCAGGCGGCATCGCCGGTGTTTCAAGAACAACCTGAGTATCAGTGCCATAAACATGCCAAGATGTGGCTAGCCTGAGCAGTGGGCCAAGGCATCCCTATGGGGTCAAATTTTAGCTAGGAAGAAGCAGCCAAGCTTTTAAATCACACAGGTCCTTTTCCAGCTCTGCACTAGAGCAGAGGTTTATACCCCAAAGACAAGCTGGAAACAATTGCTCGGAATCTGATTTCCCATGTTTAAGAAATAAAAACAAGAGGAGAGGCCTTCATGCCATAGTGCAATGTTGGGGAAAAGGTCTATAATCAGATCATAAACTGGCAAGGGGAAGGTGGCAGCTTACAGAGCAGGAGCAGAGAGCTCAGTCAGGGAGGAAATGGCTGCAGCCTTTCCACATTCCACCTTTGTGCACGGCAAAGAGAAAGCCAAGCAGTCAGAGCAGCAAGGGCAGGAGGCACCCCTAAGCCTGCTGTGGGACAGGATGAGACACACCTCTCAGGGTTGGGTTCGTTCTTTCTGTCCCGGGAATGCCGGATCATTCTGCACTTCCCAATGACCGCATCCGGACGGGATATCCCCATGCCTTTAAACACCAGCCTGCAGAAAGCAAGTACATTAAACACCCAACGGATGTGGGATGCTCTGCCGCACCTTCCACAAGTAAACACTGGTTTTACCCACTTTTTTTTTTTTGAGGGAGGATGTTACCCATGCACTTCCAGGCTTGCCAACACAAGGAAGGAAAGCCAGTCCTTTTCCACACAGACACTATCTATCGTGGGGAGTAGAGACCACCCCCTGCCAACACCAAGATAATTCACCACACCCTCACTTACACTTCTATCTCCTCCAATCAACACCCAACGCCCACATTAACCCTGCTCCAGGCTGCAGACTCGAATTTGAGTGGGAGTCATCTACTTTTTGACCCATCTGGATAGGAGCCAGACGGAGCACTTATTTTTCATGACGTGAAAGCTGCAGCACTGGGGAAAACCGAGGTGAATGCTGGTGAAGCAGCATGAAGGAGACACATGGTCGGAGTCACAGTGGTCCCAGCTGGGACCTACTGGGTGAGGAGCAGCCTGTCTTTCTTTGCATGCTCTCTACAAAGCACCTGCACAGTTATTTCATGGATGCCTGTGATGGAAAAGTACTTGATTTCTTCTTTGCCTCTCCCTTTTCACTTCTATGTAGCATCTTCTGTTCCTCAAAACCCGAGTGCCCCAAAAAGAAAGGACTGCCACCTTGCTCTGAATGCCCTGCTGGAAGGCTGTCCCTCTCTTGGTTTTTTAACAGAAGTGCAAAAGGAAGGTAAAATTTTTTTTTGGAAGAGCCTTCCTGAAACCCGGAAGAGCTCAGAAACCCCAGAGAAAAGATCACAGAGTGGTTTTGTCACTGAGAAACATGAAGGCGGCTTCCAAATACAAGCCCCTCGTGATGATTTCTCTTAGTGAATGCTGTGGATATGTGAAGCTGTAAGGT
The DNA here is from genome assembly GCA_014706295.1 of Lycocorax pyrrhopterus obiensis. Taxonomy (NCBI): domain Eukaryota; kingdom Metazoa; phylum Chordata; class Aves; order Passeriformes; family Paradisaeidae; genus Lycocorax; species Lycocorax pyrrhopterus. The sequence goes on along the minus strand of JACSVZ010000014.1, from coordinate 46,342,007 downwards.
ACAACTCCATGTTCATCCTTCACTCTGGCCTTCCCAGCCTGCCCTGTGAGAACACCTTCCTCCTCTCCTGCAGTGCTGAGCCTTGCTCAGCTTCCTTCCAGTCAAGCTCACATGGCTCACAGCATCATACAGAGCTGCTCACAGCCTGACAAATGGAACTCTACTGGGAACAAAGGGATCTGCTACAAGGCTGCAAAGCCAAACAAATCTTGGGCTGCACTGAGCATGGTGGGTCAAGGTCTTGTCCACCCTCCTGAATCTCCTTCTTTGAGCCAGTGCTGGGAGACCCAGAAGCACAGTGCTCCAGCCCATGCACTGGTGTGGATGCCTGTGAGGCTACAGGGAGAATGAACAATGGCAGGGGGAGGGAACAGGGCTGGGACTTTTCCAACCAGACCCACTCCCCACCACACCTTGGGAGCTGAGAAATGGGGTGCCAGCACCCAGCAGGAACATGTTCTCGCTGAGCCAGCGGGTTGCCCACACACCACCTTCACCTCTTGCCTGGAGACACCCTATGTCCTCCCATACCCAGGTGAGAGCAGCAGGTCTGTGTTCATCCCCACCCTGAATGCACCCCAGGGTGCCAAGGAGGAAAATGTATTTACCTGTTATAAATGTCATCATCTTCACCACCCCAGCCCCAGTAATTGTTTGGGAACCCATTGATCTTTGTGAACTGCTCTTTGCTCAAGGCAGACACACCTCCAAAATACTGATTGTAAGGCAACCTGGAAGCAGAGAAAAGAGCACATTAGAGGAGGAGAGGTGCTAGCCAAGGGGCAGCCTGCCTGACTGAAAAGGGCTTGCTGTTGCCCTTCACCTAGCCCACACAGAGCCAGCACCCACTGCAAGGCACATTCCTGCCACTGGGATACCCTGGACTCAGCTGAGGGAGAGGGAACTGGGGGGCTCAGTCCCAAATACATCTGAGAAGTATTTTGCAACTAGAAGTAGCTGCAACCTTTTACTAAGCAACACGCTGTCCTCAAAGGACAGGCTGAGACATGTATCACGTCACCAAAGGTGACATGAATGCCACGAGAGTGGCAAGAGCTCAGACAGACATTGGATGTGCCACAGAGCCTTCTCCTCCAGCTCTACCACTCACCTCCACACTCCTCAGTGCCCCAAAAGGAAGCTTGCAGCCCAAAACTGAGCTGGCAGTGTGACCTCGCATACAGACAGGCAACCAGCTCCCACTTGAAACAGGGGACAATTCACCAGGAGATTGGGGAGAGATGAAATTCAGACCCAGAGCATAATGAGAGGGTCCACACAGGGATCACCAGGACCTAGTACAGACTTGTCTCTGCCTTAACAAGCAGTGAAATCCCCACAGCCATGCATTTCTGTTTTAAGTTTCACCTCAGTGAAAGAAAGAACTGCAGCTGCTGCAGTGCCAGTGGCAGTCCTGCTCCAAGCAGGGCTTGGGTCTGGAGTGGAGACATGTAGGGACCCTGCCAACACCATCACTGCTACAGCTTTAGCACTACTGGCCACCACAGGATCACGACCAGTTTTCACTTTATAGATGAGATTTTAAACTCACCCGTAGGCATTTGGGACAGGGGACAAAAAAAACAAAAACCAGAAAGGAAAAGCAAGACATGTTTTTGTTCAGAACAGCCTGCTGAACCCAAATGTATGCTGCAAGAAATTTCGCTTTGTGCTGCTCTCAAATACCAGGGCAGGTCTCTCAGTGGCATGAAACCAAACAGCCAAAAAAGTTTTGTCTTGCTCTTAAAATAGTGTCTGATGCAGTCTTTTTAAAGCTGCACATAATTCTCACAGTGTGAGGGTGTCTCACTTTTCAGACAGGGTGGAAACACTAGCTGTCTTCCAGCTTCCAGACTGAAACACAAGAAGGGATACGTGGGCATCTGCAAAATGAACGGTGCTTAGCTCTTCCTCACCCTACATTTCACCTTCCAGAAGCTGTGAATTTTAATAAACTCCTCTGCCTCGCTCCCCTGCAGCCACCCGCTCCCTGCAGGGACCTGCACGTTAAGACAGCCTTTTGGGAGAGACACTTTCCCATGCTTTCAGTGGTGGGCGGGGATGTGTAACACTGCGTCTGCCCTGCTAGGCTAGCAGTGGTATTAGGAGAAAGATGCCACTCCAAAAGGCGTCTCACCGAAATCCAAATTTATCCATGGATACAGAGAGGTGCCGTGGCTGGCTGTAACATTTGTAGGTGTTCCTGTCATCCATTGGGATGAGGTCTACATCACTAAACACAAAGCAATCATAGTCATACTCCTTCAGGGCCTCTGCAAATCCAATATTCAGCAGTTTAGCACGGTTAAATTCTTCTTCTCCATCCTAATTTAAAAACAAATAAAAACAGTTAAGTGACTCAAATTTGACAGTTGACATCAGCAGTTCCTTACCTGTTGCCAGATGCTGGTGTTGCTGCAGAGGGCTGACATGCCTCTGATGGACTGAGCTCGAGCCCGAGCACTGCCCTTGCAGCACCCATGGCATGTTTGCAGCAGACCTCCCCTGATCCCAAACACTGCCTGCAGGACAAATGACACCCGGGACAGCCGCAAACCGTGGGGCAGGAAAAACGTCTGAGGAGAGGCTGGACCCAGCTGAGCTCCCATCTCTTGGTGGGAGCCCCCAAGAAGGTAGGTTTGATACCATACTGAGCAGTCCCTGTGTCCCGCTCTACACAGAGGCATTTAAGGATTGAATTTTCTGATACAGGGCAAGCAGGTGGGGCTTCCTGGAGCAGCAGAGAAAAGCAAAAAAGAGTTGAGCTCCTCTGGAAGAAGAGACTCTTGCTAGAGAGAGAAACATTGGCAGTAGTTTAGCTTACAGCCATGACAAAAGACCATGGACCAAAACCTTGCTGTGGCCAGAATTTCAGCACCCTCCTCCTAAGCTCTGCCACAACATGGCTGTGAGACTGTGGCGCAGCCACTGCTGAGCAACGTGTGAGTACATGCCAGACCTGATCTGCAAAGCACAAGACGGCACCAGTAGCCAAAGTCTGATGCTCTGCTGCTCACCTCTGACCCTCTGCCAAGCCCTGGGCAGCCATGCACGCACAGGAGCAGGATGCTCCCTCAGCCCCGGGAAGCAGGTTCAGCACGTGGCTGAACACACAGCCTTGGTTACTGGATGGCAGGCCAGCACGAGCTGCTTCCTGCAAGGGCTACAGCTGAAGAGATGGATGCTGCCACTGCTGCAGTGGCACATCCCCTTCTTTGGTGCTCTTCCACCACTGTTCATCTGTCCTGCAGGCCTTGATAGAAAAATGAAATCAGAAAGGCTCTCAGCATGATGGGAAGGACCTGAACAGAGCTGACACTACAGCAGGGCATATTCATCCCAGGGCAAGCATAGCTAACGAAGGGACCGGCAGAGAGCAGGGCAGGAAAATCTCCATTTTCCTCCCCAAGCAATGAAGCACCTGAGGAGAACCTGTTGGGCCTTTTTCAGGCAGAAACATTTCAAAAGCACATGTGGATTTGGGCACAAGTACAGCTTGCAAATTGCTGCATACTTTTGAAAAGCTAAAAAATCATACCCACAAACTCAGGAATACCGGTGGTTTGAGAGTAAGGATTTTCAATCCAAGACCCCACTCTGCAGCAGCAGCTTCAAATCCAAACCTTATACAAGAGAACAGAGCAGGTAGAAAGAAACTCATAGGGCTTCGCTCAAAGAGACTGAAGGTTTTTGCCAGCCTGGAAACCAAGACTGCCAAATGCATTCTACCTTTAGTCCTCCACACTCTCGGAGCAGTGTCAAGACAAAGGACTCACCCACTGTGCAAGCTGTCCCCCCCACCCTGCGCTACCCACACCTAACATGGGATGCACATCAAGGATGGATAAAATACTGTGCACAAGGAGCAGCAGCTTAAAACACCACATCCTCTGTAAAAGCTTTACCTGGTTAATAAACAATCATTTTGGTAATTGTTTAATCCAGACTGGTTAATGGATCTGCTGCTGAAGAGCCAATGCAGGTTCTTGAAACAGCCCCAAGTATATTCCAAATGAAGGTTTTAAAATGCAAGTGTCAAACCAAAGTTTTCAAAAGCATTCATCACCTGCCTTGGGCATAAATGACTTCACAGGGAGGAGTAAGGTTTCATGGAAGAGGATCTGAGCAAATTCTCAGCATCCTCACCCAAAACAAAAGGGTTCACACAATAATAAGGTGGTGGGTGGATGATCACCATCATGCATAAAGAGAGAGCAATGAAAACGCAAGTACAGAAAATGAAGGCAAGTGGAACAAAGAGGCTGGGGAGAGGAAGCAGCTGAGGTAATGAGACTGGAGGGTTTTCTTTCCCCAGCAAAGGGGGTTGACCAGCCCTAGCTGCCCAGCACTCCTCAGGTCCCATGGTACCAAACCCAAACTTGGCTCCAAGGTTCCGAGGGGGACTGGTCCTGGTGCTGGTGCAAAGTGCAATGTGCTCACACCTCAAAGCAACTGCTGGGCCAGTCTAGGAGAGTGGCCTCATTTCATACCCTTTGGCTGCTCTTTTCCCAAAGAAATTCAAGGCAAAGGGCACTTCACACCGATTTTGTTACCAACAGAGGCTCAGCTGTAATTAACCAATGCCTTCGGGTAGCCTCTAACTCTTCTGAGTGACACATGGGGATTAACAGTGCTATGAGGAGCTGTGTTTTTCAACCTCTCCCCAGAAAACCTCAAAGCACAGAGACTTTTGCACCAAGAGCATGCGGGACCCTTCCTGCCACCTCACCCACAGGACCCTGGCAGAGTTCACACGGGAGCCCTGTGCATGGAGAGGGACGGGACACACAGCAAACACTTCATGTTGGCATTGCCACTCTACTCCCAGGTGGCCACACAGCTTCATGCTCCGGCATCCAAAAGACTTGGAAGAAGGGAATCACAACCAATACAAGAAAACAAAGAACCCTCTCCAAGCCATTTCTTAGTAACTTTACAGCGAGCACGTAGCTCACGCAGCAAACTTTGCAAGGCTGTTATCAACTGTGACTGCTTTGTTTTCTGTCCCAGGAGATACATGGGGCTTTACCGCATGTATTGGAACACAAAAAGACTGACAAGAGGTTTTGCTTTTTGCAGAAGCTCTGTTTCTTTACCTAAGGCAATGTGGAAGAACTGGCATGCTTGTGGTATCTGAGATTCATATCTCTCAAAACTCACAAGCATGCTGCAGGCTGCCATCTTTGACTGATCCCCAACATTTTGGAAAAAAACCCAAACGACAAACCAGAGCTGTGAAAACTTTCTATGCTGACTTTCCTTCCAGGTCAGCACAGAGTGCAGTCCCCACAGGTGACCCTTGAGAAAGCAGATAAAGCAGAATTGAAAAAACCTCCATCCCTCACCTCTGCCTGGCAGCTTGTCATCTCATGGATGCTGGTATTTGTCACAAAGAATTGGATTCGTTTGGCCTCGCCTGGACAGAGAAGCATTATCCTGAAGAGCGATGCAGTGCACAGGGGACTGCTGGTTTGACAGTGCAGTCAAGCACTAGACATAGCCTCCATGTTTTCATAGGCTTTCAGCCAGAAAAGTTGTAGTCCAAGCACATTTTTGCTATTTTCTTTTTCCTGAAAATTTTTTCCCAATGTTCTCTTGTCCTGAAACTTAACCCATGTCTGTGTCCAGTGCTGGCGCCCAGCACCTGCGTCTGGCTCCTGAATTAACTCTCTCTGTCACTCCCAGAACTAACTGCTGCCTCAGTCCTGCAAGGTCTGACACCAACTCCTGCTTGTACCTGGAGGTGAATGATCAGCCTGAGCAGAACAACATCCAAGCTTTTTTACTTCCCATCCCTTACATCAGCTGAATCTGGTTTGTTCAGCCAGACCTACCAAAGGAGGGTTCCTTTTTTTTTTAGTGCTAGACAGAAAAAATCAAGGTTTTTGGAACAGTTACTCAAACTAAAGGGGTTGCAAACCAGCAAGGAGCCACATGTCCTAACTTTGTTCTGCCTTCCACATCCATGTAGGAGGCAGCTCTGTGATTCCTCCTGCAGACAGCACAGATGACCTGTGCCTGCATCTCTTTCACCTGGATCCTACACTCATCAGGTCTCAGGAAGGTGATGGTGAGGATATGTTTCTGGACAAGGAGGAGAGAGCCATCACCTCTAGTGGCAGCTTGCTAGCTACATCAAGGATACACTGAGACAGCCTGAACCACACACGCAATGTCCATGGGAAAGTTCTTCCTCCAGTGGGCTTGACCAGGCAGAAACAGATTTCCAGAGCCAGAGAGAGATACCAGGAGATACTTTGGTGTTTCTCTGTTGAAGGGTGTTTTGAGGCCTCAGCACAATTACACTGGGCAGTGGGAGAGAGCAGCCACAGTGGAAACTTGCCTCCCCCGCCACTGCAAGGGTAAGCAGGGGCTGAGCACAATCTCCTCCTTTGCCCACACACCTGATACCCCCTGCAAAGTAACATGAGTAAGAGTGATGCCCCAACCACTCCACACTCACACGCACACACACCTCTCTGGAAAATTGCTACCAAGACACTACAAATAGCACCAGGGGCCAGTGGAAAATGGTTGAACAACTGCCCAGTTTTCAGGGAATTGGCTGAGTCTCCCCTTTCCCAAACCTAAATCTGGCTGCATGGGCATTTGCATGGGCTGAAATGCAGAGAGAATATTAATTTCTAGACCTGAGCATCTGTGTGGCAATGGCCGCAGGTGCGGGAGAGCACACGGATAACGGTGGGAGTGAGCGAGGCTGAGGGAGACGCTGCAAATTTGTCACTTGTGTGGCATCGATGGGCGCTGGGCAGAGCGTGCCCAGCCATGTGTCCTCATCTCAGGTTCACCTGAAAAATCCTACAGCGGCTAGTCCACGCACCAGGTTTGGGTTTTTCTAGGGGTGGAGTGTGCAAGGTGAAACATAATACATATTTTCCACTGGCTCCTGTTACATGCCAGACATTTTACAAACATTATCCCCTTGACTTCAGCCAAGTCCTACTCAGAGGCATTCAGGCACACAAGAACAGCATGGTGGAGACACAATGGACGCGTGACAGAAACACGTTGCGCTGAAAGGAAGAAGTTTGACATTACCAGTGCAGCAGTAGCAGGGCTCAGCGCTCCTCTTTCTTTCTATGAGATGCGGAGCACAGAAGAGCATGTAGGCAGCGTGTAAGAACCAGATCACACAGTAATTCTCCTTGCTTCAGTGACTGCTTTGATATAGACAGGATTAACAAGTAAAGGTAATATTTCCCCGCTAGAAGGAAAAATAAAATAAAAAAAAAAAAAAGGAGGGCAGATGCAAAGGGAAGGACAGACAAGAAAAAGAGAAAAGCAATTGTCAAGACAGCAGAGAAATAAAGACTGTTTTCCTACTGTACTTCTGGAAGAATTAATACATTTTCTGCATCTGTCTCTATTCAGTGTTCCCCCTCACCCTCGGGAGATGCATCCAGCAGGTTTATTACCACTGATCACTCCACTCCTTCTAGACACAGCTTATTAGAGGCATTTAGAAGGAGAATGTTTATTTTACAAATCAAGCAGTCTTACTTGCTAACCTACATCTGCTGGATGTGGCCAGGGCATGTATACCCCGTGTACTGCATTTCATTCTCACTCAAACTATGCCCAAGGGATAGCACCTGAGAAAAAGCATTTGCTTCAAACACACCATTAAGAGTTAACTGTAAAGCAGACAGCCCTAGTGCTGGAGAGCAGCACCACAGAAGAGGAGTAGCCAGCAACACAGGGCAATGCAAGCCAGCATGCACCATCACAGCAGCAGCGGGGACCCCGACCGGGCTTCAGACACTGCCTGCCTTTACGGGCACCGGCGCTGCTTTCCTCACCCTGGAACACCACCCGATGGGGAAACACCACACCCAGCTGCACTGCCAGCTCTTCGCAATGGAGATGGCTGCTGTCCCACAGGCGATGCCCCAGACCAGGGGCAGGCAGCTCTCACAGCTGGCGGGTGAGCTACACCTGCCTGGGAAAGCAGCAGCCCCCACCGCGGGACCACTGCTGGAAGCCACACCGCACCCTCGCTTCCGAGCTGCGCTTGGAGCAGGGAGGCACCGAGTGGCACCACCCTGAGCAGTGGGGACACAGCTCAGCTAGCCCTGTGGCACCCGCAACCCGCACGGGCAAATGCTGCACGTGCAAGGAAACGCAGCCCGAAGGATGGAGGGCTGCGGCTGGCCCTGCGCTGCTGCACCCCAGTGGCACCAGCTGCTCCTTGTGTTACACAGGAAGGGTTTCCTTACGGGGCTCAATTCTAGGGCACAGCGTGCCAGTCCGCATGCTGCAGAAATGCCTTGTGTCCTCACCAGTGTGGCTGCCAGGCCACAGGCACAGACAGATGCAGACACCAAACCATCTTGGCTGCTGTGCTTGGGAACTGTTGCTAATCCCCAGAAATCTCTTTTGTGCCGATCTCTGGCACCCTGGAAATGAGCAAAGTAAGAGAAATTGTAGTAATGGAGTACCAGTTTTCTCTCTCAGGATAGGTCTCCCCCTACTTTCAAGTCTGTGACGAAATTCATCGCTTGGGTGACCATTTTAAATATTCATGGTGTTTGATATGCCCAAACACACCAGCTGATCCAAGCAGAAGTTTAAGGAGTTAACACTTAAAGAAGCATGCTATTTCATCTCAGCTCTTACTGAGCTGAGAAAACAGGACATAAATACATCTCCAAGAGAGAAACTGCAGTGGGATTGTCCAGAAGGTGCTCTCTGCTGGGGCTCTCAGAACTGCATCTGCCCTTTTCACCCTGCAGCCTGTACAAATGCCTGCACATTTTAAGCCTTTCCAAGGGTGAACGACACTCACTTATTTAAACACCATTATGCTATAAATTAAGACAGCTTGTCTTGAGTGAAATGTGCATTTTTATGCGTTTTTTTTAAAGGCAGATTGAAGGCCACCAGATATCAAGGAAAAAACCCCAAAACCAAAAACCCCAAGAACCTCCCCTTCACTGCGTGTTTCTTTTCTGTTCTGTTCACCTGAAAGCAACCACTTACCTGCCCCACTGCCAGAGCTTTGCTTTCTCCATCCTGACTTCGTGCACTAACATGAACAGAAGGTGCTTGATAAAGTGAAATCCTACACGCTTATGGCACATCCACTACCAAACTAGGCATCTGGACATTTCGAAAGAGATATTAAATTGGGTTGTGCTATTAGGAATTTTTTTCCTCCTCACGAAGTGATTTCTTTAAGCAGAAGCTCTTAAGAGTGAATTGTACCTGAGCAAAAGAGGGGATCTCAGGTTTCCCATCAAAAGCATTGAAGCAAAATTTTTCTTTTTTTTTTGTTTTTTCTTCTTTTTTTTTTTTAAGCAACCTTATCCCTGCCTGCCAGCCTACTGCTGTTCAAAGTAAAGCAACCACTCCTCTATTTTAAGGGGCAAGGGCACTGTTGTGACAGCTGTATAAAAGCTTGTCTTACCTGGTTGATAACATACACTCCATAATCTAGTTGCTGCCTTTGGAGAATTGGGTGCAGGTAATAGAGCCAGTACTTCAGGTGCTCCTCTCGGTTCCTGAATGGTATGATTATTGCTACTTTCTGAAGTGCTATACAGTCCTTCGGAGCAAAACGACCTCCTGCTTTGACCTCTGGGTTTATTCTTGCCACTTCTTCCAGGTTTACGGGGTGGGAAAATTCCACACGTAGTGCACCAACTGCAAGAGAGGCGTAACACAAAGCAAATTAACCCACACAATCTATTTCTCTGAGCATACATCCTTTACACACATTTGGGTTTTGCTTGGGTTTGGTTTTTAAGAAACGGAGCTTTTGGTCCCAACACAATCCCAGCAGTGCATGGAGGTGTTGAAGCTTGGACCATCCATACCCGAAGCAACCTCACACCACCATTCAGAGCAAGCCCACAAACACTGTGACGTCTTGGTATCAGAACCCAGGGGAGTCACTGACACTGAGTCCTGCAAATCCTGCAGTCTATGTGGCCAGCCAAGAGCTGTGCTCCCACTGGAACATGCACCACAAAACCAGCCTGAAGTGTTGCCTTTTGGGCTCTCACCCACCTCAGGCAGCCCAAGAGTCAAGTACTTCAAAATTAGCTCTGCTTTCCTGCCAACAAAATCACCTGTGGCTAGTCACATGCAAAGTGAATAAAATCCCCTTCCTGTTTTTTTTTTTTTTCTCAGAGATATTTTCAGTGTTCTGTAGACCCCTATTTATTAAAAGTTCTGTAGTAGCTAATGCTAAAAACCCCATATCCAGATTTGCATTCAGGTTGGCAATTCCTGCAGACAGTTTCAAAAGTGGCAGGTTTTGAAACTGCTGACACAATCTGTGCCAAAACCTGTGGTTAAAACTGAGAAGCCCAGGTGGCACCAGAGAGAGCCCTCTCAAAATATCCATCTGGCCCTTCTATTTGCTTCCAGCTGCTCCAGCACCGACGACAGAGCGACTCACCACACAAGCCTAAGGAAGGGCCTCTCCTGCTGCCACGTCCTGCCCCCAGCACCAGCCAGCTAACAGACTGCCCTTGGCACAGGCACTCATCTCCCGCTAAAGCCTCTGCAGCAGGGGGCAGTTCCTGAGGACACCCTGCGTAAGGCATAAAGTATTGACCATAAGTACCAGTCTAGGGATCACCCCTTAAGGATCTGGCTGCTGCACCCTCTCCCTCTCCTCCATTTGGGCGTGCTTGAGTGTCCTACAGCTACCGCCTCACATTTGTTGCAGAGACCCCCAGTTCCCCAAGGGGGGGGGTACACTGCCCTGGGGGAGTCCCTTGAGAAGGGGCACAAGTGATTTATGGAGCTCAAAAAGGCAGTGGCTGTCACAATCGACCTTGTGCATTCTGCAACACGTGACTACTGAAAAAAGCAGAAATAATGCTCCAGACTCATGGCTCATTCCGTGGTTATTTAGAAGAAGCAACTTCGGTTTGGTTGTGCTGCTTCACTATGTGCTCACCCAGGCTGGAGAGGACAAGGAGGAGACTGGCAAAGCTGGCAGCAGTGCTCAGTGTACCTCCAGAGGCAGCAGGGAAGCTTTGCTGCATGGCGCCTGCATAGCGGCAGGATGCAAAGGGATCTCCTCATCTCTGCATTTTGCACTGGTTAAATGGGCACGTTTCCCTCTCACACGAGGAGAAGGCAGTGATTTCTCAGACTCCATGGGCACTGGGATCAGTCTGCCCATGCTCTCAGCACTCCAGCAATTCCCAGCGGCACCGCTGACATGTCTGCCCGGTTCTGCACCCTCTCTGCCCCACGGCACAAGCTGGGCCCTGTGGATGCCTGCCCTGCAGCTGCAGGGCCAGGGCCAAAGCCTCTCTGCTCTAAAGTCTAAATGTGGCTTGCAGGGAGAGCTCAGAAGGTGCTCTGCAGCAGGAGGAAGAGGCAAAAATTGGAGGAACTGGGGCAGGAAGGAACACGCAGCGGAATGACCGGGACTGGGGCTCAGTGGTGACAGGATCAGGGGCCAGGCACAGCCACCCTTGGGCCTGTAGGACAGACATCATATCAGTGAGGCCAGAGGTGGCAGGACGGGGAGACGGTGCATCGCTTCCTCTGAATTTGGGGACTGCTTCCACACCACAGTGGTGAGCATTTTCCCAAAACAGCCTCTGGCCCCAACCCACTTCCATGCCCATATCCCCCACCTGTCCCTGTGCCCATCAGTGTCACCTCCATTAGGAGACTAGCACTCAGAGTCAGGATGATACTACACTTTTGTGATTGCAGAGGGCATTGCACTGGGCACAGTTCACCTAACCGGTCATAGCCAGCAAACTGGATTATGTTGGGCATCTGTGCCCAGGGACTTTATTTTCCTACCCTGCTTGCACCTGGTTGCCAGCAGCAGGGCCAACCCAGTGGGACGCTGCAGGAAGCAGAGGGGCAGAAGCAACACATCCCCCCGTGAGGCCCTGCCAGCCTGGTCCACTGCCAGGCACTGGGTGGCTGCTGTCCCACCAAGCAAGCCCCTTCCTGTGGGGACAGGCTGTGCTCTGTGTTCCCAGTTACTGGATTCGTCTCCAAGTTGCTGCTCCCAAGAAGCAACTGCGTGCCCCATCAGACCGGAGAATGCTTTCTGGTTTAACAAACAAAGATTCTTTTAATGTCTCAAACCCACTCAGTGTAAGGCGGGAGGAAATGAAAGTCTGCCATTTAGGTAAATTTACAGAGGAAATCTCCCACTGGTGACTTGTGAGCTCCAGCTGGGCAAGGACAGCCACAAGTGTTTGGAACTGCAAACGGCATTTTGCAGGATGGCATCCAGCAGCCCCCCAAGGCGAAACGTGGACCACTCATCCTCCCAGCACTCACTCTTGCTTGCCTTACGGAGACTGGAACATTGGCAAGGAAAAGATGGGAGCAGGAAACATATTCATTGTAAAAAAATAGCTGCAGAAGGCAGAGATTTAAGTTTTGTAGTCTTGGAGGGCATTGGTGAGAAATGATCTCTACTGCTCCAACCTCCTGCTTAATAAATGAGTTTTAAGGGCAGCACACCTCGCAAATACTGCCCTAAGGGATGCAGCCAACATGTAGGTCAGTGAGAAGTCCCCAGGCACCAGTGCCATCCATGTGCAGCAAGGCAGCCGCTTCTGAGACAGGCTGGACACGAATCACTCAGTTAATACATTCACCGAATACAAAACCAGAAAAAAAAGCTGAATAGGCTGTTTTGAAATACAGAATGACTAAAACAAACTAGACTTCGTAAAGCCATGTGGCTGACACAAAGAGCAGCAACATACCACCCACTGCAAATTGACACTTTCAGTTCATTTCCCAAGCAGGACAAAGCTAAAGCCAAATCCACAAACACACAGGCTCTCCAACTGGTGAACAGAATCACAATTCCAGTTACTAATTTTAAATCATTTTCACTGAAATTTGACTACCTGGATAGCAAGCAGCCCTGGGGCTGTTGTTTCCCAAGAATGATGACTCAGGATGTAATCTGCAATGCCAAGAAAACGTGCAAAGTATGCTGCAAGTGCTGTCCCACCTGTCAAAACTGTGTCCCTATCTGTGTTTACAAGGAAAACTTTCCAGCTCGATTCACTCCATCTGAACCTTTCCTGTTTCTGTTCAAGCTGACTGCCTGACACAGGAGTCACTGTATACGGAGTCCCTTCTAAAAACAGACAGGCATGACAGCACTGTGCGGACTTTCAGCTCTGGTCACCCCTACAGCCCGGCATCTGTAGGCAGATGCCTGCTGGGTTCAGCATCACAAAGCTCCAACAGAGCAGCTTCATGAGCCTCCACTGTGTATTTTTAGCAAAATAAAACCTCAAAAACATAAATAAAGCAACTGCAGGAAGCTTGCAAAAGAACACAAAAGCACAGCATCACATCAAAACATCTCAGAGTTTGTAAAAGGAGGCTTTAGCTGGCAGTGGCAGGGTAAGAGAGAGATACACACACCAAAAAAAGCCAGCCCATTCCTGCCCCTCACCTCTGACACTCAGAAGCATTTCTGCTCACAGGGAAGGTGCACAGGAGAAGCCAGAGGACATCATGCTGCTCACAAACAGGAAGCAGCTTCTCACACAAAGCAGAACGTGAGGCTTGCAAAAAGTCAGAGGCAGTGCAGCGCTGGAGTCGCAGGAGCTTGTCCCATAGCGCTGGTGATTTTCCCATCCCCACTTCCCAAGGGCCATGCCTGCCACAACACCTAAACCTCCGGCCATCTGCGGCTGCCAGCACACATCCTTCCTGGTGCTCATCCTGCTGACCCAAATGAGAGGACCCTCACACAAGCAGCCCAGAATCCACTCAGCCTGATGCTATAATAAATCTAGAGACTGCGCTAGCCTCCCTAGACCAAAGGGAGCTAGCTAGGGAGGCTCTAGGGAACATTTTCCCAATACTAGAAGTGCTGGGAAAACTCAGGCAGCAATGTCTCGCAGGGCCAGAAGCGTACTTGTGCATCCCTACGGGGGCTGCAAACACCACATACCATCCAAGAAGGTGGGAGCAAGGGATACAACAGAAAGGGCAGCCCTCGGGGACTCAGGCAGGACAGAGTGGGGGAACCCTTTTCTTCAGAAGGGCAGTGCGGAGGAGAAGGAAATAGGAAGGAGGGAAACTGGTCTCATGGACAGGCTTGAAGTGATCCAGCCGTCTGAATCACCCTCCTGAGAGCTTCACTGGGAAAACAGGCAAGATCCACCTGCACGCTTTAAGCCAGGCATCAGTCTCAGACATTTAATTTAGTGAAAATGAAAGCAAAAACATGTATCAGCGGTTGGAAAAAGGCTCTCCCCAAGCAGAGCCAAAAAGAACATTTCCATCACCCTGGCCGAGAGCTGGGCGCTGCTCTCCATCTGCTGAGCCGTGTGCACACCTGCACTGCCACACTCAGACAATCCTCATACGAAAGAAAAGCTGGAAAAGAGGAGCAGAGCTCACAAGAGAGGCAAAAAAAACCAAACAACCCTCTCTTTTCAGGGGCCCAACAGAAAAGGGAAGGAAGGGCCCGTCAGCCACACCACGCCTGCCTCGGCTGGGAAAAACAGTATCAGCTCCACCCCAGAAAATGTGAGAGCAAGTTCCCCCACCCCAGGCTGTGAAGCAGAGCTGGACCCCAGCCCCACACAGCAGCTCCATGGCGGGCAGGCAGCTGCATCCCACAGTTCAGCGAAGCAGTTATTTTCTCTTAAGGTCATTAAAATAATTTCCCATCAGCTAAACTTCAAAGCTGTACCAGCACCTTTTCAGATGACACCACCCAGACTCAAATAATGGCTCAGGCCCACGGTGGGGGGATGGGGCAGCCCCCATGTCCCTTGCCCATCTGGGTCTCCCAAGCAGAAATGTCCTGGCATGCAACCCACTGGCCAAAATGGCCAACTGGCTGGCAGCCGCTGCCTCTTGCTGCCTGCAGCTATCACTCCCCAACGAGAGTTTAAAGAAAAAACTCCTTGGGTCTTTCTAGAAATATCCCAGCCACAAAACAAATGCCCTCCCAAGGGCTGGAATACATTTCATTTAGCTGATCTATACCTGTGAAGTTGCATGCCCCCACAGATGTTAGCTATGCCGAGGCCAGGGAAGCCTGCTACATGGGCTCATCTCCTGTCCCGGGCAGGCTAACACAGTGCGTGGCATCCGCAACTGCAGACCCCAAGGAAACAGGCTGAAAAAAATGAGGATGCATCACATGTGCTGGCAACATTGGGTCTGCATGAATAACTCAACAACTACAGCCAGAGAAAAATTTTTCTTAACCCAATCCCCTGCATTGCCTGTTCTAACATAAGGTCTCACACTAGCACATGGCATCTTTAGAACAAAACAAAAAGAAAAGGGAGACAGTCTTGTTGACGGAGGGTACTTCTGGGAGAGAAGCAAAGTCCTCCTTGGTGGCTCAAATCCAGTGCACGCTCACTGAGGCAGCTTTGAACTGTCTCCCTTTGAGCCAGGCAATCTGCATGTGATTAGCTCTTCCCACCCGCCGCAAAATTAAATTCCAGGCTCTCTAACAGCAAACTACAAACAAACAAACAAACAGGCATGGATCAGAAGAAGGCTGAGCAGCCATCAGCCAGAAACCCCACACTGTGCAGCAGGATGGGATGTGTGGACAGAGCTCTCCTGGGCTGAGTGGCATCCCAGGCCCGTATCTCTGCCAGTGGCAGCCCCAAATCACAAGGCAATACCCCCAGCCCCTCTCCCTTGCCCCATCCCATCCTGCCTGTGGCATGTGCACCTGGATTCCAGTGCTGCCCCGGGGCTGGGGTGCGCTCCACAGATAGGTGGGGGAGCACCAGGTGCCAGGTGGGGTGGAGGTGTGTCTGTCTGGCTGAAACTCTGCCAGGGCTTGTGCACCCCAAAAGCATGAGTTGCTGCCGGTGTCGGGGAGCATGGGGGCTGAAGATAGCAGCAGGGCCTGGAGACATGGCTGCTGCTTCATGCGCTGCCCTGGAGAACACAGGTTTGTGGAAACCCATCCCATAAGGCCTTTACAGGGCCATTTCCAGATTCAGCAAGACAGGTTTGCAGGTAACTTGTCTCTTTGCCCTCAAAGCAAGTCCAGTGACTCCCCAGTCTGGGGAGGTGACAAAAGCAACCCTCTTTCAGACAAACATCTGCAGACGCTTGGGGACTGCTCTGAGCTCCCTGCAGCTCAGCTGCAGCTGAAAGACTGCCGGGAAGGCTGTTTGCCATGCCCCTGGCCATGGCCACTGCTCACTGAAATCAGTACCTGCAGTGCAAATCCAATCCACACCTGGCTCACCAGGCACCTCTCCTTGCAGGCAGGGGCTCTAGGCACTGATTTGCACAAAAGAAAACACTGTCCCAGTGGGGACAGGCTGAGCAGCAAGACCTTCTCCAACCCAGAGAAACAGGAGCAAGCTGGACATTGACACCGCTCCATCACGTCCCCCAACACCCCAAACCTTTGGCTGCATCACTGCAGTATTGCTATGGACTGGTTGGTTTTGTCCCCAAAACCAAACCCCCCTTCCACCCTGCAGAGAAGGGTGCACAGGAGGGAGCAGAGCAGTGGCTGCAGGACTCTGGCTAGAGAGTAGTGTCCACTGGAGAGGAAAGGAGGCGAGCAGTGCAGCCCAGCAGCGCAGTGGAGCCCAGCTGCCCAGCGCCTCCTGCTTGCTTGTGAGGCCATCAGACATAGAGCACCTCCCTACTGAGGACTGTGCACCCCCAGCACCCCACCTTTGGGGAGGGGACGGCCCCTAGGGCAGGGAAAACGTCCCCTATCTGCTAAATGAAGTCAGACTAAGATGCTCCACACTAGAGGAGGAAAGTTAAAGAGCTTAACTGAATTCTGCGTCCAAGTGCAGTTTTGGAAGCTGCAAGTTATCTGTCTCTTTCCAAACACAAACTTGGCCTAATTTCCAAAGAAGCTAGCTATTGCTTCAGATCAATGCTGGCAGAGAAACAAGCATGTTATAAAACACTACATGCACGAGACAGAAAATTTTCCTTTTCTCCTCCGTCTGAAACAACGGCTCTCCAGCACGGCACAGTACCTTTCCAAGTTACTTTGCGAGCCTAATTACTCCTTGACCTCCACTTTCACCAGATAAGAGGATGCTAGGGATATTCTCCTCACAGAAGCTGCTCCCTTGCCTGCCAAGAAAGCCTGTGCTTCAGAGGTATGATGTGCTCCCAGCCACACAGATAGATAGCTGTGGAGCTGCCGGTGGCATTGCCAGGATCACACATCTGTTCCCTGCCAAACATCTTAAGCATATTCTTTGGAGAAGTTTAACAGTTTCTCAAACCCTCTTTTGAAGCCAAGAAAGCCTAAATTTGAGCAAACTGTTAGCTCTCCCCACCCCGCTCTTCTCTGAGTTTCTGTTTTAGTTTTTCAAGAGGGACACAGTACAACCCCAGCTTGTGTCTGTGAGCAAAGCAATGCCTCCAGCACCAAAGCAGGCAGGAAGGAGCAGAGACTGGCTGTATGAAAAAGGTTAAAAAAAAGGCAGGTCCAGATGAGAGACAAAAGGGAGACGCTACACATAAAGCAAATGTTGTCTCCACTGCCTGGTATTGAAAGTAACCCCACAGATTCAGAAGCCTCCAATTCCTGGGGTAGAAACTCACAGCAAGATGAGAGCCCATGACTGCAGGTAGGCAGTGTGACAGGATGACCAGACCCAAGGCATGCCAAAACTACCAAATCCCTCTAGCACTGTCACCACTAGAAGTCTTCCAAAAAATGGTGAGTTTAGCATCTCTTAGGCTTTCACCCTCTTGCCCCAGCTTTGCCCTTCTAGGATTCTGCCAGTGGTAAAACATCTTCCACCTCTGCCCACACGATGTCCACATACACAGGGGCCTCAAACTACATTATTTATTAATTCAATCTCAGGCAGCACATAACCTCTAAACACTTCTGTAATACAGACACTAAGCATCACCACTGATTTTACAGGCTACCTCAAAGCATCAGATAACCCTCATCACTTATCTTCAGCATCAACAGTTTTGAGCACTTGCTTGTACTGACTACACAGGCATCAGAAACAGTGCATTGAAGAAAGAGCCTGTGCCATAGGTCCTCCCCTCCCTGAGTGACAGCTGCTCACCTACAAGCTGGCCAAATGACTTTTTTTCTTTCAATCCTTCTTTTTTTAAACATGCCTCACGAACATGGAAGTGGGAAGCACCAGTTTATATCCAGAACTCTGACATCTCAGAGAAACAGTTCTTTTTCTTGTATGCCCAAAATCCCTGAGCAGGACTTGAGGGTGCTGGGGGATGAGAGGCTGGACATGACCCAGCCATGGGCACTCCCAGCCCAGAGAGCCAAACGTGCCCTGGGCTGCATCCAAAGCAGCGTGGGCAGCAGGGGAGGGAGGGGATTCTGCCCCTCTGCTCTGCTCTGGTGAGACCTCACCTGGAACTCTGCATCCAGCTCTGGGGTCCCAGCACAGGAAGGACATGGACCTGTTGGAGCGAGTCCAGAGAAGGCCACCAAGATGGTCAGAGGGATGGAGCACTTTCACTATGAAGACAGGCTGAGGGAGTTGGGACTGTTCAGCTTGGAGACAACAAGGCTCCAGGGAGAAAACAAAGCTGGAGAGGGACTTTTGACAAGATAGTGACAGGACAAGGGGCAATGGCTTTTAAGTGGAGCAGGTTTAGATTAGATGTTAGGAAAAAATTCTTTACTGTGAGAGTGGGGAGGTTGCACAGGGAAGTTTTGGATGCCCCATTCCTGAAAGTGTTTGTTCAAGGCCAAGTTGGATGGGGCTCTGAACAACCTGGTCTAGGTAAAGGTGTGCATGCCCATGCCAGGGAGTCAGGATTGCATAATCTTTAAGGTCCCTTCCAACCCACACCATTCTATGACATCCCAGGAAACAGCCATTTTTAAACCTTCGTGAAAATGAGTACATCTCTAATGGTTTGTCCTTTGGACAATTCACTGGTTCATACATTAACCTACATTTTTGTTTTGTCAATATCCTTTAATTATTAGTGTTCAGGGTTATTTATTCTAAGCTTAAATCTGGGCATGAAAAGCTATTAAGACAGACACCTGACTGCAATATTTAGCACACTTGGATGAACTTTCCCAGAACATGCTCATGGCAAAAAGGGGCAAGAGCACATCTTTTATGTTTGCCATCCCAGCCACACCTGGTGTCTAAATGGGGGTCAAAAATGGCTAAGGAGACAGCTGTACTCTAAAATAACCTCCACAAACACATGCACTCAGCTGGGCAGGACTTGAAAATGACATCCCAGAAATACAGATAAGCCTGTCCATGAAATTCTGCTTTGCAGACCTCTGGCTGCTTTAATATAAGCTCTTTTGGAAAGGGATTTTACAGCCAAAGAATCTGACCCCTTGTGCACACCCTCCTTAAACCAGCAGGCATGTAGCTACCCCAACACCAAAATACAAAAACCACATGGAAATGGTAGAAGAAACACATTTGGCTGTTTTGAAAGCGTTTAGGCTAACACATACTACTTCTACAGAGCAATTTTTTATTAAAAAAAAACCAACCAAGACCAACACCACGATACTCTAAAGGGTATCCTAAAGAATGCTCCTAAAGAATGCAACAATTTGGGGAATGGACACCTGCAGGAAATACCTGGATTTACTTGCTTTTAGGCTTCTCAGAGAAGCCAGAATTTCTTGGAATTCTTGAAATTTTACTGCAGCAAGCAGGCTCTGCTTCTTGATACCCTGTTTCAGATACTCATTGGCATGCAGCTCTAAACTGGAGCATAAATCAAAAATGCTTATATTACCTTGTATTAGAGAATTTCATAGCTGTTAAGAACTTTCAACTCAAAGCTGAATTATAGTATTAGCCCAGTCCTGATTTATTCTTTTAAATTATAAATAATGGCAAATGAACCATAAAAGCACATTTAAAATTTGGCAGCTTCTTGTAAGAGATTAAACCTCATTCAGCTAATGCATTTGTTGCAGAGCCAGACAGCAGGGATTGTAAACTACTCTCTAAAGACTGCTAGGAAGAAGACTGTGGGCCTCTCAAGTGAGTACCTGGCTATTTTACCATTCAAAAAGCCTGAGCAGTTCAGTCACACATATCCTGTGTGAGTCATCACATGCTTCCCAACAACGATGGGGGAGGGGCAGGCAGGAAAGAAATTAAAAAATAGAATTAGGTATGTTTCAATAAATTTTGGTTTATGCTGAGGAAATGGAGCTATTGGAGCTACCTGTTCCCATCAGAGCACTTCCCCATGGCTTTGGGAACACAGGAATCACAGGATGGTTCCCGCTTTTTATGTTCATATTGACAAATGAGTTTTGAGCTCAAAAAGGAGGATTTCTGAGTTCTGGGTGGGGAAACTAAATGTCAGAAATGCTCACAAAGTGCACACCACTCTACTCCTCACAGTGGCCTTAGAGATACATGAGATGCTGATCAGGGCAGACTCAGCTCTGACCAACATGTGAGGCATGACACAATTGTTTTACAAATGTTGTTTGCTACCAAAATCGGAAAAGAACAGGGGGAAAAAAAGAACAAACAGTTTCTCACCTACATGCTGGCTATAAATCTTGATGCTGTGACGGTGCCAGACTGCATGTGACTGCACCACCCCACAAGTACTGAAGGTAACACAGCTAGAAAACATTTGCCTACTCTATTGTAAAGAACTACTTTTTACGTGGCCCTGTAGCTCTCAACCATCTGCAACCACTACCAGTAGCTTCATATGGCCTTTGGCAGATTCAGTGAACTGCACTGAAGATGTTACAAAGATGATTTAAAATATCTTAAATGATCCTTCAGCGACTAACTCCAATAACACTTTGAATCTTGGGGTCACTAAGAGCATTTCTCTAAACTCCAGGCATTTCCAAAGCACATGACTCATTCCTGACAGGATCAGACTAAGTGGAGACCATTCAAAGCAAAGCCATATTCATAAAGTGTTCCCACATCCATGCTCTGAGGACAGGCTTGCCCAGCCACTTTCAACTTAAGTGATGTAGGGGGAAAAAGTGAAAGATACGAACCAAAAACAACAACGCAGAACACAGCACAGTTTCTTTTAGCGACCTGAAAACCGCCTTCCTAGAATAACAAACCAGTCATTTGTAATTTAGATGCATTGATCCATAAACAGCTGACCAGCAAGCACCGAGAGAAAAGATGAATTTTTGTGTCGGTTTCATAAACTGAAAACCACAGGTAGCTTCTCTGAAGTCTCTTCCTCTGTTGTGATCTCTGGTAACAGAGGCACCCATGCTGAAATGGCACACTTGGTGGATGAGGGACATCATCCCCAAGCTCAGGGGCCCAAGGTGTGGCCAGGCTACTGTCAGCTGGGATGCCAGCAGGTCATGGTAACAAACCCTACCTACACCACAGGAGTGTCTCTTCAAAGGGCAGCAGTCACAAGCAGCGAGTTGCGTGAGAGAGCCTTTTAAAGGGATGAAAAAATCTGAAATTCCCCTTGTCCCCAAGTCTGCCCTGTGACAAAACCAGCAGATCAAAATAGGTCCAGGTCATCACGTAATAAAAATGAGACTACCAGCAGGCTGCAAACCCGCCAAGATCCTGCCAGCATGCCAGCACCCAAGAGGTCCTGGAAAAGACCAATGGGGAGCACAGCTCCAGTGCAGATAAAACACACGCCAGGCTGCCACGTATCACGGTACTGCATCACAGGACCAAATACGTAGAAAGCGCCGCTGGGATGCGTAACAACTGTACTCATGACCCTGCCTCACAGCCCATTTTAAACCCGTGCCGCCCATTCAGCAGGTCCGCGGACACAGAAAGGCTGCGTAAAGCCTGCACAGCGCAAACAGCCCTCCTGAGCCTTCCCGTGGCATTGCGCAAGAGCAGCATTTTGGGTAGAGTTCCCAGAGGAAATTACCCAACCTCGACGACAACCAGAAAGAAACCTAGCCGGGCGGGGTGGGAGCGCTTCGCGAGAGCGACGGGGCTCCGCTCACCGCTGCCGTGCCCGGGGCAGCATCCGCGCCGCGCTCCCCCCGCGCACCGGCTCCCCGGGGATTCTCCCACAATCCCCCTCCGCCGGCGGCACACGCGTGAGCAGCCGCATCGCTGTCACACCGCGCCCGATCCGCGGGGAGAGCGCTCACGGGCGCACCGGGACCCGCGCGGAGGCGGGCACCCCAGGCGGGGAGGCGGCGGGGCCCCGTGCCCGCCCCCCCGAAACCCTGCCGGGACGGCACTCACCGAGCAGCGGGGAGGGCTCGGGGCAGGGGCCCGGCGGCGGCGGCGGCTCGGCGTGCGGGGGCCGGGCCCGGGCGGCGGGCGGCGGCGGGCGGGAGAGCGGCAGCGAGACGTTAGCGGGCGGCGGGCGGCGCGGCGGCGGCTCGGGGCTGCCCGGCGGCCCCAGGGCGCTGCCCGCCAGGTAGTAGAGCAGCGTGGCCGAGAGGTGGAGGGCGCAGAAGGCGACGAGGAGGCGGCAGGCCCGCTGCAGCGAGGTGCCGGGCAGCGACGGCTCCTTCATGCCGCTGCGCTGGCGGGGAGCGCCGCCCGCCCCGCGCCGCGCCGCCGACGGGGGACGGGGCGGTGGAGGCGGCGGCTCCGCCCTCCGGGGCGGCCCCGAGCCCCGCGCCCCGCCCGCCTTCGCCGGGAGCACCGGCGGGACCCCCGGCTCCACCCGGCCCCGGCTTCCCCCTCCCGTCCTCGGCATTCCGCCCCGGCCCCCCGCCCGTCTCCTCCGAGCCCTGGGGTGGACAGCCCCGCCGCTCCGGCCGGCCCTTGCGAGCGCACCCCGCCTTGGCTGGCTCTCTTACACGGTGCCCCGTGGCAGCGTGCTAGAACGGTCGCTGTAGCAGCCCCCAGAAGCGCTCGCCTGTAGCAGAGGGTGTAAGCGGCAGCAGCGAGCTGCTGCGGGGCAGCGAGGGCTGTGTTTGTGTTCATGCCCCTTGGAGGGCTGCACGTTGTCTTCGCTTGGAGCAACTATGCATAAACTGTAGTTTTCTCTCAGCTCCGTGGAGCTTGTTTCAACTTGTTTCCTGCAAAGCAAAAAAAACCCAGGACCACCTTTTTGTTAAACGTATCATAGCATCCCAGCAGTGCCAGCGGCAGGGTCTTCTGGAGGTCTCCAGCCAAACATCCTGCTTGGAGCACGACTATTGCCAGCAACAGGTGAAGTCAGCTGTGGTTTTGTCCCACTGAGTCTTGAAAGCTGCCCAACATGGTGATCTATATACGTCTCTGGTGCCCTGTACCAGAGCTGTTCCACATTTCTGAGGAAGGGCTTTCCTCATGTCCATCATCAAGCCAGTAGTAGTGCCTATGCAAGCAGGTCTGGGCGCCATCCAGCATCCCTCAAAGTTACATGTGTTTCTTATAACTAGTGATCCATGAACCTGGAAAGAAACCACCTTGGTCCCACAGGAAGAAACCCATCCTGTCTCAGCCTTATAGCGTTGCCCTACTGCAAGAGCAGTGACAGTCAAGAAGCCAGTACTAATCTTGCTTTTCCCCTGGGTGCTGCAGGCATTTCACTCACAGCTGACTGGAGAGTAATTGGTGGGACATTGGTGACTCGAAGGGTGAGACTGACAGCTGACCAGGCAAAATCCTGCTCATGGTCCGGCAGACTTGCATGTATCCGGGCTTCAGAGTGCTTCAGGTAGTCAACCATGCGACACTCAAGTGCAATAAGTAATTCCTGCTAGTAGCCCTTAATGCTGCTGTTCATTTAGTCTCAAGAAAGCAAAGTAACTGCAGGGAGGAAGTGAATCTCATTCTTCTTATTGGTTAAAACTACTTTGTAACACTCACACACACATGTGTTTGCCACTCCTACTGTCCTCAGCCATCGTGGATCTGCTGATTTCAGCGGCCTCTGGTGCTGCCTGGGGGGCTGCCAAAGTGCATGACCAGAGACATCTGCTTCCTCTTTTCTGTTCACTTAGATGTTTCTCAATTCTTTCTGACACGTTCTGCAAGTCGGTCCAATGATCACCTTGTGCTTTGTTTAAACTTGATGTTGTAAGCAACATGATGACAATGCTGGTGTCCATGACGCTATAATGACACCATCACTGATGGCACTGATATTCTCAGTCAGCATTCAAACAAGCATCAGCTCCCTAAGTGCCTTCTTCAATGAGTAAACCTAGCTTTCAAAACTTTCAGGCTCTCCAGACATCTTTTATGGATCAATTGGCAAAAGGCAACCCACAATGTGAGCCAGCAGAAAATCCATTCTTCAGAACTAGCGGGTCAGTCCAGTGTTTCCATGTTTTGCTACTGTCAGAAAATACCTGGACTTGTGCTAGTGAAATTTGTCTTTCCCTTCTTTCAGGTTTTGAAGTGCTCACTTGTAGGGAAAGCTCCCCATGGTGCATTGTGAATCAGATCTCAATTGTGACTGAAGGCAGAGTCAATTTGATTTCCCATGGCACTATTATATATGTCATCTTTCAAATTTGTCTAGAAGTGCAAAAGAAGTGACAGCACAGTGTTCAGTAAAAGCATCAGACACTTAGGAAATGTCTAATACATTTTTCCACAGGTCCACTGTAGCTCCCCACCATGAATGTCTGCTATGTTTTATGTGAATCCTATAAAAATATTGCCATTTTTTCCATGGGACCACTGTCTCACTTGGTCTTAACATGGCTCTGGAAGTAGAGGAAGGCTTTTTGATTAAAGAAGGCTCTGTTGCTGGAAGGGATCATTCACACTCTGCACCACTCAAGTGTGCAATGATGTGTGAAAGGATAAATACAGACTTACAGATCCAAGCAGGTAATGGCACTCCTGTTTTTGGTAAAGAGGTAAGGTGTCCTACTGAACCCATGAACAAGGAAAGAGAAATATAGGCCTTACAGGAAAAATAAAAATGATCATGTGCTTGTACAAGGTCTGGCTGCTCACACTGCGTGTCAGCCCTCTCCAGGTTTTCACCATTGCAGTCTACATCCCAGCCCAACCTGTAAGGAGGCCTTGGAGATCTCACTTTTCCAGTCACACCATAGTCTGTTCCGACCTTGTCATGTTGGTGATGTTCTTTTTTGGCAAAGCTAATTCTTAGTCTTCCTCTCCCTACAAAAAAATTACCTCTTGACTATAATGCTTTGCTGCACATGAATACATCTGTCCATCCATCATGCCTAATGACTTGTAAGTCTGATTTTAATCAAACTTGGCTGTTGGAAGATATTGTAAACATCTAAAATACCTGCTGAAACAAGCCATCAGGGTGCAACAGAGTGAAAGTTCACTGGTAATGTGGCAACATATTTGTAGTTAGGCATCAAAGTATGAGGAGAAAGAAGGAAGTTATAAGCTCCGTATTCTTAGAAGAAAAGCAAAGTTGTCAAGAAGCATGGCAGAATCCAGGAAAGGGTGTGGATATGAATAAAATGGGAGGTTCTCAGTCAGGCAGCTCATGCAAGGATTAGTTTCCAGCTTTCCAGGTCTGTGCTGGGGTCAGTATTTCAGCCGGAGTGGTAGCATCGTGTATTTCCACTGGGCAACCACCCCTCACCTGAAGAACAGTGTGTGGTCACCACCAGCACTGCAGGGATGTATCCACAGGAAAATGCGCTGCCCCACAGCAAAATATGGACCACCTGCATGTGTGGTCTTGTGGAGTTGAAGGTAGCTGGGACAGTAGAGGTGCAGTAGCTGTTCTAGCCCTTCTGAATCAAACCTCAAAAGGCCCTTTCTCTGGGCCAGGGAGGGCACAACCCCACAGCAGCTCTCCTGTCTGCTTATTCCAAGCTCAGCATGCATCATGTCAGCTTCTCCAGGAAGAGTGGGAGTTTGGGCTTGTGACTCTGCTCTTCAGTATGGTTGTGGCAGCCCTGAGCATCTGTGGGACAAGAGTGGGCCCCACATGTGTGAGCAGACCTGGATTGCGCTGGAATGAAGCCCACAGCCCCAGGTCACTCACAAGAGCAAAAAATATGCAGTGCACATCCCCAGGGCATGAAAGGGGTGCTTGGGATGAGCACGGCTTGGGCAAGAAGGACACAAGAGGAGAGGTCAGAAGGTTATGCCGAGATTTGGGGAGCAGCCAGACGGAGAGGGCTTTTGGAGAGTGGTGGGTGGCAGTAGAGCCATGCACCCTGCGGTGGGTGGGGATCCGTGCCAGGGGTACCCCGGGTCGCAGGTGCCCTCTGCTGGCACCGTGCTCCCGGGCGCTGGCGGGGAGCCCGGTCGCTGTGCTGTGCAGCTCCCCAGAAAATCCCGTGCAGCTCTCTCAATAGAAATGCTGCCTCGAGGAATGCCAGCAGGACAGAAATATGCTCCCTCTCCAGCGGTGTGGGCTGGAGGACACACACCCTCTGTGACATCTTTGCATCTCGCATTTACAGGACCTATTAAAGTGGTCTGATAGCTTTCCATAAGGTATAGCTTTCCTAAGTATCAAATATGGAGTAACCCAGATTAATGATATTGGGAGTTTGTTTTGGCTTTATTTATTTCAGAGTGTGCTTGCAAACCAGAAAGCCAAATGTATCCAGGGCTGCATAAAAGGAATTGTGGAGGGAGGTGATTCTCTGCTTCTGCTCTGCTCTGGTGAAACCTCACCTGGAGTGCTGTGTCCAGCTCTGGGGTCCCCGGGACAAGAAAGATGTGGATCTATTTAGAGCGAGTCCAGAGGAGGCCATGAAGAAGATCAGAGGGCTGGAGCACCTCTCTTATGAAGACAGGCTCAGAGTGTTGGGGTTGTTCAGCCTGGAGAAGAGAAGGCTCCAAGGAGAGCTTGGAGCAGCCTCTTGATAGTTAAAGGGGGCTTTATAAGAAAGATGGGGTCAGTTGTTTTTTTTAATCAGAGCCTGTAGTAACAGGAGAAGGGACAAGGCTTTTAAACTGAGTGTAGATTTAGACTGTACATGAGGAATTTTTTTTTCAGTGAGGGTGGTGAGACACTGGAACAGGTTGCCCAGAGAACTTGTGGATGTTCCATCTGTGAAAGTGTTCAAGGCCAGCTTGGATGGGACTTAGAGCAACCTAGTCAAGTGAAAGGTCTCCCTCTTCATGCCAGGGTGTTGGACTAGATAATCTTTTATGGGTGCCTTTCAGCCCAAATCATTCTATGTTTTTTTTCTATTGCTCCCTTCAAGGCCTGCAGAAGCCCAGGGATATGCCCAGTGTCTGTGTCTCGCTCACTGCCTCTGTGTGGATGGGTGGGTGGCATCCCTGCTGCACAGTGCAGCACCATTCAGGCACTGAATGTTCAGGCACTGAATGTTCAGGCACTGAATTCCGTTCCTGTTTTTCTCCTAGCGCCGTCGTGGCAGCAGTGCGGAGCAGTGTACTTCCGCAGGGCAGGGCCCCGAGGCATGGCTCCGTGCTGCCTGCAGGTCACCCTGCTGTGGGGACATGGGCCTGAGTGTCCCAGCACAGGCCCCTGCTCCTGGGACCCTGCTCCACAAAGTCACTGCTCACTCCTGTGTGCGCTGAGGAGCTTTTCTGCCAAGGCGCTGGGTTAGGCGGAGGACTGGGAAGGGCTGACTTCATCTGGAGGGACAGGTAGCAGGCAAGGCAGACAGAAAGGAACAAGTAGAGAAAGAGAGGCAGAAAGCTCTGGAGATCCAATTGCAATATCCAGCTGCCTTTTGCTGAGAGCCCAGAAGAGTCAAATCAGGAGCAGCACTGTCTCCATGGGAAGAAGTCTCATGAGAGACCACGCCACAAAGTTTGTCTACAATTTGCAATGATCATTACTTGAAATAAAGATGTGGAGACCTGAACAAAGAAACTTGAATCATCTTACAAACCTGCCAGTCTTTTTGCACAGTTCTGCTGCCAGCAGTGAACTGGTTTTGTGGGGTGGTTTTGCACAGTGCAGCAATTTGGGAAGAGTCCCAAGCAGCCCTGATACAGTGAGTGCCGCCATAGACCAGATCCTAATCCTAATCTCCTTGCCTCCTGAATGCTGCTGGCCGGTCCTGTTGTGGACTGAGGGTGTCCCATACTTGTGACAGGAAAGACGCATGAGCTTGTACCTCCTCACCCAGCGCTACCAGGCTTATTCCCCCTTTCCTCTCTGTTGTATCCAGTCCTGTAACATCTGCATCTTTTTAACCACATGGTGCTAAACTGTGCCCCGTGTCTCAGGCCCCATTTTGTGTGCTTTCCTCAGAAGTGAAGTGACAATAATCTTCTGCATGAGGCATAGAGTCAGGCCTGCCAGAGCAAAGGGAGGTGCCTGCAAAGCTTTGGTTGTGTGTAAGTTGAGGAGAACATGAGAAAAAAATAGCTTCCTCTGCAGAGGAACTCATCACCAGGCAAGAAGACATGTTCTATACCTGCAGCTACACTCATCTAAGTGAAGAGAAACTTCCATCATTCCTTAGTTACAGTCTTCGATAGCTTTTAATCTTAAAGTTTTCTGTATCTGTTTTGGGTTTTTTGGTGTCATACACATCTTTTTCTAATCACTAGAGTAAGGTTAAATGGGCCTTGCCAAAATCTGGCTCCAAAGCCAGCTCGGATTTGGTTACTGCTGCACTTTCCCAGTTCCACGTTCATCATCTGTTGGTTTGGGTGGCTCCTGCTGTAGTGCCTAAGATACAGCCTGATTATTTGTCACAGAAATTTAATATACAAATCACACAAATCCATTCCCATACCCATAAGGGTGCTCAGCCTTTGTGCCTATCAGCAGTACATTTCTTCTTTATGCACTGCTTTGCCTCCCTGGACAGACAGCAGCAAGAATAGCATCTGTCCAGAGGTGCCAGGACCTGGTTGGACCCTTGGACAGTGTATTTTCTGGAGCAAAATCTGGGATAGCAGTTACGCTCAAAGGTAGGGTTTGTGGCCACTATTGAGCTGATTTTTCCTGACGGTTCCCGAAGAAGAAACTTTGCATAATATCTGGCTACTCAAGAGTAAGCTGCTTTCAGTACTTGTAGTCCTGCTCTGATCTGCCAGCTCACATCTAGATTATCGCAGTGTTGGAGTGAAAAACAGGGCTTAGTGAGTTAACAGAGGTTATCGCTATCTCAATGCAAATGAGATATCTCAGAGGCTGCAAAGTTCCCTCCCCACCTTCTAAGAGAAATGAAAGCAAAGGCTGCAGGAATGTGTTCCAAGAAACACCATGGGTTTCACTGAGGGTGACGGTGCCCTTCTGTTCAGTGGTATTTGTTGTGGCTCCCTCCTGGTGTTAATTCATACACACCCAAGTAGTTAATTGGTCATTTGGAAAAAATTACACCTGCACAGTAGGTGGGCTCTGAAGTCAGAAGTATCAGGCAGCATCAAGGACACACATTTCTGCTCTTAGTGTCTTCGTGTAAACCTGTATCTTCTGGCAACTTAACTAATGGGGAAGTGCTGAGCGGTGTGTGTGCCTGCACATTCACTGGATAAACAGAACACTAGAGAGCTTTTTATTCCCTGTTTCTTCTTCATAAGGACGATGCACCTGCAGATATGTAGGAGAAAGTGCAGACATGTGAATGTTAGCTGGTGGCAGTGTGGAAAGGCAGCCAGGGTGACCCTGCTGTCAAAGACCTATGCAAATGAAGTGTCACAGAACAACATCCCTTCAAAATGCAAGGAGAAAAAGGACTTCCCTGATTCTCTTACACTGTGTCCCTCATTACATCAATTCACTCTGGAGTATCTTCAAGGACTTTAAAAATTGGCAGACTGGGAAGACCAGGCCTTTCCTGCAAAAGTCAAGGGAGCTCCTCCGCAAAAACACACCAAGAGCAGCTGTCACTTTGAAGGGGGAAGCTGGCATATGTGCTACCCATTTTTCTCCAGCGTAGTGCTACATGGAGGGTGATGACAGCATTCAGTCCCACACAAAATGGAATTAGCAACACTGTTCTCAGAAGGTATAAAAAACCGGGGCCCAGTACAGATTTGTTCATTCAGAAACAAACTCCAGGGAAAAAGAGGCTGAGAAATAGAATTTTTTTTTGTACATTACAGTGGGTGTGAGTTCCCAGATAAAAAGACTGAACATCAGTATGCTGGGGACAGCATACCTACCACTGCTGACAGCATCCAGGTTATCTGTGTCAGTTCAGAGCAGAAGGGGACAGTACTGCAGCAGCGAGGGAGCTCTGCCTGCCCAGCCCAGCCACAAAGCCTCGTCCCATCCCTGGCACCAGCACTGGGGCTTGGTGTGCCTCGTGACAAGCATTTACTGGGCAAAAAGTAAATCTGTGGTTTTCTGCTGTTTTATCTGCTGCACTGGGAATTTGATCACCTAGCCCTCAAGTGCGAGCATGTGGGAAAAGGCAGGTCAAGGCCATCCTTAAGCTGTCAAGGAGCTGCAGAGCATTTGCAGATGCATTTAGAGCATGTCTGGCAGAACAGAGGTCTGAACAGGCAGAGGTAAACACAAGGGAAAGGGCAAGTTGCAGCAACTTCTGCCCAGCTACAGCCATAAGCTGCAGCAGGGGAAGAAGATGTGCAATGGATATTCCCTTAGGCTGTTGCATTTCTGAGATCCAGTGTACAGCCTGGCCTGGCGGGAAGCTGTAGTCTTCTCCAGATTGATGCCACCTTGGCCCAGACTGCATCTGGTGAGAGTGTCAGCAGGCAGGATTAATCTGTGTACTCACCGTCTTGTGTTCTCACAGCTGACAGTGTCACAGGGAAATTTTTCTATCATAAAAGAAATAATGAGCACCACTCACTGCCAGACATGCTGCAATATTTACTCACAGTAGTAAACAGGAGGAATGTGGCCGAAGGTGTGATCTGAATCCAGGAAGTCTGGCAAAACTGCTGGGAAGTGGTGATGGCTGGTCTCTGCCCCAGTTACAAAGGGCAATGTCAGGTGTTGTGTTTTGGATCCATGGTATATCCAAAGGCAAACTTCTGGTGGTCACTTGCATTTCTGGTGTTGGTTTTGGTTTTGGTTTTGGTTTTTGGTCTTTTTGGGGTTTTTTTTTCCAAACAAAGGAGAAAAAATTGTTCCTTCTCTCTCTTACTTGTGTGGAGACTTCAGAGTGGTCAGAGGAACAGAACAGAGACTGTTCTCCTCTCTATAAAAACCATCTAGATGCACAGAGTGAGCTAAAGATGAAAATAAGCATGGCACTTGCCCTCCTCTTTTTGCCTTGCCCCATTGTGCAACAGGAGGGTAGATGTTGGGCTCTGGTTTGGGCTGCATAAGCAAGGCAGCGCTCTGCTCTCAGGGTACTGCAGCACTTGTGGGACCCCGGTGTCTGCTGGTATGCCAAAGCCCTGGGAGGAGCAGCAGAACAAGAGTTAAAATATCAGTGTGGGTGCAGAATGCAGGAAGGCCGAAAACAGCCATGAAATCCAGGAAAAGCAACAGATAACAGAAAGGAAACGGCAGGTGCTGGGTGGAGTGGTGATGACACCAAGGCCACACCACCGATAAGGCCACCAGGCAGGCGTGGGGCAAGAGCGATGTGGTGCAATCCGGTCTGGCCAGCTGCCATCTGTGCCCACTCTGATGGAAAGCCTGCAAACAGAGCTGCAGTCCCCTAGGAGGGGACAGGTGAAGTAAGGGCTCATGATGCGATGAGCAAACCTGGATGAGCGCATGCATGTGGGCCCACGGGTGCCGCCAGTGTGGCAACAAGCACAAAGGCAGGGGCAGCACTGTGAGAGAGCAGGCCTGAGATTGGTTTTGGAAGTAGAAGTCTCCTTGCTTGTTGCCACTGTCTCCAGCAGAGTTTATGTGTCTTGCTGGTAGTGTGACTAGGTCTCCAGCTCCTCAGGCAAACCCAGCGCCATCACATCTGCCCATCCTATGTCTTGAAGCCTTCTACATCACCATCTTGCTAGTGAAAGTGCAGGGAGAAAGTGGCAGAGCCAGCTGGAGATGCATAGCCAATGTGAGGGAAAGCAGCCACCAGAGAACTTCCGGCCCCACCCAAGGAAGAATTTCCCCACCTCTTCTTTGAGTGGTACAGTAGGCAGGACTTCCATTAGGGGTTGCAAGTTTGTGCTTGGCAGAAAATCTTGAAAAAACAAAACTAGTTTGCAAGAGGTCATTTACCCTTTCTCATCTCTTAGCATATCATTTTAATTTGCTTTGTGAAGGCAGTGGAATTTGAACACCACTGAGGAATGAGGTGGAGGAAGATCAAGCCTTATATCAGCCAACAGCTTTGCTAAAGCACCACTGACCTTGGTGCCTCCAGCACAGAGGGGATGCAGATATTTCCTGCCACCCTCTATCCAAGGAGAGTGATCTGGAGCACACAATGTGTCCCAGCAGCACAGCCCCAGCCTGTTGCTCCTGTGCTGCTGCTCGCATGACCAAAGAACCAGGCCATGTTTGGAACCAGAGGCACCAGAGGTGGCACCAGAGGCATTACAATCAGCATTTGGATGTTTTTCTTGGTAGTAAAAACTTTGAAGAACACTTTAAAGGCCCAAGATAGCCCTCATGTAGAGCTGTGAAGTGTGTTGGTGTGTGAGCAGTTTGCAGGAGGGGGCTACCTATGTCGTTCATGTTGTTGAGTGTTGGCTAGGACCAGATTTGCAAGATGTGAATCCAAGGACATATATCCATCTGTGCTGGAGACTGACAGCTGCTTGTCCCATGGACCCAGCCTGCTGCTGGCAGGGCCCTTCAGGGCTCACCCAACAAACCTTGTGCACGGCGGGGCATGCTCAGGTACATGTCCCGCTGAGGATGAAGATGTCCCACCTCTCTGCTGGTTTGGGTTGTTCACCCTCTGGAGTAAGGCTTCTTTCCTGACCTGATCATCTCAAGGCTGCAGTTTGTGACAATTGCTTTTTATTCTGTCATCTGGCACAACCAAAAAGAGATTGGCTCCATCAGCTTCCCTTCCAGCAGTTATAATCTGCTATCAGATCTCCCTTGGCCTCCCTTGTACTAGACTAAACAAGCCTAACAGGACCCCATGTGCCTTGGGAACAACTGCTAATGCAGTTAAATATTTACTTTAGTTGAGGGATTTCCAAAGTGGAATAATAATGAAAGCCAAAGGTTATTGAACTGTGTAAACTCCGTGAAGAGGGAATATAAAACATGTGCACAGCTGCCTCAGCAGAGCAGAGGAACGATTCTGCAAGGGCAACCCTGAGCTGGTTATGTTCCCGCTTCCCAAAACCTGGTCTCAGCCCTGCTGAGTTGCGTGGATGGAGCTCCAATAAAAGGAGGTAAGCAGCCTCTCACAGACCCCGTACCTCTCTGGCCACAAGGGATGCTCCAGCTGTCCCCTTTTGTCTCAGACAGACAGGGCCAAGGTGTACCTTCCTCTGGGGAAGAAACATCCTAAGCACAGTCATAGTCAGGTCCTCAGCAAGTGCAAATGTGTGAGCTCCGTGCATCTGGAGCTCTCCCAGTCTGATGGTGGTTTCTGTAGGGTACCTACCCCCTGCTCACCCCTTGTACACATGATACATCCCATCTGCTCCCCTGGGGAAGGTGACTCTCTGTTCCTTCTGGCCCAGACCACATTTCAGCAACTCTGACCCAAAGGAGTTTTTAGTCAACATTGGTCTTACACTGACTGTATGACCAGTGGTCCTCTTTCCCATCTTCCACCCTTCACCAGCTGATTTTGTTTCACCAAAGGAAAGTGGGGACAGATGTAGAAAATTGAGCTTCTGAGAAAGAGCAGATAAGGATGCTCACACTGATATCAAGCATCCAGTCTTGCAAGCAAAGCAGCTGGGATATTCTGGGGTCATGATGCTTATTGAAAAGATGGTGTTTCTTACCACTGAGGATCATCTCCAGCCTCCCTGTCCCTTCCCTGCTCTGTGTGCCACCTCTGTGTACTTAATCTGGGTATCCATGCACACAGCCCCCTTCCAACACACTGAACATTATGATAAAGATAATTTTGCTCTGTCAATCTCATCTGCAGCCAAGGTGGTGAGTGGAGTAAGGTATTAAACCACCTCTGACTATGTGGCTCCTCTGAGCATAGGCAGTGATTGCACCTGCAGCTCCCTGCTCCCAGGCAGCTGAATTTTGTGCCCTCCAGACCCTCTGCACCCCCAGCCTGTCCCATCCCACCCAGTGACTGTGTGGGCTTGCTGCAGCATGGTGACAGGCCTCCTGTTGTGTTTGGGGTCCTGACCAGTGCATCAGGCAGCTGAGTATCCACCTGGCTAGGTCTGGGATAATGCCACAGTGCCACCACCCAAATCAGCCTGAATTTCCTGGCTTTTCTATGTCTAGTCTCGCAACTCAAGTGGAGATACCTGTCATGTATGAAGAACAGCAGCTGCAAAGCTCAAGGGATGGTTTGGGTGAGATACATTCAGAAGTAGCTGGCTAGGGTAAGCAGAGAAGAGCAGCACTGCCCAACCCTGATGTGCTGGTTTTGCATGGCCTCATTTTTGGTAGCGGGGGCACCATGGAGGTGGCTTCTGTGAGAAGCTGCTGGAAGCTTTCACCACATCCAGCAGAGCCAATCCCTGATGGCTCTGAAGATGGACATGCTGCTGGCCAAGACTGGGCCAATGAGAGATGGTGGTAACGCCTCTGTGATAACAGATTTAAGAAGAAAATCAAAACAAAGGTGGGGGTGCAGTTCCACTAATTCCAGCCAGAGACGACGAGGAGGTGAGAACCTGTGAGGGAAACAACATGGAGACACCAAGGTCAGTGGAGAAGGAGGGGCAGGAGGTGCTCCAGGCACTGGAGCCGAGATTCCTCTGCAGGCCGTGGTGATGACCATGGTGAAGCAGCTGTGCCCCTGAAGCCCATGGGGTCCATGGGGGATGCAGAGATCCACCCTCAGCCCGTGGGGGAGGTGCTCATCTGGAGCGAGTGGATGCCTGGAGGAGGCTGTGATCCAGTGGAAGACCCAGTGGAGAGAGAGAGTCCTTGCTCCCAGGCTGGAGCAGCCTGTCCTTGGAGGGCTGCACCCCGTGGAAGAGAGACCCACGGCACAGCAGTTTGGGGAGGACTGTTCACCGTGGGGGAAATTCACGTCACAGCAGGTGTGGCAGGACTGCTGCTCATGAGATTGGAACCACACTGGAGAAGTTCACAGAGAACTGTCCCCACGGTCTCACAGGGGAAGGGGGAAAAAAAGGTGTTTTTAAGGGTTTATTTTACTTCTCATTATCCTCTTCTGATTTTGTTAGTAATAAACTCATTTTGTACCTCTAAGGTGAGCCTGTTTTGCCCTCGGAGTGTTTTCTCCTGGTCCTTATCAACTCATGAAGCCTTCATTAAATTTTTCTGTCCTCTGCCCAGCTGTGGCAGGGGAGGGTAAGTGAGCAGCTTACATGGGTGCCTGGCGTTTGGCCAGTGTCAAACCAGGACACCTGACTACAGTGCAAAGGGATTGTAAAGCAGCCTCTGGTGCTGCCACCTGAAGCTTACAAGTGGGAAGCTTCAGGAGAAAGCTTATCTTATGCCCGAGAGTGCCTAAGTGAGCCCTTTGGGTGTATGGTCCAGCTGCTCCCAGCACAGATCAAAATGCTGCTTTTCCCAGTGTTCTTGAGATAAGGCTGTGCCCTCCCCTATAAAGGCAGGCACAAGCAGAGCGAGGTGCACGAGCAGGTCTGCCTGAACTCACCATGCCTGCGAGGGAGCTGCTGCTGCTGCTGCTGGTGGCAGCAGTGGTGACTCTTGTTGCTGCCAGAGGTAAATCTGCTCTGCTGCTGGAGGCTGGATCATCGGTTGTGGGTTGGGAATGACAAGATGGGCAGTGGGATGGAGGGAAGTGCATGACAGGGCAGAAGGACCAAGAAATTCTGGTTTGGAGAGGAGGTGAGGGCAAACAAACAGTGGCAGCACGGTGAGGAAGAAGGACTGGAGCAAACACACCATGCCCTCCTTATTAGCAGTTTGTGGCAAAGGTTACAGGCTGGTTCATCAAATGTATTGCACTTGGGAGAGATCTGGGGTAGGGGAGAGTCCACAATGTAAACAGGAACCAGGCCCTGGGAGGACAGCATGTACATTGCTGTGGCAGCTGCTGTAGTTCCTGCCTCCATGAAAACTGGCAAGTCTTTGCAAGAACACTGTGTGCTCAGCATGTTTATGTGGGAAGCACCTGTTTGTAAGCACTGGAAAGTCATGGCTACCTACGTGCAGGTAGTGGTGGTCCTGCAGCTGCCTGCGTGTGAGCCTTCATGCTCCCAGGACGTTTATGCACTGCACAGGTGGGCTGTGAACTGTTGCTACTGCTCTGCTTGCCTGAGAAAAAGGAACCCACCAAATGCTGCTCTCCCTAGAGGTGGCAGTTGTCCAGCTGTGCAACATCACCAAGCCTCATCCCTCTGAGGATACTCCATGACTCATGACTCATGCTGCATTGCATGGTTTCCCATTTCCTGAGATGTGCTCGATGCTCTGTGGAGCTTCTGACCCAGAGTCTGGGACTCTCCCAGGGCTGTTGGGAGAGGGTTTAGGGGGTGGGAACAGCCATTCACAGCTTTGTCCCACAGCTCAGCTGTGGATGGAAGCCATGTACTGTGCTGCTGGCAGGGAGGGGTGCAAGTGGCATGCAGCCACAAACTCATCTCCCCTCATGAAACCCACAGAGCTGATTCAGTCCTGAGTGGGCTCTGCAAGATACTGCCTTCCCTTTGGTTTGGATGTGATCCTCTGTCAATATCTCGTGCTTCTGCTGTCAGGCACAGGTGTGCCACACTCATGGGTCTCTGCTCTGTTTCAGGGGCAGAGCTGAATGAAGGGAGTGGCCTGAGAAGGGTAAGAGGTTTCTGGTTTTCCTTGTTCATGGCTTGATATGGGTATGCCTGGTGTGCCTGGGAGAACGACTGTTCCCAGCAATCATCCCCAGCCTCATGGGAACTGGTGTTCCAGCACCAAACCCAAACCAAAGCCCAGGCCATGAGTCCCACTGAGGGATTCAGGGGCCCCTGCTCCTCTGTGGGTATGGCCTGCTCCATCTGAGACAGCGGGAAGAAGGTTGCCAGTGGCACTTGCTCCTGCCTGAGTGTTCTGGGGAGAAGAGATGGGTGCTGCTGGCACTGAAATGTGTGCTGTGGTTTCTCCTTTCCAGCCTGTGTGTGAAGACCTGGTTCACCTGCAGGCCTGCCCCCTCCTGTACTTGCCCATCTGTGGGAGCAATGGGAATACCTATGCCAATGAATGCCAGCTCTGTGTGGAAAAAATGTAAGCTCATGCCCTTGGCAGAGACCTCCTGGGTCTAATTTTGGCTGTCTGAAACTGGGTGCTTGTGAAGTACAGTCATTCAGGCTCCCCAGAGCCTGGGAAAAGCCATGGCAGGCTGCACTTGGATGGCAGATAACACAAACCGTGTGCTGGGCTGCAGCAGGGGAGGGATGACCAGCTTGTCAAGTGGAGCTGCAAGGACATGCAGAGGAGCTGCACCCAGCCAGTCTGAGGAAGGGCATGCCTGGGGGTATCCAGCAGCAGCCTGCAGTTGCAGATGGGATGGAGCCACAGTCTTCTTGGTGTGGGTGATACACCATGGAGCAAGAGCCACAAACAGTAGCCCCCGAGACTGAAAATTCGACAGAGGCATCAGGTCAAATGGGTTGTGCACCACAGAGGTGTCAGGGGGGGTCTCCATTCTTGGAGGTGGTGGTTGGGGCTCAGATAGAGCCATGGCCACCACAACCTCACGCTAGGGACAGCCCTGCTGTGAGCAGGTTGGGCTGCAGACGCACCACCAGTGCCACAGGCCCTGGGAGGGCCCATCCACGAGCCAGGATGTTGCAGTCACCTCAGCTTTTTAGAAAGGAAAATGAGCAGGTCAATTTTGTAATAGTCAGTTCCATTCCACTTGATGGAATGCAGCCAAAGTATGACTCACAGAGTTGTTTTTTTGATCTCTTACTCTTTTTTCCTGTATTATTCTAGGAAAACCAGGCAAGACATCCGGATTTTGAAACACGGGGAGTGTCAAGATACCTGAGTTTTCTGATAGCTTTCCTGAGCCTAGAAACAGGTGATTAATTGATCCTGTGTGCTCTGTGCTGATTGCAGACTTAAGCTACCTATGGTGAATAATAAAATGACATGCACAATCTTGATTTCAACAGCACGTTTTTTTAATGCATGGCTGGGGAAAAAGAGCATAAGCCAGTTCCCATCAAGGGCTACTACAAGTGTGCAGTCAAAACAGTGATTTCAAATCCACATAACAAGCCAGGGTGCTCTGCATAGAGTATTATCTCACCCACACTCCTGTGAGAAAGACCATGGGGGAGTAGCAAGAAACACACAAGTCCTGGTGAAGAAGATGCTGAACAAGCACAGTTTTTTTCTGTAGGAGGAAATTTAGTGAAGGGAAAGTAAAGTTTCTCTGGCATGGGAGAAGATGACTCCCTGGCTCCCTAGTAAACTGCTTCACTGCTTCCAGAGCGGATATAAATTGAAAATAATAACATCTGCATTTCCCATACTAGATGTTATTCTGCTTTTTATCTAAGGCCCTTTCATAGAGCAATCAGCTCAGATAACACATGGGAGCATGGAAAGAGCCTGAGCAGAGACAGTGAACACAGGGGATCCCAGATGTCTGCTCCAGCACTTGAGAAAAACCCCAAACTGAAGAATTTTCAGGTCTAGGTTGCTCCTGATGTCAGGGCCATCTTGGAGATTGTGGCAGGGCTCAGTCCCACCAAGGTAACAATGTCAGTGTGCATCAGCAGTCTTTGGGGCTTCCTCTGCTCTTTCATCTCCCACTTCTAGCACATGGACACAACTCACCTTTCACAAAATACCTGCAACAAGGCCATAGAACTTGGGCATGCAAAGGCCCCCCTTTGCTCAGAGTGGCAGAGATCAGAGGGCACTGGCTGATGCAGGACTTGCCTCCTGAGTTCAGTTCAGTCTCGCACCAGATCTTGTATTTGTATAGAATTACTGGCTGAGACTTCTGATCAGCTTTGAAGAGTGCTTCAGGGTGAATAGAAACCCTCCAAGGATAGGTCTGTGCACACCCTTAGGAGATCATGCTGCTCTGACCTGCTACCATATTAGTATCCTGTACACCTCTCATTTGCAGGCATCTGAGTAGGAGTCCAGGGTCCATCATGTGCTCAAGTGAGCTCCCTGAACTCCTTGGAGTCTGGGAGATTTGCCAGTATCATGACTATTGTGCTTGGTCAGCTGGAATTCACCCTCTCACCCAGTTCTGCACCTTGCTGGAGCCACCAGGTGGGACACCCATAGCACCACAATGCACAACAAAGCCACTGCTGACAGATTTAATGCTGCAGGAAATAGTATTGAGGAGCAAAAAACAGCTGTGCTCAGTCAGATGGACTGCATCCACTATTTTCTGTCCCAGAGGCAGCTGCTGTCATCAAAAGCTTTATTCTCCTTAGAGAGTTCTCTCCCAGGCTGAAAAGTCCTAGCCTGACTCAGGGCTGTCCAGAGCTTTGATTTTCCCTGTTTTCCTTTCCTGGACCCTTTCTCCTTCTGCAGAGGAGGGGACACCTGTCCACGGCTGCTGCTATTACACCACCTGCTTATTTGTCCCAGGCCTCTGCAAGCCTGTTTGTCCCCTTCCAGTCCCCAGACAGCATGGAAGAGGTGGCTACTCTCTGTGTTGCCAGTTCTTCTCTGCAGACCTTGTTGTCTCCCCTGCCACACCACAGGGAAGGGCTTTGGTAGGGTTATGAACCCCAAAACACATCCACAGTGAACAACACAAATGTATTGCTCACTTCTGTCCTGAGATTTTCTGCTCCTGCTGCTGCCAACTCAGCCACAAGCAGGATTTATTTGGGCAGCTCTATCCCAGTTTTCTGCCACGGCTGAGGGGAAGGTTATGCCCAGCTCAGCACAGTGCATAACTGGGGTGCATTCTCCCCCGGGGTGGGCAAGTGTCACCAGCATCTCCGCCCCACACCAGGGCTCGAGCTGCACCGGCAGAGTGGCTGCAGGCCGAGAGAGTGTGTGTGCTGTGTATGCCCTGAGAGCCACGACTTTCATGCACAGAGGCTAGGAAAAAACAACACAGACGATCCAGAAGCTCTTCTGAAGAGGGAAACCACATGCCTCCAGCACAAAGTGGAGTGTTTATTCAGAAACTGCAGAACTAAAGCACAGACTAATAGGCCAGACCTGCAAGGTCAGAGCACGGGCAGCCACAGGACAGGGTCGGTGTTGACTCTGCACACAGCAAATTCAGAGATGCCCATCCTCCCCAGGGACTTGTGGATTTGGCTGTTTATTTCACATGGCTCAAAAGCAAGTGGCAGACCAAGGGAAGGGTGAAGGCAGTGATTGAACACCACCACAGACCTCAGGGCCTGTGCAAGAGCAGCCTGGTGCAGAGAGCCTGACTCTGAAGCCCAGCAGATCTGTATCTGGCAAGGTCAGGTGAGACTCAGGAAGCAGATGGTGGACAGCAAGATGCCTCCAATGCCCTGGTCTGTGCCAGAGAGTATGCACATGAATTTGCACTTTTGCATATACTTTTGCTGTTCAGTCTATCCATCTGTTTCTCATCTTTTCATGCTTCAGTCAAGGCGGAGAAAGAAAAGGATTATCTGCTTTCACAGACACCATAGTTCGTCAGACAGAGCAATGAGTAGTCCTGCTCCCAGAGCAGTGTGTTGCAACCAGGCAAGTTTCCTCAAGTCAGGGAGTGAAGGACAAGCCTGCAAGTTGCTTCTCTGTCACTGCCATGTGAGACAAGACCGGAAGAAGTGCCCTGACACCCTGTAAGAGTGGCAGCAGTGTAGCTCCCCCAGCTGCCCACGCTGAGCAGGGCTGCATCCATGACTTCAGGGAGGGATATGTAGGTCTCTGGATATTGCTTTGCAGTAGCCTTGCCAGATAGGAGGAACACATACCCTTGAGGCTCCCTTTGACTTATACATAGGTCCAAAGCCTGGTGTTATGTCGACAGTGAAAGCAGTCCCACCAATGGGAGGAACCAGCCCTAGCAGTGTTTGTCCCTTGGACAAAACTTTACCAGGATATTTATGTGTTAAAGCCTGTGGGGGCATGGTGAGATATACCCAAGGTTGGTGATGTTCCCCTATCAAGCAGCTCCAATGGCATTTGAGGAGTCTGTGACACTGGAGATGCTCAGGTTGCTGAACACTCAGTTGACATCTTCCAGGGCCTCAGGAAACTGGATGCATCAGTGAAAATGGCCCAGGGCTAGCTGAACTGAAATGTGGAGAGAAAGGGGAGGGAAGCAGCACTTGGCACACTGTAAAGTGTCCAGCTACAACAGTTCATGCAGCCAAGACTGGCCAGGAAGTTTAACCTATTTGCACAAATTCCTCTGCAGCAAAGGGGGTGCAGCTTTGGCCACATCTGCGAGGGAGCTCTGCTGGAGAAGAGTTTGCTGCATTGCTGGTGCTTGTGGGACACAGTGTCCCTGGCACTGGG
The DNA here is from genome assembly GCA_014706295.1 of Lycocorax pyrrhopterus obiensis. Lineage (NCBI taxonomy): Eukaryota > Metazoa > Chordata > Aves > Passeriformes > Paradisaeidae > Lycocorax > Lycocorax pyrrhopterus. The sequence continues at coordinate 46,300,832 of JACSVZ010000014.1, read as the reverse complement.
GGCAAGACTCTGACTATCAGTCCCTCTGCTTCAGAGCATAGACAACTTGAAAGTAGGCGGTGGGGCCTGTAATTTCCACATTGCTAACCATTACCAAAGTTTTCCTGGGGGATACTGAAATCACTTCCTTGGCATTTAAAGTAATTTACACTCAAGAGACAAGTGTCTTACAGAGATTTCCTTCCCTAGAGATGCAAGTGCAAGCTCTGTAAGATTTTAAAGTCCATCTATTCCATTAAACACCTCTAAAGAGCCTGGGGCACAGTGACTCTTTTACAAATGCTCCCTTCAAGGTCGAAGACAGGAAATGGAGAAACATTTGCAGTACCGGCTCTGCAGTGTCTTATGGCAATGTTTTGCTGAGTCAAGAGTCACTTATCAGCCCTCACCAGGCTTTGGGGTGACTGAGTAGAGGGTAGGTGTGAGAAGCTGAGTTAGCCACAGCCTGAGCATGCCCCCAGTTCCTGTGGAGCACTGAAACACACGGGGATTTCCACCCTTTTCTTCCATGTTTCCTACCACCTGCAAGCAGCCCAAAATATAGAATCATAGAATCATTTAGGTTGAAAAAGGCCCTTAAGACCATGAAATCCAACCATTAACTGCCACATCCAACAGGAAACCATGTCCCTGAGCACCGTGTCAACACATCTTTTAAATACCTCCAGGAACCGTGACTCCACACTGCCCTGGGCAGGCTGACATCCAACCTAAACCTACCGCAGAGCAATCTGAGGTCATTTCCTCTTGTCCTATTGCTTGTTGCTTGGGAGAAGAGATGGACCCCCACCAGTCTTCAGTCTACTATCAGGCAGCAATAGAGAACAATAAAGTGTCCCCTCAGGTTCCTTTTCTTCAAGCTAAACACCCTCAGCTCCCTCAGTCACTCCTCATGGGACTTGTTTTCTAGACCCTTTGCCAGCCTCTTTGTTCTTCTTTGAGCACTATGTAAGCACCTCAGTTTCTTCACCTGGGATGGGGCAACCCTGAATGTGTGTATAGACTGGGGAATGAGAGGCTGGAGAGCAGCTCCATGGAAAGGCAGCTGGGAGTCCTGGTCGGTGGCAAGTTGAACACGAGCTAGCAGTGCCCTGGCAGCCAGGAGAGCCACCCGTGTCCTGGGGTGCATCAGGCACAGCATCACCAGCCAGGCAAGGGAAGGGATTGTCCTGCTCTGCTCTGCTCTGCTCTGGGGCGGCCTCACCTCGAGTGCTGGGGGCAGGTCTGGGTGTGGTTTTCAGTATAAGAAAGACATTGAGCTCTTAGAAAGTGTTCAAAGGGGGGCAACAAAAATGGGGAAGGACCCTGAGGGGAAGCCATATGAGGAACAGCTAAGGTCACTTGGTCTGTTCAGCTGGGAGGAGACTGAGGGGAGACCTCATTGCAGTTACAGCTTCTTCATGAGAAGAGGAGGGGCAGGCACTGATCTCTTCTCTGTGTTGACAGTGACAGGACTTGAGGGAATGGCCTGAAACTGAGTCAGAGGAGGTTTAGGTTGGATATCAGGATTTTCACCCAGAGGGTGGCTGGGCACTGGAACAGGCTCCCCAGGGAAGTGGTCACAGCACCAGGTCTGATAGAGTTCAAGAAGCATTTGGACAATGCTCTCAGGCACATGGTGTGATTTTGTGGTGTTCTGTGCAGGTACAGGAGTTGTACTCAATGATCCTGCTGTGTCCTTTCCAGCTCAGCATATTATGCGTTTTTCTGATAATGTGGTTTTGTGATAATGTGTTTTTTGCAATGAGGGACACAAAAACAAAAACAATGTTCAAGGTCTGATATGTTTTTTCTCCCTCCACAAGCAATGCCTTTGCACAGTGAAGTATTCTGCCAGGACACAGTTTTCAGATGTCTGCATGACTAGGGTGTCTCTAGGGCTGTGTGGAATCACACAGTGCTGGAACATGGACACCCTCACCAGCTTGGGACACCTTGCCTTCATTTGTGACTGAGCTACAAGAAACTATTCTGTGAATGACCTCGTAGCCACACATCTCTTTATGCCATCCATGCTCCTGGCCCACCCTCCCATATCAGAGCCTTCCCGTATCTGCTCTGCTGCCACCACCCTGTTGCTTCTTTGGGGCTGTTAGCCCTACCCCACCTCTCTGGAGGTACCATGTAATTTGCAGTGGACACAGGGCAGGAGCCCTAGAGCAAAGTGGTAACTCAGGGGGTAAGAAGAGTGGCAGCAGAGACGACCACGGACCTCCACGGTTACATCTCAAGAAATCCACATGCATGAAGTTTCAAGCTCTGGACCTTCCAGGGACTTAAACAGAGATCCTGCTGAGAGCAAAGGATGTACCTAAAAATAAAAAAGACTGGCAAAGATTGGAGGCAGCCAGATCTGCTCATTCCTGAGGAGCTGCTCTGCCTCTGGGGGATGATCCCCCAAGGAGGATGCCATGAAAGGCAGTCAGGTCCCAGAGGACCTGGGGGTAGACACATTGTCAAGTTTTTCTACCAGCCTTTGAATCACTTTTGAATTCATGGGGGGCAGGGAGGGAAGGGATTAGGGGCACTAGCACCTCACCAGTGTGTAAGTAGTTGAGTGTCATGGAGAAAAGTGCTGGTAGCAGTTGAGTGCACTAGAAACTGGCTAAAGAGATGTCTCTGGTCCATCAGAGTTGTTATACACAATACAAGCTTTAGCTTTCCTGTGCTATTCTAGCGTAAGAAACTATGAAGGCAGTTGTCAGGAGAGGCCAAGATTACCCCCTCATCCCACATGCACTGATCTAGGGGTCTGGCCATTCCCACAGAGCAAGGAACAGGCTCTCAGCATCGAAGCCATTGTACCAAGCAGCAGCTTCCCCTTTGCAGCGACACCAGCCCCGCAGATGGTCCTGCAGAGGCTGCACAAGCCTGCAGGCTGGGCAGGGCTGGGGCTGCAAGGGGCCACAGCAGCTAGGAACAGCCACTAAAGGAAATCATCCTATGGGAGCAACCAGAACGGCTGGGTCTTCCCACTGGTTTTACTGGGGCTGCCCATTGCCATCCTGCTTCATGAGTGAAGTGCTTTGTTCATAGTCCTGATCCACCAGGGACTGGACCAAAGAATCATTGCGAAGTCCTCAACATGCACAGACAGGCTGGCATGGATTTATTATTCTGTTGGGATCCCAGGAAGGTGGTGCAGCTCTTGGACAGGTAACATGACTTTGGCAGTCTCCATCCTTAGGGGTTTCCAAAGAATATGACAACACAGCAGTCAGTCCTGCTGTGAGGGGAGCTGGAGGACGTCCCTTCCCACCAGCACTGCCAGGATCCTATACAAACACCTTCAGACAGCATATGTCCCATTTCAGACCACTCAAGGGGTCCTTAAGGACTAACAACATGTCCCTGCATCTCACTCTGGAAAGCATCAGTGAGGCAGTGCCGAATCCTGCCCTGCCATGCAGCTTCTGTCCACTGCAAAGGAGAGCTTGTGAGTCACAGTTTAGCAGCTGTGAGTGTAAATTTCCTATCTGAAGTGGAATTATTTGCAGTGTAAAAGCACTAACATGTTTTGCAATCCACACAGTAGATCCTGGACAGAGACTCGTACACCTTTGCACTCTGATAAGGAGAATATTATTACCCTCCTAGTGGCCTGGCCAGATAAGAGGTTTGGGGCGGGCAGTCTGCATTTTTTTCAAGCTCTCATTATGCTGCACCAGTATCTCCAGATGCTGTTTCCAGGGAACTAAGCTGCTTTCTAATTAAAACTGCAAAGAGCAATGGAGAGTTCAGGCAAAGACCATGCTTCTTCGGACTCTTCCCTGCCACCCTCTGCAGCCTGTGAGGAGTATGCTGTGCCAGGTAATGATGAGAACATTCCTAACTTGAGTTTTCGGAGAGAGGAGAGAATGATTTTTGTTACCAGTGTTTCTTAAAAAGAAATTAATAATTACTAGTTTATGTTCGGGGGTGGAGGATGCACATTTAACTGCGAATACAGCTGTCTTTTTACATGTTGTACTTCAGATCACAAAGGCAGAAGCACATATAAAGGCTTTTCAACTAAAGTCCTTCAGAGAGCATCAGTAGATTGTCTGTATGCAGACTGGCAGTACTGTCTCATTGTTTTTATAACTTGATGTTTTTTCTTTTCATTTCTGTTTCTTTGTGTCCTCTAGAAAATATTCTTTCATCAGGATGCATAAATTTTACTATGATCTTTCCTGTTTAGTGCTGGCAGGTGACAGACAGCTTTGGAGCTGTTATGGGAGTGCTTTCTTGGACCAGTTAGAAGCGAATGAGAGGTGTTTTCTTAGAATGAACTGGGAAGGAGACTGATTGCAAGCAGCTAAAATTGCTTTTACAACTCACAAGATATTTTGAAAGGAAAACAAAATTACCTTGGCTGCAGACAGGATGTGCAAGGGATTATGTACTTCAGTAGCTGAACTGAAGCCCTGTGCAGATCCTGCTACTGCAACTTGTAACCTCATCTTCCCAGGGAGTTTACTTCCTTTTTCTATGAGGATGGCAGAGTCATCTCCTGCTGGCTGAGCCCTACTGTCTCTGTTACCATTTCATGTCAGGCAACAACCTCCCATTTGTCTTGGAGTTATTCTCAACTTCCCTGGACAGGGTCCTGGGCAGTCTGATGTAATTTTAAAGTTGACTCTGCTTTGATGAGGACATTGGAACATAGACCAACATAAATGCTGTCCAAGCTAAATTTCTGTAAGATTATTATTAATTATCAGAAGTGTCTTGTGCAAAAGTTTACTTTGGGTAGAGACTGGCTCCTGCTGTCAGTTTTGCATTGTCCTGAACTGGACTACAGTTTTTCTTGCACTTAATAAACACCTGGGATAAAAGGGCTGTAATCCCAGCTCAGCCTCAGAAGTTTTTCTCACCTTGACACTTCTCCCATCTGATCAAGGGTATGACAAAATTACAATTTTTCACTGATTTCACTACTTTAGTGTAAGCTGAGGCTTTCTGTGAAAGGAGCTGGATCTGATTACATCTGGAAGGAGCAGATCATAGTTTTGCTTTTCCATTGTGTGGGTTTTGTTGAAACTATGAAAATCAGTTCTTTTGTGATCTCTTCAGTGTACATTTGGGAAGAATTCCCTCTCCCTCAAGGCCTCAGGGCAGTAGTGTTGCTCCTGAATAATACCCTTTGTCTCCCAGGATTTGGTCTCATGCTGCTTGATTTGAGACAAGTTTTTATTATCACAGTTTGGAGTCTAAGCTAGAAGTCATCAGGGATTGCTGTCTTTTAGGACAAAGACATAGAGAAGTGAAGTTCAGACCATTTGCCAGGCTGGTCTTTGCCTGAGGAAGGCATTTGGGGCCTTTTGCAACCAGTGAAATGGGCACTGCTTAACCTCGCCAAGGAAGGCATGTCAGAGGGTGACTGGGATCTAGGGAATGCTCCTCTCTGCTGGTGGCTGTAGGCAACCTGCACATCTTGCTCAAATAATAAAGCCAGCACTGGAGCTTTCTCACATCAGTTAGTCTTTCTTCAGCCCTGCCATGGTCTTCCTCACAGCTTCAGACCAGCTTGAGGCTGTTTGTGTGGTGTTTGGGACCAATCTTCTCATCCCCAGAAGTGTGTATGAGCCCCGTCTCGGTCTCTGGTTGGATCACCATCCCCCCACAAAGTCTCAGCCTAATGCACATGAGCATCTTTGCAGTGTAAGGCTGTGCCCTCCGGCTCATCCTTACCCCTACAGAGCTGTTCCTTTTGTTGAAGGACTGTCTGTTCCACAGGTCAAGGCTTTCTCCTTGGTTGTTAGATAAACATCTTAATTTTAGCAGTGGCCAGTTCCAGCTATCTGGGAAAAGGGATAGCAACGGAGCAAACATGAAGAATTGTCTTGCAGGCTGTACTGATGTCTGACCAAAGGCATCAGGTCTTAGGTCCCTACAGTAAGGGAGTAGGTTGGACATGGGTCCCCCCAGGGAATTGCAAGTGGAAATTTAGAGTAATTGTCAGGCTAGGAGCCTGGGAGTTCTGGGTGCTGTGTCATCAAATCCTACCCACTGAGGCTGCGCTGGAAGTGCAGCGCTCAAGTAGTTTCATATCAAGACCCGCTTTGTGACAAAAAAAAGCATGGCCTCTTGCATCAGTGCTCTAGTATCAGGCAGGGAGGGATCAGATTGTCCCTTGACCAGAATGTCATGTTAGCACTCGCTTTATCCTTGTAGATGTCATAGCCTATCGCTTGAGAGACCGGGAGTTGCTCAGGAAAAGAAAGGCGGAAGCCCTGGAGAAAGATTCAGCTCAGTGGGTTCTGAGGTAAAGCTTGCTTTTTCTGTCAGGTTGCTTTTGTGGTGCACGTAACCTGAGCCCAGGCACGGCCCAGCCCCTCCGTCTTTCACTCAAGGACAGAGCCATCAGTCTGCAGTGGGGAAAGGTGACCTGCAGCCAGTAGCTGCTCAAGGTCTATGCAGGCACTGGGGGGCAGAGATGGATGGGGGGTGGCAAGGAAGCCTCAACCGTAGTGTGGGGCTGAGGGCTTGTTGCCCAAGCCCCTGCCCACTGGTGCAGCTGCAGAAGGCTGTTGTGCAGGGCTCAGAAGGGGGGCTGCAGAACTGCAGCTTCTGCTGGGATGAACTGGGTCACAATCACAACAGGGGACCCAGCAAAGCAGCCTTAGGGCAGAAGGGAAAGTCCTTTGTCCTATTCCCAAGTCATCATCCCTGTGAAATCCCTTGGCAGAGATTATAAGAGCAAACAGCAAAAGAGAGCCAGAAGAGCCAAAAGAGGACGGGGCCATCAGACAGTGGTCAAGGCTGTCCTGGAGTCAGAGCCAGCAGTGGACCCCCAGCCTGACCCACAGGAGAAGGCTGAGCCAGTGTCCTCTGAGCCGGCACTGCCTGAACCAGTGTATCAACAGCAGCCACCTCTGCTGACCATCCCGAACATGGTCAGTGGGATGCAAGCAGTGGCAATGGACGGGGAGCTGCCATCCACGAGCTGGGACCCTGCTGGTGAGTTGCCACAGAGCTGCTGGCCCCGCGGTGGCTCGGGGGGCAGTGCCATGCTGCCTCTCGAGGACTGTCAGCCAAGGGTGCCCACCTCATCAACAATGAACCCACAGCATCTCCCTGGCATGGGCTCCTACCCCACAAAACCTGGGTAGCTGAGAAAGGGTGGGGGGATGGTGGGACTGTGGGGACAGACAGCCCTCTCCAAGTCAAGGGGAGCGCTAACAAGTCCACTATTGTCAGTACAGTCACTGGGATGGGGTTGTGGACCTGGTCCTTAATAACTCCTTGTCCTAAGAACACTTCTGTGGCTCTGCCAAGAGCCATGTTAGTGCAGAGGGATAGCTCTGTGAAGATCTCTTCTCTGTGGAGAGAAGATGTGGTTTTTTGAGGTCAGAGCTGGTTGGGGAAGCCAAAGTCCAGACATGCTCTGTCCACAGTCCATCCAGTTTCTGGACTGACACTGGGTTGGTGGGAGAGCAAAGTGGGCACTGGGACAAGGGGTGGTGTCTGCAGGGAACCACACCTTCGAAACCTGCCAGGACTGAGGCATGGAGGGCACTAAGCTGGTCTGAATGGCAGGCTGGTGTCTGGGCTCAGAAAATCCATTTACAGCTACTGCAGCAGGAGTTGCTCCCAGATCTGGAGTGGGAAGTGTAGAGCACATTCACTTTAGCAGTCAGTACGTCAAGCATGCAGGTTGCTTCAAAACCAGGAAAACTTAGGATCTCCTTCAGAGGAGCTGAGAATCCTCTGATGCTCAACTACTGCATTTCCAGCAATGTCTGTGCAGTGGGGAAGAAAAGGCCTGTTGCTGCAAGGCACAGGGTGCCCTCGTGCCATGGAAAACAGCCATTCTGTGTCCTGGGCTCTGGGGCTGACTGGGGCACATCACACCAGTCCAGCTTCCAGCCCTGAGGTCTTGAAATGGGCAACCACCAGGGTTGGGGTTATTGCCTCTGGCTTTGAACCCAGCAGTGCTTTGCCTTCTCAAACTCCCCTCCACAATTGGGACTGCCCTTGAAAAGCAGGCAATCCATTCAGGGCTACCTAACAGCTCCTCCAGGCAATTGCAGGAGACTGGCCACGGGGGCTTTAACACGGGACAGAGGGGTAATGCATGAGAGCCTCCCAGCATGAAATGATCTGTCTCTTATATGCCTTATAGGTGAAGAGGATGTGCTGAAACCAGCAGACGCAGATATACTAGAAGAGTTGAATACTCCTCTGGAAAATGACCACCAGGATAACGAATTCAACACACATGTTCTCTATTAACTTTCTGATTGTCTGGGGATATTTTTTTTGTTTTGACTCCTGCCTCACAAACTTGATAAGTATGGCACAGTGGTTTTGAGCAGCTGCTTTCTTGGGAGTCATAAAGTCTATACTCTCCTTCTGCTTTCTATGCTTCTTCCAGGTTAGAGAGGCAGCCCCTAAGGAGTTGCCTGTGGCTTCTAAGCCCCCTGCTCTCTCTGCAAACAGGCTATTTCACTTGGGCCCATGGAAAGCTTCACGGTGCTCTGCCACACTACAGTTCAAGAGTACAGTTCAGCATCCATCTATGTTTCTAAAAGTAATTTCTTAGCTGTGTAAATGTGAGTGGCATTGTAAAGCTGACACTCACCGTGATTTTTAGCTGGCTGCAGCAGCCTAGCTTGGGCTTTTTACTGCACCCTATAAGCTCCAACACCCTTTGTGCTATTATTTTTCGTCTGAAAGTTTTTCTCACAGCCTGTTTTCCTTTGCAATAAACATCTTGCTTTCCTAAAGCTGGAAATATCTTTTGTTTTTAGTTTCTAGGCAGCTTTACTCTGACCTTGTAAGACAAACAAAAGATGGTTGAAAACAACTGAGTGCATTGGGCTGAAACTTGGCTGAATTATACACTTTTGTCTGGAAAATGCCATCTGGGGCAAAGACAGGAGACACTCTGCACTGTCCATGTGTTCCTGGCTCCCCAGTCTTCACACAGGATTTCTCCCGAAGCCAGGAGGTAATGGAGCACTCTGTCTCTGTCTCCCCATGTTTTGGGGCTTGTGGTCCTTGCTCCTGTGTGTAGCAAGGGAAGTGGCTCTCTTACATTCCTGTAATATCCTGACACAGAGGATCCTTCTCCTCTTGAGGAGGAGTGGAGGTCGTATTGCCATTATCTGACTTCCCAAGCACCTGTCTCCCAGAGCACAAGGCTGGCTGGGCCCTGAGGGCACCCTTGATTTGGGGGTTTTTTTTATGGCTCTGGACATGTTGCTGCTGCTGTCCCAGAGCCCTCCAGACTCTGTGTCACAGCATGTGTGACATCTAACTGGTGACACCAGTAAGAGTCTCTCCAGAGACAGGATGGACACCCTTGACATCCCACCCCTGCTTTGGTCCCAGGGATGTCACAGGAGAGGCAAGTGCTTGCCAGCTCTTTCAGCTCACACTGAAATCCTGGTGTGACCTCTGCAGATACACTGCCAGAAGCTCTAAAGCACCTGGTGGGTGTCAAAGCAGAAAGCATTCAGCAGCAGCACACCAAAGCAAATGCAGCCCGTTCCCCAAGGGCAGCTCCTGGAGGGATGGGGTTCCCTACACAGGGATCCTGACAGTGTTTTGGTCTCCACAGACGGATCAGCTAACACAAGGTTTTGCTCTCCCCTTGAGTCACTGATACCGGCGGCAGCTGAACAAGATCTCTCAGCTTCTGCCATGAACCACTCAAACCTCACCCATTGCCCCAAATATCTAAGGTACAACAAAAGGGCCTTGTGGAAGCCCTGCAGCATGGAAGGAGCTTCTATCTGGGTGGTTTGCTCCTAGACCAAGGCATTGGGGGAAGGCAGCTGAGGCTGCACTGGCCTGAAGTGGAGCCAGAGGCTGGAGGTCATGTTATGGTTGAGCACCATCACAACAAGTGTGCTGGGGCCTGCCTGCAGGTGTGGTGCCCCCACCATTTGGCAGAAAGGCTGGGCTGGGGCTGCTGCCAGCCAGGCCAGGAGACCCTTCCACCTGGTGGAGCCCCACATGTGCCATGGCAGAGACCAGCAAGAGCCAGCGGCTCTTCCCAGCTCTCCAATCCTCTGCAGTGCTGACAGGGAGGGGGAATCAGCCGTGCTGCCCACTCCACATCTGCAGACATTTACACTTGCCTGGCTTCCAGCGCCCTTTAGATTTTGGGGAGAAGAAACTTCTGGGGGGATTTAGACTCATCTTACAGCTCACATCAATCAAGGAGGGCACAAAACAACCACATTCCACCTTTTCCAGTGTGAAGAGGAGCTGTAGGAGGTGGTGAAGGCCCAGCAGAGTGAGGTGTCCACAAACATGGGATAACACTCACTCTTGAAACGCACATGGGCAGCAGTGCTAATTCTTGCACTGGAAGGGCGGGGGGAGCTCCCTGTGGGCAGAGATGTGCAGGAACCAGAGCAAGCACCTCTCTCCATCTCTGTGGAGATGCCTTTGGTGGCTAGGAAGTCCTGGAGTCATCCCAGGTACTCCACACTCTCTCTTAGAGCTGCTCTTACTCTGTCTTCTTTGGCAGACAGTAAGGAAGGCGTGTCTGCAAACAACAAATCTTATCGCAAACTAAACAAAGGAAAGATAAAGCCCTCCTAATCAACACTTTAATGCCATGCACTGCTTCTTTTACTGTTCAGAGGACAGATAACAGAGCTCTTGCTTATACAGATGGGGTTCAGGTGTGAAGCTGGACTCATGGTGGTCCATGTGTATCCCTGAGGTAGGTTCTGCTGCCTGAATGGAGCTGGGAACAGGCTGGCAAGGGCAGCTGTATCTAGGATAGGGAGGCTGCTGTTTTGCAGGTGCAACAAATCACCTTCTTCCTCTCTTCCCTCCTTCCTGAGCCCAAGACAGATGTCTTTACCCAGGGCTCTGGACAGAGAGTCCAATAAAGTAAATTTTCACCCTCTGGGATGACAACCATGGTCTGGGTCTGACATGAAGGGGAAGTCTGGGGGAGGCCAGAGACCTTTAACTGACTGCAGCCTTCTTACTGGCAAAGAAAAGGATATGCATGCAGGGAAACAGCTTCTGAGCTATGGGGCCAGCACAGGGAGCCAGGTGAGTGCCTGACACAGTGATCCTTGCTGTCCTGTGAGGTGACAGGGCTGCCTGAGGCTCCTCCGGGATGCTCTGACCTGCTCCCTGAGGCACGCAGACCAAGGCATCTTGTGGTACACAATGGACACAAACACTGTGGTTGTCTCCTCACTAATGGGATTCAGCGGGATATTGGTTAATGTCAACCGGGCTGGGCTGAACATGTTCCTGTGAACTTTTCTCAGGGCCTCAGGACCTGTCCCCCCATTCTGCAGAGCATGGGAAGCCATCCTGAGTGCTGACAGCCATGACATGACAGCTAAGGAGAGGAAACCTAACATCATATCCTGGAGAACTAGACTCACTGCTGTCCATGCCAATTACCTTTCAATATCCTTTCAGGAAACATGCTTCCAGTTCTATGGGAGAGGGGAAGGTGTTTGGTTTGTGCACCCTGGCTTCCCACTTCTCAAATTGCTCTTATTATACAGGGTGCCCCACATCTGCTGAAAGTCAGGGATGATCTGTGGCACGCTGTTGCTCATGGGTGATGTTTTGAACCAGAAAGATCTTCCCGTCCTTAGCAGAAGTGAAGTGGTAGCTAAGCCTCAGCAGAAAGAAGTGGGCAGGCAACTTAGAGCCAGAGGCCATCACAGGTTAGTGAAAGCCATTCCACCCCATAAGTGCCTGGTCTTGTAGAGATAAGAAAAATTTGCTGGTTAATTTCCTAATATTGACTTTAAGCAGTAAATCCTGGAGACAGCAAATACCCACTCCCTCTTTGGCCACCACTTCCTGCTCAGAGCTTGTTAGCTCTGCTCCTTCCCATCCTGTGTTCACCATTTAAATAAGTACCTCTCTAATGCTGCCAGCGCTGCCACAGATTGGAGCTGTGTGTCCAGATGGGCTCACGAGTGCTCCACTACCTGGCCTGACTCTCCTGTTTCACCAGAAACCATACAGCTGTAGAAAAAGTTAAGAGAGGAGAGATTTCTAGAGATCTTGAATCCATCCCCTGCTCAGAGCATGGCTAAGTCTGACCAGACTGCTTTGGGCTTTCTCCAATCAAGTGCTGACCTTCTGCAAGACATGAGATCGTCCCTCTCTTGTCCCCATCCCTGGGCTGCCCCACTTTTAAGAAAGAATGTTTTTCCTTTATGTCCCACCAGTCTTTCCCTCAGCACAGCTTTAGTTCCTTGCCTCTTTGGTCTTGGTGCACTTCAGAGAAGACCTCAGCTCCATCTTCTCTGTAACCCTCTTTCAGACCACAAGTTAGACTCCTTGCTCACCTACCCTCCATGAGAACAACCCTGATTCCTTCAGCCTGTCCTATGCACCAGCTCCCTGCCTTGACATCTCAGCTGAGCTCCAATATAAGAATGACTTTCTTGCCCTGGGTTTCCCTAACTGGATCCAGTATTCCTGGTGTGGGCTCACATAAGGCAGGAGAAATGGCCACTGGCTGAAATTCAGTCCCTCCAGATGGGCTTGGGGTGTTGAGCATGAACTGTGCCTGTGTCTCCTTCGGGCAGCCTGAGGTTTCCACTGACAGGACACAGAAAACACAAAGAAACCAGGACAGCGCTTGCGTGGTAAACGGCGTGATCTGAGCTTTGCAGCCTTAATAATGACGCTTTTATCAGCTCTCTCCCCTACAGACCCTGGGAACTCAGGAAAGCACTAAAACGGAGCTTGGGTGCAGTATTCACCACATGCCCCTGCACACGGCTGCTCGCTGGTCCGAGCTCGGCCCGCGGGCTGAAGGCGCAGCTCTGGTGCGCGCCGTCGGAGCTCAGCGCTGCGCTCTGTGCCGGGACGAGCCCGGTCCGCTGGGATCCCCGCCGACCCACGCGCGCTGCCAGCACTGCTCCGCGCTCCCTCCCGCCCGGCGCGGCCGGCAGTGCTCCCTAGCGGCACCACCGAGCAGCTCGGGCTGAAAAGGACCTTAAAGATCCTCCTAGACCAGATTGTTCAGACACCCGTCCAGCCTGGCTTTGAACACTTCCAGGGATGGAGCATCCAAAGCTTCTGTGGGCAACCTGTGCCTGTGCCTCACCAGCCTCACAGGAATTTCCTCCAAATACCTGATCTAAATCTACCTTCCTTCACTTGGAAGTCATTTCCCTCCATCCTAGCACATGGCTCTTGTCAAAAGTCTCTCTCCAGTTTCCCTGTAGGCCTCCTTTAGATAGTGAAAGGTTGCCATGAGGTCTCCCCAACCACCTAAGGTCTTCCTGGATTTAAGTTGAGTTCCTGTTGTGGCAGAGAGGTACTATATCTTATATTCACTGAAGTGGGAAGGCATGAAACCATTTTCCCTGGTTGCTTCAAGAGGGCTCTTCTTTTGCCTTTTCTCTAGAAGGGAAGGGTGGAGAAAACCTCCATGAAAACAAAATAGAAAAGAAACTACCCAAGAAAGAAAACTTTTTTTTTTTTAACAAATGTTTCCTGCATAAAGGTCAAAGCCCTGAATCATCCTCTGCTTCCTCCTTGAAAAAGCCACCAACGTCAACAATAATACCCAGGCACAGCCTCTCACACTGTGACAGGGTGGCACTTGTCATTTAGGCATTTATTCTGTGTGGCTTGAACTGTCTGTAACTCCAGGGTCCAAGTCTATTGCAGTGGTCAGTCACTCATTGCTGCAGAAATGCAAGCCCATGTTATTCAAGTAAAGGCAATTTTAGAGAAAACAAGGAGAGCAAAAAAAAAACCAAACCAGAAAAACCCCACATCATCAAAACAATCTAGGAACCACTGAAAAAGAATACACATACAGAAATAAACTCAAGTGTACCCAAAGACAGAGAAGGAAAAAAATCAACACCATCAGTATCATGTGCCTCCTGATGAAGAGACGGAAACCTCCTCTGCCTGTTGAAGACATCACAATGTTGATACCCTGTAAGTCTTCCCCTCCCACTATTCTTGCAGCCATAAACCTGAGGACACATGAAGGGTGGCCAGGGAGCCAGTATTTAATTGGCCAATTCTAGGGCCAGCACTCCAGTGAGCCTGATGACAGGCTATGTGCTAAAATGTATGGCTGTAGAAGTGATATGAGGCCTAGGACATAGTTTGTTAACCTCAGAAGGTGACAGCCTGGATTCATGAGCACCTTTTCCCAAGTGGAAGAGGTCAACATGAGATGCAGATGGTCTCCTCGCAAGAGCCAGCCACAGGGATAATTGACTCAGAGTGGTTCATGCACCAAGCAGGCTGTGTCTCAGTGATCAGACTAAGAGCTCTGGTGCTGGCACTGAACAAAAAGGGTCAGAAGCTGTTCCTCAATCAGTTAGGATCTCTTTGTATAGTTCACATCCAGAAAACAGCTTTGCAAATTCTTAAATGGCTAGTGAATCTTAGCTTCCTGGCATCAGAGAAGGGATAGCAGTGAGCTCAGTAAGCTCCTCTGAGCCAGCCCACAGTAATTATTCCTGCTTCCTCCACGGCCATTTTCAGCCAGACATACGGCCCTGAGTGTACAACAGCCCTATGGACTTCCTATCATCAGAAGAGGCTAGGATACAGCCTCTTTTCCTCTTAGCCCAAGCAGTGCGTCCAGGGTGCTTCACATTGGCCAGCTGCACCCTGTGTTCAAACGCTGCAGAAGTGGTGAGAGTTCAGTCTGGCAGCCCTGAGTTGGGCCTCCCTCCTGCTAAGTGCCCACACAAAGAGGGGTTAGATGACTGCACCACATCCAAAAGTAACTCCCAAAAATAACACCAGCTTCCAGGTATAGCAGATGCCACCATCTCCCTTCTTGACTTCTTGATCTTGGACATGGAGAAGACATAAATTCCAACTGGACTGAGTTAAGAAATCAGCTCTGCTGTCTAGAGAAGGCTTCCAACGAGTCAGGGCTTCAGGATTACACCAAGACAAGTGTGTAAAGCTGTTTTTTGTGCCAACATGAGTCACTGTATTCTCATACAACAGACCCTGTAAAGTCAGACCCCCATCAGCCTTCCTGTGTTCACGTTAGTTCACATCCAGGCGCTGCATGAGTGGGACGCCCTCTCTGATCACTGACACTGCAGCTCTAGGTAACGGATACAGCTAAAGCCCAGCTCCAGCTACGTAGACTGCTCTCCAATTACAACTCACAAAGCTCTGGACTCCCTCCAAGGTACTCTCTCCTGGCCAAATGGCAGCTGCCTCCCCCACCTACTCTTCCTCATAGATTTGATTCACTTTTTGTCACTTTCAAAGGCAGATAAATCATACTTAGGAGTCCCAAAGCTATCGAAGAAGACTTTCCTATGGTAACTTGGCAGATTAAACTACCTGTTCTCATCTCATTCATAGCCCTCCAGGCAGCTTGGGCTGCTGACAGGACAGCAGCTGCAGAATTCACTATCCCTCAAACATGCTCAGGAAGCCAGTCACCACCCTCTCAGCAGGAGAAGGGGCAACATCTGCCATCATCTTACCCACGTGCAAGCCAGTTCATCATCCTGAGGTGTGGAGTTGCCCCTGAAGGCCTGTTACACCTCCCATTAGCTATGGTTATTGCTTGATGAATTGTTCCCACAGATGTTGCTGTTGCATAAGGTGAACACAGTGTCAGCCTGCAGCTGTGGGAACTCCATCTCTGCAGCCAAAAAAACTAACTGGCCTGGGGTGCAGGAAGCAAGACCCAAGCATTTCTGGTGCTGCTGCCACAGGACAGGCAACATAATGTTTCCAGTGGTAACACCTCCTCTAGCTGGCCCAGCTCCATGTTGCAGCAGTCACGGAGTAATTAATGCCAAACATGATCCCCTTACCCATCCTTGAGCTTCTGTTCCTCTCACAGGTAGTAGCCTTCCCTACCTGTCCCTTTTTCTAGCAGAGACACGTGGCTGGGATGGAGCTTCGTGCATTGATGTCTGGGGCGTGCTTATGGCCTGACAGGAGACCCTCAAAGCAGACTGGTGACTCAAGGGGTTGCAGAAGTTTGATATGCCACCTCTGGCCTGGCCTTGCTGACCTGTCCCTCCTCCTTCCCTTTGATGTCTTCAGCAACCCAGCAGACCAAAAAAAGCCAAGGTAAGACAGGGTGAAAAGCGATGAGCAGCACATGTCATGCATCTTGCTCTGTATCTCTCCCGGTCTCAGGAGTACAGGGAAGGCTTGAAAGAATAAACTCAGAGACACTTCATTATAAACAAGACAAAGATTTATTTCCATTTCAAGTGAAGTAGAAGAGTAAATACAAAAAAAATCTCCAATACAGAATATAATATTCTCCTAGGCTGTACAGTCCACTTCTTTCTCAAAGTCTGCTCAGGGCTTGATTATACCAAAACTCAGGCAGAACGGGAACTGAGAGGCTCCATCCTTTGAGGAATGAGCACTTTCAAGGCCCCTCTCTCTTCTCATCAGTGCTTACAGTTAAAAGAGATTCCTACAGGTTTACAATCCAGATTTATTGGACTCTTGTCACAGAAATCAAATGAGTACTTTGAAACTTAGACTAACTTTGCTAAAAGGAAGGCTCTCAGATATTTACAATAAAACTTACAGAAATCAAATTTTTTTCTTATTCTTGGTGGTGCCTGAGAATTACAAGCAACGTGCCAGCCAAAAATACATTGAGATCCAAATGTTTAACATATCCCCGTGTGCACAAGCGTACATTGAGATCCAATTGTCTAACATATCCCCTTGGCATATCCCCATATCCTAACAGAGAGACCCAACCCATGGCTCCCCAAGGACACAACAAGTATATCTTCCTCTGTCAGCGGTCAGGCAGTCCCATGTCACACGTGGGCAGCACATCTCACCGCCACAAGGCACAGCCTTGGACAGAGCCACCGTGCTCAGCGCACCCATGGCATCTGAGCCTACACGACAGCTCAGAAAGGTTGGAATAGCCAAAACCACGGCAGTGCTGGTGGGCAGGGATCACCAGAGTCTTCAGGCCTGCTGCAAGCAGGAGGTTGGAGCATTGCCAGTACTAGCAAAGGGCAGGTATAGCTTTGTCTGTTTTTGCCTCAAAAACCTCGAAGCGCAGACCCCACACAGACCTAGAGTCCCTTGAATGGTCACAGTAGCTCTTCACAGTTATGCCCAGGGTTTCCAGCTGTTTGTGACAGAAGTTTAAGCAGTTTTTGACCATGTCTCAGGTTCTTGATGCAGCAGACTCATCACTGTACCTGCTGGAAAAACTTTACCTTCTAGATATGCCCAGTTTCTCTAGCTGTAGGTATAAAAGCTCTGGAGAGAAACAAGAACAAGCATCTAGACCTTCTCTGCAAACAACATACAACTGAACCTACACAATCTGTGCATTCTGAGTCACCAAGATCTATCAGGTGTGTCCTCCAGACATTGAGTTTTGCTCCCTGAACTGCCTACATATGCTATCAGAAGCATCTTCCACAAAACCTGTATCGTCACTGGCGACCTTTTTTTTAGACTGAACCCTAGACTAGCATGAGGGCTGAAGCAGAGAACAAAACCAGAAGAACAAGGGCCAGAAGACATCTAGGCTCTTCATTCTCGTGACCAGTGCCAAGATTCGTGGAGGCATGAAGGGAGGTTTAGGTTGGATATCACCCCAGAGGGTGGCTGAGCACTGGATAAGGCTCCTCAGGGAGCAAGCACCAAGCCTGACAGAGTTCAAGAAGCATTTGGACAATATTCTCAGGCACGTGGTATGATTCTTGGGGTGTCCTGTGCAGGGACAGGAGCTGGGCTTGATGATCCTGATGACTCTCTTCCATCTCAGCATATTCTATGATTCAATGAAAATTACCTGGTCCACACTGACAACTGCTTCTACAGGAAGGGAAGAAAGCATTAAAAGGCAGGACAGTTCTTCTCCCACCTACCCCCAAATGAGCAAGAGGCTGGCATGGCTTGCTGTCAAAGTGACGCAGTCCAGTCCTTGCAGGCAATGAAAGCAGAGCCAGCAACTATCAAAAATACTAGCAGCTGGCACAGCTAGGTGTACAGATCCTCTTCCAGATGGTGAAAGGAGAGTTGGGAGAGGTTTTAGCACAGCTGCTGAGGAGATCTGCCCTTGGCTCAGACAGACAGGCTGCAGACAGGACTCTACTCTCTCCAGGACGGTAGCAGCTTCTGGATGTGCCAGGACCAGGAAGAACAAGGAAGATACAACACAGCTCTTCAGAAAGGATAGGAAAGGAAAAATCTGACTGACCTCAGCACACCGAAGAGCTGAGTGGTGCTTACACTTGCTGTCTGTGCTGGCCCCCCACTGGTGGCAGTGCAGCCTCCCCAGCTCTGTACGGACAGCAGCTTCCTGCAGTGCCACAGACAGGTCTACATGGACACAGGGCAGTGCTGTCAGGCCAGTCTCAGCCTCCCAGCCCAGGAGGTGGCTCACCACATGCCATCCTGCGCACTCTGAACCCTTGAATCCAAAACTCATCTCCTACCTCACAGCCCCGGGGAAGGCAGACATACAACTTCTCCTGCCCACCTGCTGCAGAGGGCTCTACTCTTCTCCACACCAAGCTGTGCTGTGAGGACATCCAATCACCTTCCTGCTCCACTCCATCTCCTCTCTCATGTCCCACCTGGATTCGTGGACCGTAGCACTCAGAGAAAGCAAGGAAGCTGCCTCTACACAAATTTCGTCCTGTTGAGGATCTCATCTGAAAAATGCTCTGTGGAGCAGAAGGTACTGGTGTCTTCATGGGATCAAAAACTCTTTGCAGCAAAGCACAGCAGCAGGACAGGAGACAGGAGACATGAAATGAGAGTAGAGAAGTGCTAAGTGGAGGGTACAAGGAGAAACTCCTCCCCCACGAGGACAGCCAGGTTGCCCAAAGAGACTGTGCCGTCTCCATTCTTGGAGGTGATGAAGACTCAATTACATAGGGCTGAGCCTACTGGTCTGAGTCTTAGCTGACCCTGATTTGGGTATCAGATTGGAACAGAAACTTCCCAAGATCTTTTCCAACCTGAATTATACTATGATCTACACCCTTCTCCAGTGAGAGAGACTCTGGTCTATGTGCACCCTGTCTGTTCTTCCAAAGTTCCTGTTGAGGCTCTGGCTGCACTTTCTTGTTCCCTCCCCCCATACAAGGCCCCACCACACTGCAGGATCTTCTCACCAACCTCCTCCTGGCCCTGGATACACAGGTTCTCCACCTCCACAGGAAAAAGGAGCTGTATAGGAAGACCTGGGAGCAGGGCTATGTCAGTTCCCTCTACATCCACAGCCCCAAGCAGAGCCCTGGGTATCCACTACTGCTCCAGACCCTTTCCAGGGTGGTGGGATCTGTTGGGAGGGGTATGCCTGAGTTTCCCCATGGATCACGGAAAGTTTCAAGCCTTTGCCTCTCACAGACATTCCTATTAGTTGTTCCCTCTCCATATCTTTCTCTAGCCTCTTTTCCACCCTAGGAAAGCTTGGAAGTGGAGCAACTGAAGATGAAAAGGCACCATGTGCCTCTTGTGTTTCAGAAAACTAAGTCTTCCTCTATATAAGCCAATTTCTCTAGGCTACAGACAGAGCTGGGCTGACCTTAGGATCAAAGTAATTTAGGCTGTAAGTACCTCCACAGACCTCAGGATCAGGTCTCCAGTCAAAACAGGTCCAAATTCAATGTTGGCTCCAACTTCAGAGGCAGATCAGGCTCCGTCCAATCAAGTTGGAAAGACCTCCAAGGGCAGAGATCCCACAGCCTCTCTGTGTCCCTCTTTCAGGGGCTGGGTATGCTCATGGTAGTTTTTGTAGTTCCAATCCCACCACGGTTCCCACCCCTGCAGCACAGAGCACTACACCTGGAAGGATGTGACATGATGCATCTTTCTGCAGCCCTGGCATCCAAACCTTCTCCAGCCTTGGCCACACTGCTGGTGTGAAGCCTGAGGCTAAAGCAATAGCCATCAGGGACACGCCACCACATTAGTGCCACACATTCTGCTTTTGCAGCTTTGCCTGCAGGAGGCCAGGGAATGCTTCCTCCTGCCTCCCTCCTTCACCTCACCAACAAACATTTAATTCTCTTAAAAAAAAATCATCAACAGCAGAAAGACTTTTAAACGTGAAATCTTCCTTGGTAGACCAGAAGGGGCCCAGTTGGGTGTGCCGGGAAGGTGGGAGCCTGGCAGGAAGCTTTGAGCACCTGCCCCAGGAAAGGCTGTAGAAGAGGAACAGACTGGTTGCCCCATCCAGGCACTTGGGAGTCCCTAGGACTTTTTTGGCGAGAGCAGACAGGGCTGGGTAGGACACCCCAGGTCCTCAGGGCTGACTGCGACACTCCTCGCCAGGAAGCCCGGGCAGATGGGAGAATGCGGAGGAGCAGCCGAAGGTTCTTCAGCATCTTCCCGGACGGCCCCGGGAACAGCGGTGCCGGGCGACCCCCGCAGTCCGCCCTCTCCCGGGCTCCGGTCCGCGCTGTCGGGCCTCTCCGGGATGGGTCAGAGCGCCGGGACGAACCTGTCAGGGCCTCCAGGGTAGCTGCCGTGCCGCGGTGCGGGCTCGGCGGCTCCGGGGCCGTAGGCGTGGGGCAGCGGCGGATAGGGCGCGGGGGAGCGGCGGCCATAGAGCGCAGCGGGGCCGGGCGAAGAGGCGGGCACCACGATGCGCCCCGACGGCGCGTACAGCGGCCCGTGGCCCGCGGGCGCATAGGGCCCGGGGGCGGTGGGCAGCGGAGCGTAGGCGTGGGGCAGGGCGGCGGAGGCGCAGCCCTGCGCGGGGAAGGCGGCGGCGAAGGCGCAGGAGGCGGCGGCGGGTGCCGGGGGCAGGTCGGCGGGGGACGGCGGGGCGGGCAGCGGGACGAGGCGGCAGGGAGCGGCGGGGCGCTCGGCGAGGAAGGCCGGGTAGGTGGAGAGGTCGCTGCGCTTGAAACGTTTTCTGCGGCGGAGGAAGGACCCGCTCTCGAACATGTCGCGGGCGTGAGGGTCCAGCGTCCAGTAGTTGCCCTTGCCGGGGCGGCCGGGCTCCCGTGGCACCTTGACAAAGCAGTCATTGAGGGTGAGGTTGTGGCGGATGCTGTTCTGCCACTTGCGGGGGCTGTCGCGGTAGAAGGGGAAGCGCTCGGTGATGAAGCGGTAGATGCCGCCGAGCGTCAGTCGCCGCTCGGGGGCCTGCCCGATGGCCATGGCGATGAGGGCGATGTAGCTGTACGGCGGCTTGCCCCGCTCCGCCGGACGCTTGCGGCGCCGCCGCCCGCCCCGCGCCCCCGCCGCCGCCGCCGCCGCCTCCGCCTCCTCTCCCGGCGGCACTGCGTCCGCCTTCAGCGGCGGAGGGGGCGGCGGGGGGCCCGGCGGCAGCCGGTTCTCGGCTGTCATATGGCCGTCGGAGCGGCTTCGCGCCGGAACCGAGCCGCGCCGAACCGAGCCGAGGAAGCGCAGCGCCCCGCGGCCGCGGCTTTTATGCGGCGGTGTCCGGCGGCTCCGCGCCCGGGCGGCCGGCACTCCCCCTGCTACGCCCCGCCGCCCGGGAGGCGCGGGCAGGGCCGGGCGTGCCGCCGCTGCCGCCGCGGGTAGGGGCAGCGCCCTGCCCGGCACCCCACGCCCGCCCCTCTCCGCTGGTCCCCGTCCCCAGCGCCGTCGGGGCGCCGCGGACCCGCCGCCGTCGGGAGTGCACAGCTCCGAAGGACCGACGGGCACCGGGCGGAGCGGGGGCATCTCCGCGACGCCGGTGCGGGTGTCCGGGCACGGGCATTTAACGCGCCTCCCCGCAGGACTCGGCGCCGTCGGGGCCGGTTGTGCTGGCGGCCGCGGGGAGAGGTGGAGCGATGAGCGGCCACCGCTGTCGGAGGGGATGCTGCCGGTCCGCGCGGGACAGTCGGCCCCGGGCAACGCTGCCCAGGGAGCCCCGCGCTCCTTTGCGGAAATCAAGCTGTCGAAACAAATTAGGCTGGAAAAAAACACCCGGTGACAGATCTGCGTGGGGAGCGATAGTGTGGGCTTAGGCTACGCGGTTTGCGTGCAGAGCTGCTATGTAGAATGCACTGAGGCTGCGGCCCTCATAGCTGGTCCCCAGCAACGATTTGGCACAGGGCTAGGCTCCCGTGCCCCTGCTTTACCCCTGAGCTGACGTGCTTGTCCCTGATCCTTATGCCACAGGACCCCAGAGGTCCATGATCCAACCACGAAGGATACCACGCTCTCTACAGGTTAATGTCAGGACATACCTGACAGCTCTCTCATGTTTGCTCAGATACTTGGGGCTGAGGGTCAGACCCCAGATGAGTGTGCCAGCTGGTGAGGAATGCTTGCCCAGGACTTGAACCCCTGTGACACACACCCACAGGCCTGGGGACAGCACAACCTCCTCACATGCTGGCATGATATTCCTTGCAAGCCGGAATATAAAGGAGCTGTCAGGAGGTCCTAGAAGTGAGATGGAAAGTGTGTGCAGGTGTGCACAGGCATGTGTGTGCATGGAAGGGTGCGCATGCACGGGTACATGGGTGTGTGAGGGCACTGGTGTAGGGGCAAGGATGTGAGTGAGAGTTTGTGGGTGTGCACTGACAGGCGAGTGTGCCTACAAACAAATGCCAGCACAGACAGGTATGTAGCTGGAGCCGATGCTTGCATGTGGGCACATAGGCAAGAAACAGATGTGGGCAGATGTGTGTGCAGAGAGGTGGATGTGCACAGGTGTGCAGGTGCTGTGCATGGCCATACACCTCATCCTGCCCATGTCTTGGTGTCTTCTGCCAGTTCTTCCAGAACTCAAGTCACCAGTGCATTGCTGAGTCTATCTTTGTAGGAGAAGCTTTCCCAAAGCCCTCTTGGACATTGCACAAATTATTTTTAAGGGAGCAAAGGGAGGTAAGAGTTGTTATCCTGGTGAAACACAGCTCCCTTGGAGGTGTCCAACAGAGTTGTTTTTCTGCTTGGAGAAAAATCAGTATGTGTGCGTGTGTGTGTGTGTGTGTGTGTGTGTGTGTGTATCCATTTCCATGCAGCAAACAAACCCCAGCCCTGGTTTCTAGCTAAATAAGGAACACAGGAGTCACTGGCCACCTGCTTATTTGTGCAGCTTCCCAGCAATCTGGGAGAGAGCAAAAAATCCTATGGAGCTAGCAGAATAAACCATGAAGTGGCACTTGCTGAAGACCCACGTGTGCGTGTACCATGTCCAGTAGCTGGATGCAGACACTGGGCAGTATTTCAAATCACATGCTGCAGAGTTTGTGTCAAGAGAAAAAAATCAATCTCCTGTACCAACACCCTCGTTCTTGAAGTGCGCAGCAGACTAGGGTAGTATTACCCTGTACGAACCAAAACCCCAACTCCTTCAGTACGAAGCTGCCTCACAAGTAATGCTCTGCCTTCTGACCCATGGGAAGCTGCAGCTGTGAATGGATTTTCCTATCAGATGTTTCAAAAGGCAGTGCCGTAGTTCAGTCACCTCTGGGGCTGTCTCTCTCTGTGCCATGCCAATTCCATGCCTCCAGAGGGCAAAGTCAGATCGTGCTTCGCTTTGCACTTGTAGAGGATGGGGAATGAGAGAGGTGTGTGCGAGGAGGGATGGTGTGCTGAACAGCTGCTTTTGCCCTCCCTGCTGGTGATGAAAATCCTTTCCCAAGTAAGCACTTTCCTTGGCAGAGTCCAAACCAGAGTGAAATGGATACCCAAACAGCATGTGCTGGCTCTTGTCCCTTCTCCTTTCCACATCACACAGCTTAAACTGTGGTGCCAGTATTTTTGAGTGAAGTGGGAGTTGTATAACATGGTGCCCTGGAGACTATCCTCAATCTGACATTCTCATAAACCTATTTAAAAACACTTTTAACTCTCTACTTTGGGAGCAGGAGTATGTCCCATTTAAAGCATTGGTGTCTCTTTTGAGTACCAGTTCCCATGGGGAGGGAACTATGGAGAACATGAAACTCCAACTCACCCAGGTGGATCTTAGACTGCAGATCTCCATCTGTAAGTCAAGTGGTGCCTGTTGCTGGAGCAGAACAGTTGGTGCTTTTCATGTTTGTGAAGCATTGTTTTCTCTTTTGATTCAGTCATGCTGGAGGAGGGACAAGGGTAAGTAACATGGAAAACACCATGCATTGATTAAACCTTTGGAGTTCATAATGCAAACAAAAATGTATGGTATCTACATAGTATTACCCATACAAAATCTATCACTTGAACTTTCTTTTGGTCTCTGGGACAAAGTATAGAGGTAACATTTTTCCTGTCTAAATTTCTCCACTCAGGTCCTGCTGACACTAAGGTCTGTGGCCTTCAACTGGGCAAACTGGTCATTGATTGTGACACCACTGCACTGCAGAGGGTGCCCTGCACAAGGGCACTGTGCCTTGGCCTCTCAAGAATGGAGTTTGTTAGTCCTGGTAGGCGCTAGAGAATTACCCCAACGAAAATCCCATCTGCTTGGATCTCCAAGAGTGATTTCCACCCATGAAAAAAAATCCACTTCACTCCCCACTCAGTTGCCATGTTGCAAACCACACCACTGAGATCCTTCAAGGGTAGACTGCCGGGACACACTGCTCTCCCTTAGTCCTATGGCCTGAGCTGCTTCTTCCACTTCAACCAAACAAGGGGAAGTGGACGTTAAATGTGTGGACAGTCCCTTCATGTGCAGCACGTTGATAGCTTTGGTTCCACATCAGAATTCCTCTCCTCTCTTGAGGTGAGGAAAAGTTTTGCCTCTGTGTCCCAGGAACAGCAGGCCTGTAATTAATGTGCTCCAAGTTAAGGGTCTGGCAGAGTCAAAATCCCAGACCATATTGGCTGAATGCAAATCAAGTGAGAGTGCATACCCATGGCACAGCCACCACCCCAAACTCAGATGCATCTGTGATGGAATGGCAAGTTTGTGTTTTTTGTTGGCTGTGTGTTTGGTGCCAGGACTTTGCTGTTAGAAGTGGGGAGAGCATCACAGCCAGACGCTTCACAACACTTTGTGACAAAGAGCTTAACCCTACCTGCAGCTTGTGGTTAAGATCTGGGAGGGGACCATAAGCCTGAGCCTTTTGGAATAGGACAGGTGATGGCATAACATCATTCATGCACTTCTGGAGCACATTCCACAAAGAAGTGTCCAAAGTGACTGAGCTTAAGATGTTTTGCACCTAACTGGAGTTAGTGGGAGGCAAGAGCAGGGAGGTGATTGCATGGACTTTGGAAACACTTTGTGAGTAGATTGTGGTATGGGGACAAAGGTGAAGCCTCTGCGGGAGAACTGATGTGCAGCTGAACATGGAGTATGACCACATGGCAGAAGAGAGGCCGGAAAGCAGCATACTACAAGGATACTGCATATTTTCACCAGCTGTTCACTCGCCTTGCCTAGTGGTGGCAAGGTTTCACTCTCCATCAGTGGCCTGGTTGTTTAGTGTCAGTGCTATTTTTCCAAGTTACTGCAGCTTCTCATCCCTTGGTTGAGTTTTCTATGGAACTTGGTGCTGCAGGAGAGAAAGAGTTGCTTGCTGAGAGAATCACATAGATGTAGCCAGGTTTATGTAGGAGGCTCGAGTTAGCTGTTGTGGTCATTCTTCTGTAGAAAAAAACCAAAACATCATGGTGGCTTTAAAATAGGCCATGTCTCAGGCCAGAAACTGCGGCAAGAGCCACAGGCAGCCTTAGCCTCCATTCACCTGGGCAAGGCACCGAGCATGCTTGCCAGACAGCCCAACAGCACCCCAGGACCTGCAGCAGGTGAGCTGCAACAGGAGCAGGTGCAGGTGGGCAGGGCAGGCTCTCTGCAAGCAGAACACCACCTCTGACCACTCCCTTGGGACCCTGCTCCACTCGGGAATTTGGTATGAGTGTAATGGCAAAAGGATTGGCCATATGGCACAGGAGATACGCTGGGCTGGTGCTCTGGGGTGAGGGTAGCACTGAGCTAGAGGGAGTGGCTGACACAGGAAGAGGGGCCACCACAAACGGGAGCAGTGGACTGCTGGAAAGTTTGGGAAGCCCAGCAAAGGAAAGATGCGAGTGGTGCCCTGGGGCAGCAGTGCCCTGTGTGCCAGTCCCAGCTCGGGCCCTGCTGCAGAGGCTCCGGGGAACGCTGCGCATGAGGATGGACACGGGCCAGGAGTGACTCTTGCAGCAGACGAGGTACACTCCGTACTGGGTTTCCTGAGGAGCAGCACAGCTTGTTGGGCAAACCGAGGTCTGTGCCAGCACTCCTAAACAGTTAAACATGGAAACTTGCTGTGCACACTGGCAGTGAGAGCCCCATTTAGCTATGACAGGGAGCCACAAAATGAAGCAATAGATAACACCACATGTGATGTGGGCAGCAAGGAGCAGGCACCTTCTTGGTGGAAGCTGTGTGGATGCAGCCTGAGCTGGATGGGCCGTGACACATTCATTTGTTCTCCTGCTGAAGCAGATTTTAGAGTTGGTTTCCAAGAGAATAAGCTGCCCATTCTTGCCTTTGCACCACCAAGATATCACTGGGAGTAGTGCAGATCTGTCAGATGCTTCAAAAAGGAGGAGCTGGCTTTTTCTGGAAACATGCAAAGCAGAGTCAGGCTCTCTCCTGTAAGCTGAAAATCACTTACTATGCTTTTTGGGGTTTTCTTTTTTTTTTTTCTGGTGTGCAGGTGTTAGGAAGTTTGCATGGCTCTTGATCCCGTGAAGCCTGTGAATTTCAGCACCTCATGAAAATCTTCAGGATGGGTATCTTTGAATAGCCGTCAGACACTGTTGGCATGGAAATAAGTTCTTTCTGTTTTGCCTATCAAATGTCCTATTTGGGCAGTCATTCAACAGTTTTGAGAGGTTTAATCTCTGGCAGGGTGAACATCTCCTACTCAGTATTTCCCAGGTGCCCTGGTGGGACCTGTCTGCTCTGCTGGCTCTCAACAGGTGTTACTGGCATCTGACACAAGCTCCTACAAAGGACCCATGGGGTCAGAAAGACTCTGAGGCTTGTGGACAGGAAGTGTCACAAATTTTTTTTAAGACAAATTAGTATTTGCCAGAGTAGTAATTCAACCTTCTTCGCAGCTACTAGTGAAACCTGATGCTTGATAGAAAATTATAGAATACAGCAGTTTAGAGGGAATTATTTATTGCTTGCTTTGGAAGCTGGGAATTTTATTTAAGTGTAATTATTTAATTAATTGCCATATTGTGAACAAAATATATTTGCAAATATCCTGCTTTACTTCAATAAGCTATGTGGAAAGAAGTATTATTTGTTTTATTTTTTCTTTGTTGCAGACAGAACCACATTGTCCTGGACACTGGCTTTTTCTAACTCACACTTACGCATGGGATGGAGAGGGGACAGGTCATTTTGGCCTAACTGTAGAGTTAAGAGGTAAATTTCCCAGTGCAGGTGAGAGAAATTTCTTGGTATTCTTTGTTGGCAGTGTTCTTCATGTTGTTTCACTGAAATACGGATATTTAAAACTCTTAACAAATTGCAGTGGAATAGTCCTGTAATTTACTAACCAATTTCCTGTCCCGAGACGTGCTCTGCACTGTGGATTGCAAAGCACTTTCCCCGTGGTCACAGACAGTACGTCAGCCAAGGAGGGAGATAAAGGGGAGCAAAGGCGTTGGGAGCTAGTAGATGGGAGCAGCGGGTAAGACTGGGAACACGTGGAGGAGGGGAAAGAGAAGTACCGTGGAAAAGCAAGGAATGTGGAGAGGAAGGGTTGGGGGTGGAGCTGGAAGAAAATGAAGAGCCTTTGCTGGAACACTAGTTGGGAGGTTTGTTTTGTGGAGGGGATCTTGGACGGGTAGACAGAATAAAGCTCACCTAAGTTTCTTCTCCTCTGGGTCTTGGTCTGGAATCAAAGACTCTCAGCATCACTTTCGTACAAGCAAAAAAAACCATTAAAAGTAATGTCACAGCTTTCTAGGACTGGTCCGCACAGACCACGAAAAGGTGCTTTTCATCCTTATTTTTTTCTTTAAACCAAGGGAAATCACTGATTAAACTGTATTACTGAGCATTATTAAACAAAACACTTGTTGCCCTTCCCTGGAAGCTACAGCTTTTAGCACGCTTTGCGTGACTCCACTTGATTAACAAAAATAAGCTGTTTCAGTAGGTAGGTTCAAGCACCCAACCCTTTTGTGTGCCAAGATTCTGACTCTTCTTCGGAGTTTTCTGGGGAAGCCCTTAGCGACAAAGCAGGTCAGAGGCAGAGCTGGAGAGAAAAGACATCGGGTCAGAGCCTGCGTCGGTGTGCAGGGAGAGACAAAGGCACAGCCACAGCGTGGCCCTGCGGCTGGAGGCAAAACCCCCAGCTTGAAAATAGCTCCCACTTAAAGCTGAGGAGCCTCTCTGGGTTCTTTCCTGCCCTTGGGCACAGCTAGGTGGATGTCCAGGCTGGGGACTGTGTGTCAAGCACTGATCGAGGAAAGAAAAATTGTACTTAAAGAGGTACAGAAAGTGCAGTGTTGTGTGTGTGCGTGTGCCTGAGCAATGCACAGTGCACCGCTGGATGCTAAACCACGCCTGGCAGTGGGTTGAGCTGTGAGCACCGCTGCCGCGGATGCATTCAGCTGTCGGGTTGATGCCGATGGGGATGGGGGATCTGTAGGACCCAGCACTACCCTGCTGTAATTCCATGCCCGAGGGATGTAAATGGTCTTCATTTAAAAACCGAAGTGTAAAGTGGGGATAGTTCGAGCTTATTGGCACTGGCAGACAAAATCTGAATACTTTTACAAAGAGCTCCTGGTTTTTTTCCCTAGGCCTCTTTGTTCGCATTGCCTCTCTCTGACCCTTTAGCAATCACCATGGTAATTACCAAGTAATGCCCTATTTTCAAGTACCTTCCGAAATCTGCTGGAGTTTTGCTTGAGCCTGTAGCAAAAATGTCTCCCCCCAGATGAGAAAACTGGTTATTTCTCAAATTCCAGGCTTTTTAAAACAAGACTAAAAAGGCAGTGAATAGCTGGCATCCTGTTTAACAGATCTGTGGGGATTTGCACTAGATAAGCATCTGCCCAGCGTTTGCCTGAGGCAATACCTCTAACCAAAAGCGTGTAGGTCGTGGTAATCTGGAGAGAAAGAAGTGGTTTTAAGTTTTTTGCTGTTAATATAAACAGGCACTGCAGTGCATGTATTTTCGGGGACAGCAAAAAGTTTCAGAAATCTCTTTCTGATTTTGGACAGTCTGGTCTTACTTGTTCTGTGACCAGTCCATATTTCTTTTGTGAAGCCTGTGCTGTGGGACAAAGAGATGGTGGGATCTCTGTCTGTCGGGCTTTTTAAAATTTGACTGGTCGTGGCCCTGAGCAAGCTGATGTAACTTGGGGTATAACCATGCTTTAAGTTTTTGCTGGAGCGGAAATCTTGTGATTTCTACAGTTCTCTCTGTTCCTGTGGTAGAAACACGATTTCCAGGAGTTTCTGTCAAATCAGCTCAAGTCCTGTCAATGATACAGGAAAGTGATCTGAGAACACAAGCAAGAGGACTTCTCAAAATGCCAGGTGCTCAGATTTTCTTTCTTCCAGCTGGCTCTGATAGTTTTGCTTATGCAGTTTGGGTATTCATATGCAAATCACGGATTTGCCGGCCGTGCTGGACCATTATCAGAAAACAGATCTTCCAAGTGATTTAACAATCACTTCCGGGATCACTTCATGTTTGGGGCCTGGAAGGGGAAGGAGTGTGACACCATTTTGAGACCTTTGAGGTGCCCTCCCCTTTAGTCTGCTGTGAGACAATGCAATATTTGCTACGTGAGAGTGGCCTGGTTTTGGCTGGGATCGAGTTAATTCTTTCAATGGTGGCTAGTATGTGGCTGTGTTTTGGATTCGTGCTGAAATAAGTGTTGGTAACACAGGAATGTTTTTGTTGCTGCTGAGCAGGGCTTACACAGAGCCAAGGCCTTTGCTGTTTCTCAGCCACCGGACCAGAGAGGGGGCTGGGGGTGCACACGGAGCTGGGAGGGGACACGGCCTGGATATCTGATCCCAACTGACCCAAGGGATGTCCCACAGCATATGGTGTCATGCTCAGCGTAAAAAGCTGGGGGAAGAAGGAGGAGGTGGGGGGAGGTTCGGAGTGATGGCGTTTGTCTGCCCAAGTCACCGTGAGGCGAGATGGGGCCCTGCTGTTCTGGAGATGGCTGAACACCTGCCTGCCCGTGGGAAGCAGTGAATGAATTCCTTGGTTTGTTTTGCTTGTGTGTGTGGCTTTTGCTTTACCTATTAAACCGTCTCTATCCCAGTTTTCTTGTTTTTGCTCTTCCAGTTCTCCCCCCTATCCCACCGGGGGGAGTAAGTGAGCAGCTGCGGGGGCCTCAGTTTATGACTGGGGTTAAACCACAACAGAGGGTGTCTTTATTACTTTAAAAAACAGAAAACAAGGGAGAGGTGGAAAATTAAATGTGAAAATAATTTTTAAAAATACTGTTTCTTCCTGTAAAAACTGTTTATTTAGATGTGAACTTAAGAAAAGGTCTGAGGGCAGGGACAGGCTAAGATCTACTTTCAGTAAGTGAGGAGGACACTCTGTGGTCTGGACAAGGTGCTAAACACAGGAGGTACAGGACTGACCTCTGCAGTCAGCAGAAGGAGGGGGTCTCCAGGAGGTACCTCCACCCCAAAGGCAGGAGATCAGAGTTCGGCTCACTGCAGCCCCCCCTGATGCTCAGAGAGCAAAACCAGGGCAGTGCACCCCATGGGCAGCACATGGTGCCCCCATTCCTTCCTGGGGGCCCTCTTAGGTCATCCTTGGGACACCCCCTCTGGGGTGTGGAGCAAACCAAAATCTCTGTGTGGACCACAGCAGCGAGGGGGAATAACCCCAAGAAGGGGGGCACTGGTGCATCCCCTTGGCTGGAGCTGCCAGCCCTGTGCCATCAGCGACCTGTGCCATGCTGAGGGCTCGGCTCTGTGGTGGAGAGATGGGGTGGTTCTTGCTGGTTCAGTGCAAATAGCTGAGCACTGAAGGTAATTTCTTTCATTTATTTCTTACACATCCTGAATGGGGCGTGTCAGTTTTTTCTCCTCAGAACTAGTCTGGGCAACACTGAGAGAGGAGTTGAAAAATCAGAGCTAATCCTGCAGGAATGACTCATTTTGGCATAGGATTTGCAGAGCAAGATGAGAAGTTCAGGTAAAACAAAGGGAAATGGAGGCTGTAGTAAAACTCTGTGGTTTGGAGCACGACAGTTAAACTGCTACGAAGTCAGAGTTGGAAACCCCCTCCCATCAAATTGCTGTTCTCAAAACTTGGCAATGTCTAGAGCAAGTCAATATTCAAGCACACTAGTTGCAGAAACAGAGGCTCTTTCCCATGGGAGCTGTACGTTGGATTGCTAATTACTATGGGTCTGGAAAACAATTACTATTATTTCATTATTATTTTTAATTAAACACAAATAAAGCAATGGCTGTCCCTTTAAAGTTGGACTTTGAAATATTTTCTACATTTTTTAGCCAGGGTTACACTGGCCAAGTCCAAACAGAGAAGCACTGGAATTTTGACAAAGGTTTAAGGTAATTTTCAACCAGATTTCTCTAGCAAAGACAATAGAGTAGTTGGGGTGAAAGCACAAGCCCAGCCTAAATATCTGGGCCCAGGAAAGGAAGGTTGGATTTCTTGAAGCTATAGTAGACATAGAAATAATTTTCCCCTGCATCCTTTCACAAGTCTTGTAACTACTTTAGCTTGCTTTCTTCACCTGGTATCTTTGCAGACACATCCACCTGATTGCAGACCAGCAGCTCAGGAGAGCTTACCTCCAGAGTGTGAGTTAGACAAAGTAATTTTTCCATTATTACTTAAAACATTTTGCCTTGTAAAACGAAGATGTTGGTGTGGTTACAGCAAACAGCTAAAGCATCAGGGAGTCACAGAGAAGACGACACTTTTCCGCCCCAGCCTCTCCCACTCTTGTTAGTAGACACGTGACACTTGCAGGAAAGTTGTACTTAGACAAGGATAAAGATTAAGTTTTAAAGGAAGATATTTCTGAAATGCCCAGAACATTGGCAGAAGTGCGGCAGCCTTTCAGTAGATGTGGGTCCTGTTCTACAAGCCAGGACAGGAGAAAACCAGGTGACCTTTATGGATAGACCAGCTGAGACCTGCTTGACCTCTTGGTGCTTGTGCCTGGCAGGCAGTGAAATGCTGGAGTCCCCTTGGCAGGGCTTTGGCAGCGACAGTTTGGGTCTTGCTGCTCTTTAAACTTTGCTGTGGGCAGATCTGAGCTGCAGAAGTGTCTCCGGCAGCGGCAAACGGGACAAGGCTTGCTGGAGCTGCAAGCCTGGTGCGGCTGGGGCTGGGGCCAGGCGAGGCCAGTGCGGGCTCAGCTGTGCCTCTGGCCAGGCTGGCACAGCATGGGGCTGCTGTGCATGCTGGCGCATTCTCCCGAGGATTAGCCCTGCAAGGAATGTGGTGCCGGAGGAATGTCCTCCTGGTGCAACCTGAAACCCTCAGTCTGCTTCAGCCTGAAAAACAGGGTGGGCTGTGGCAGCTCTGATAGCGCCATGACCCCTGAGTCTGAGGCTGGGGCTCATGGGGGTGGTTTCTGGTGTTTGGACTCCAGGAAACCCGGACCAGAGCAGTGGCCTTCCGTGCTGTGTGGCTGGGGTGGAAGCAGCATCCCCCAAGAGCAAAGGACTTCAGGTGAGGACACTGTTGGCAGGCTTGGACTCGTCTCCCAGTACGTTCTGCCAGTTTCTCTGGCACCAAGGCTCACTGCCACTACAGAGCGAGCTGGACAGTGGTTATGGGGAAGTGGGTTTTCACTTCAACACTCTGGGGCTTGAGGGTTCTCTCCCCTCCCTCTTACACCCAGCTGCTTGGCACAGCTGTCAGTGTAGATGCTGACCTGGCTCTGAAACCACCAGTGCCCTTATCAGTGTGGCATCAGGAGGTGTGTGCTGCTGTGTGCCCTTTCCTACAATACCCCTTAGGCAAAGAGGGTGTGACTGTGGCCAGGAAAGCCATGTTAGTTCGTGTTGCTGTTTTAAGGCCAGCTGGCAAGTGCAAAATAAAACTCGGTCCACATATGATGCTCATCCCAGTTGATTCCATCAGAAGAGTTGAGCCTCTCCCCACAGTGCTTGCTTCAGAGACTGACCACAGCTGTCTTTCTGGTCCCAAGCCTTCATCTAGCACGAGGTACCACAGCTTGCACAGCAGTCAGATGGTGCTGCCTCACCTCTGCACCATGTGAGGGGTGTTTCACACTGCATGGGCCTCCGGGGCCGTGGCTGGGTGCGGAGGGAAGCGTATCTCGTGCGGCTGCTGTGCACAAAGCTGTTTTCCAAT
The DNA here is from genome assembly GCA_014706295.1 of Lycocorax pyrrhopterus obiensis. Classification (NCBI taxonomy): domain Eukaryota; kingdom Metazoa; phylum Chordata; class Aves; order Passeriformes; family Paradisaeidae; genus Lycocorax; species Lycocorax pyrrhopterus. Next base: position 46,267,701 of record JACSVZ010000014.1, on the reverse strand, counting down.
GAGCTCATGGGGGGTCAGCGCCAGAACAAGGGCCAACGGAGCGTAAAGAGGGTTTGCACCCACATGCTGGCCCCGTGCGACCTGTATTTGGTAACTGGGACTTAACTCCTGATCAAATTCCTGCCAGGTTATTGCTCAACCTCCTTGTAGGGGCAGGAGCTGTGTGCACTAGGTGAAGGCATTTGGTCTCATGCAGCTATAAGGCAATATCCTTTCTGGCAGCTGCCGCTTTGGGTTTTTTTTTCCTTCTCCTTGTCTGGAGGGGCTGCCAGACCCCATGGTGATGACTGGGGATCCTCTCCCCTTATGGGCAGTTCAGCATGTTCCTGGCAGCACCCAGCTTTGCCTGTGGCTAACCCAGCAGATAGCTTGTCCTGCTGCATGAAGCAGAGATGTAGGAGCTAGTCCAGCATTAAATATGCTGGGACCCTAAAGCTCAGAGCTTCCTTGTACTCCGGCTTGATGTAGCCATATGAGATCTCTCAGCTGCCCAGCTCCTGTCTGGGCAGCTAAACGTCAAGGCAAAGTCCCAGCTAATCATTTAGAGACTCTGTGAGATGGAAAGCTGCACGTTTGGCTCATGATTTGTGTGAGCCCACCTGCAGTTCTTTTGTGCTACAAAGACCTGGGGGCAGGTGAGCCTGCAGAAGGAGGTGGGAAGGGAAGGGAAGGAAGGAAGGAAGCTCTGAGGGCACCACAGAAGAGCCACAGCAGACTCGGGGAGTGCCATTTCTGTCATGGGTAGATAGAAGAAACAGAGTGTGGTTCTCCCTTCCTTGAAACACAGGCAACAGTTGTTGCACATGGCCATGTGCTCCGGGATGACCTTGCCCCTCGAGGAGGGAGGTTGGACTGTACGACCCACTGTGGTCCCTTCCAACCTGACCCATTCTGTGATTCCGTGAATCTGGAGTACCAGCCAGAACAGGTGGCCCTGGGACCTGTCCGTGGCAGGAGCAGCTGGACTGAGCTGCCCCCTTACATACCTGTGGCCCCAGACAGGCCAAGCACTGCCAAAGAGAAGCGAGGCTGACTCATACTGATGAGCAGAACAAAGCCTGATAAGGGTTGGGGTCACAGCCACAGGGAGGCTGAAGCAATGGAACAGGATGGCCCCCACAGGCCTCAGACAGGTCTTCCAGGGCAGATCATTGTTCTTTTGCTCTGCCCTCATTCCTTTACCATTAAGAAAAGGTTCTGCATCGAAAGCATGGCATCAACCTTCCCTTTTCACCCTATCTTCTCTCCCCTGCACACCAACAGAGCAGCAATGGCTATGGGATTGTGATGAACAGTTTTCCATCTCCTGCATCTTATGTCCCAAGGAGCCTGAAACCTGTAGGTTTTCACCCAAGACCCTCAGCCAATTCGTGGCATTATCCTGAGCACGTATTCGTTCTGCTCAGCTCCCGTTTCCTTTCTGTGAACCAGGGATAATGGTTTCCCTTGTCCTTCCCTGAGAAGGTCTGGCACATTGGGCAGGTACTAGGTAGGAAACATGTGAATCCAAACCTCAGCACTGACTCATTACCACTCAGGCCCTTAAAATGTTCCTGCACAGCGGACTTTTCTCCCAGAACCTTTCCCAGCCTTCTAGCCATTAAGCATACATGGCACAGTGCCGGAGGAAGACACAGTACTTTCCTAAATGGTGCCTGAGGTTCTTCTCCATTTTTTTGGTTTTCATCATATTCCATTTCTTTGATTTTTTTTTCCTTTGTTTGTTTGTTTTGGAAGCCTAGAGGGCTTTCAGGAGAGGTCACTTAGGGAGAGAGGCAGCAGAAAGACAGACATTTCTTTCTGGTTTTATTCTGAGTCAGAGCAGGAGGTTTGGTGCAGAGGTTTATGAAAGGACTTAGGATATATGTCTACTGCTCAAGTAACTCTCGTGGTCCTATGAGCACCTGGAGCTCGTAGGCATGTCACTTCTCCCAGGCAGCTATAGCCTGAATTATGGTGCAGGGCAGCTCTTGGGCTGATAGCACATTACCACTACTTGAAGTCCTGGAGCTGAGGTGGGAAAGACCGCCTGCTCCCAGTGCTCAGAGCAAGTTCACTGGGGGTGCCTGGCACCTGCAGCCCACCGGCCTCTCCCCCTGCACCTGCAGGAACAAGGACAGGAACTCACTTGGGCTGCCAGGGCTTTTGGCCTTGTGGGTGGCTGGGATTGATGGCAGGTCCTGTGGCCCCTGGGGTCCACGTGGGCTCAGGGCACAGGGGGTGACCAGATCAGCAGCAGCACCATGGAATGCACACCCCTATGCATATGGATGAGCCAGCAGCAGTTCAGCTCTTGCCATTTAGCAGGCATGGGGGACAGCAGCTAGCACTGCTCTGTGTACTCACAGACCACAGTGGCACTAGTGGCAGGTGCCCAGTCCCTGAAGTGGCTGGAGGAGTACAGGAGTGCCTCTTCTGGACTGGCCACCATCATCCTCCTGACCAGGCAGGGCTAGTGTCCACTGCAGAGGAGCCGACCACCCCACCATGGGCTGTGCTGCGTGCTGCTCTGGGCCTGGAGGAGCTGCTGCCTCTTTCTGGCAGGACCTCCAGTCATAGCCAAAATAGCACAGGGCTCTGAAGGGGGTCACCTGGCAGTCACAGCTGCCCCTGCCAGAAGAGATCCATTGTGCCTGTCCTGCTCCAAGGACTTCTGGAGTTCTGTAAATGAAACCGCCAGTGCATGAAATATGTAAATACTCCTCTGAGCAGTGATGCTGACCCTTGGTCTCTCTTTCTGGCCCACTGATCTTTAAATAGCTTAGCCTTAATGGAAGGGGGTTGGACACCACCTCTTAATGCCCTCCCACTAAGAGGGCAACATGTGGCCTGGAGGAGCAGGAATTGCTCTGTAAAGGGGGCAAAGGTGAGGAAGCCCAGGGTTGTCCATGGGCAGAGAAGGGGTTGGCATGGGGGGCCCAGTGAACGGAGTTTAGGAAGAAGAGTGTTCTTTGTTTAGGAGGCAGGGCAGGAGTGCCCAGGGAAGAGGGTTGGTGTCCGTGTAACAGGGCGCAGGTTTCCTCTGCAGACGTGTTCCTGGAGTTTTCCATTGCCCAGAAGAAGCTGGGTCCACACTTCTGCTCACACCAAGAGTACCTCAGGCACCATGTGCCCCAGCAGCTGCAGGGGAAAAGGCCTGGCTTGGGGCTGGGCTGGGCTTTGACAGAGGAATGTATGCACAGATAAACTGCCTGAGCTTCATCCGCTGTGCTCAGGCTACATTACCAGCAAGCTGCTGAGTAACTTCTGGGTAGCATGAAACAATATTTCCCAAACCAGCCCTGCCGTGATTCATCAGAAGAACTCTTATCTTTCAAAAGCTTTTGTCATTTTAATTAAGAAACAACTTCCTGCTGGCTGGATGGGCGATTACCCAACACAAACTGCAGATATTCAAAGGGAAGGGCCTGTGATCCATTAGTTGGCTAAGGGCTATTCTTCAGCCCAAGAGCCAGGATAATCCTAGGTGGGAACATCCACAAAGGGGTCAGCTGTTAAAGGAATTTAAGTGCCTTTACATTGGCATCTAGAGCCCTGCTGGGAAGCTGAACTCTATGGAAGACCTCCCGTGACCTTTTTCACAAGTCTTGGGGGAAGGCTTCTAAATCACTGAGGCACGTCTGAAGGCTTCGCTCTCTGTTTTCTCCATCACTGGGTTTTCAAACAATTGCATCCTTGTCACACATTTGTCAAAGAGAAAGGGGGAGATGAAGAAAGAAATTTCAATAGTCTCAGGGCTTTGCTTACGGCTGTGTTAATGCTGAATAGCACGCGGAGGTGGAAGGGATATCCTGAACAATGTCTGGTCTCCAAGCAGAATCCGTTTCCCATGACAGTGCCTTTCTGAAGCAGGAATGCCAGCATGAAGCAAAACTTGTTAAAGTAGTAAAAGAAGAGGTCTCTATTGTGTCCTGTGTGACAGAATAATCCTCCCTCAAGAGCAGACTGCTGTCTTTTTCCCTCCCATCTGTGAATTTTGGCTTCAGTCAACTTTGTGATTTTCACAAGGTATAAAATTAAAGTCCTACCCCTTAAAAGCAACCAGCCAACCTTGCAGGATCTTCCCACAGACATGCCCACAACTGTGAATGTAGTTTTCCTGTACAGACTCTAAAATGTCTGACTGCATTAACCTGAAATAAGGTTTCCTGTTAGGAGTTACATTTGATAAGAAAAAACAAACAGTTTCAGTATCTCCATCCATTCCACTGGTTAAACATAATTTCCCTTTCTCAATTTTTTATTCACAGGTTATCACTGTGTTCCTTAATTTTCTCCTAAATTTTTTCTTTAAAGCTTTCCTTTTCGAAGTACCTGTACCTGAAAACCAGCAGACAATTATTTAGACTTATCAAATGAGCAAAGCTGTCTTGCTCCTGTCTTTCCAGCTCCTTGTGCCCTGTGCTTGTTCCACCTTTCTCTTCTGTGTTTGTAGCCTGGACAGAGGTGTCTCATCTCACAGCTCAGACTCTTAAGGGTTGTATTAATAATTAATCACAAGCGTCATCAGTATTGTCAGTGTATCTATATAGGAGCTGAATATACCAAATTAAAAGTGAAACAAGGCCTTAGCAGGCAAACTGGGCTGTTCCTTCCCCCGTTTTATTTCAAAAGCTACTGATTGTCCTGTCCTTTCCACTTACCTTCTCTTTTAATTCCAGCAATACTCATTGGAGGCTGTTCATAATATGCCTGTGATTTTGCCGTCAATGGAAAATGGATTTTTTTTTTTGTTTTCTGGGGATGGAGAAAATCCTAGTAATGAGTCTAGTACTAGTGTCAAACAGTCTTCGCTGGAACAGAGCGTCTCTCCAGGTCCCTGACCACAAAGGAAATGATGCAAGTAGGGGATGCCCAGCTATTGGAGTCCATGCTCTCAGCTCAGCAGACTCCATAAAGGATCCTGGAGACAGAGGTTTTTAACTTCATGTGCCCATGGTGAGCGCAAGCCTTGGACACCAGCCACCTCAGAAAAAGGGCTGTCAGAATCAGCCCTGGGGCCTGGCTGGGCTGATGTGCAGTCCCTGCCTAGGAACCACTGGGCAGGTGTGCTGCATGCTTCTGGTGTCCTCACACTCCTGTCTTGTGAGATCGATTGGGGGATCTGTAGCCTGGCATATTTGGAGGGAAGTTACCATGTCTAACACCAGTGCCAGTGTTGGTGGGACCTTCACGTTGCTGGTAAGTGCTACCCAGATTTGGCTCTGGCATTCAAGTGACTTGTTATAGCCTTTGCACACAAGCAAAATAATTCCTCCTAACTTTCAAAGCTACACATCTCCAAATCTGATGACAGCTCTGCACTGTTTACTTAGGGATTTCTTAGTTTTTGAAACAGAAGTCTGTCAGCAAGCACTCAGACTATGGATCTTCGTTACTAGTTCATCAGTAATTTAATTATGTAGCCTAAGTTTCAGACTGTCTCTTTCTGAAGGGTCTGCTCTAGCTGAAGCAGATGGGTTTGGTAAAGGTGATCCTGTACCACAGTCGAAACTGGTCCATTTAGCTTCACATATAGTGATGCTCATAAACAACGCGCTCACTGCACACAGGAGCACCATGATGCCAGACATGCAGGGTCCACACCACGGCTGGAGTTTCCAGATGCACCCGTCGGACTGTAAACGTGTGCTTTGGTGGCAAACTAAATTATTTCTTGAATTTGATCCAAACTGACAAATGGCTTTAATTGAAAAGAGGGAAGTAAAAGTTCCTGAAAGCAGAAACAACACATTTTGACATTTTCCAAAGGAATTCGTTTGCTTTCTTGTTTCATGAGAAGCTTTCAGTTTGAAACTGATGCTGAACTGTTTTCGTCTTCTTTTTTTTTCTTTTTTTTTTCTTTTTTTCTTTTTTTCTTTTTTTTTAATTAGTGAAAAAAAGCCCCACAACCCTCTGAAGGGAAGAAAGAGGAAGGTTTCCTTTTGGTCCAGGTGAAGTGGAATAAATACTCTGGCTCGCGTGCTGCCATGCACAGTCAGAAACTTGCCCTTCCTAGGCATTTGCATGCTGAGATTAAGTGTTCTCTTCACAGGGAGAAGAGAGTTCAGGAGAAGCGGGGTGAGATGAGTGCACCACCTCTCAGGCAGGGTGTTCTAAAAATTGTTCTTTAAAAACTCTGTAATTGCCAGTTTCTTCAAAGTGTGGAGGGATGCAATTTCTGTTCATAATCCCACCACCACTGTACTGTTGTTACAAGTGGGCTGGTCTATCTGTAATGAAGAGCCCATCCATGATACTCTATTAATTTAGAGCTGCTCAGAGAGGAACACCCACTCCCATGGCTCGCCTATGGGCTGAAGTAGTTTCACTGAATCCTTGTTATGCATTTCAGTGAGTCCCCACTCTCCAAAAATTGCTGACAGTAGTGCATCCTCCATGTGTGGGAAGTGTGGCACAACACGGTGTGTTTGCGTAGGTACCAGTCCACTTGTGCTTCCATCAGCTGTAAACTTCACAAGAAACAGCATCTTCTCCTACCTAGATCTTTGGCTACTTCACTTTTGGAGCAGTGCACCAAGAACAGATGTCTGCTGGATCTGTGTCAGGAATAGTCAGAAAAAGAACTTTCCACAGAGTTATTTTTTATCAGTTGCTTGCTTTTTAATCCATGTGACAAGTAGATCACAGATCTTCAAGGGATACTAATTAGGCATCTAAAATGAGATTAAGTGGACTGGCAAAGCCATTTGGCTGCTATAATTATCATCCTCCTATTTACATTGCGCCTTTAGCCAAAGTTTGGGCAGGACTGATGAGAAACCAGGATCACTCTTGAGTGTTACTAAGTGTTAGTCATATTTCCCTGATTTCTGCATGGCTGCTGCAGATTTCAGATGGGAGCCAAGCAGAAAGGAGGTGAAGCTTAGTGGTGCTTCCTCCAGCCCAGGCTCTCTTACACAGTCAAGATGTTTCAGCACTTTTGGGGTGGTCCGTATATCATTGGGATTGTTGTAGGTCATCATATGTGATCTCCTGGCCACCTTCACTGCACTATGAAATCTGCGGTTCCTGCAGTTTCTTTTCAAAGGATGAGGAACCCATGCCCCTCTGAGGAGTATGCTGTGAGAATAAGCTCAGATAGCAGTTGCTTGGCCCAGTTTATGTGAGTAAAATGCCATGCACTGTGATGGAAGAGGTATCAAATAGAATCTTCTTAACAGAGTTAACCCACTTTGACAACGTCAGGTGATGAGATGAAAAGTGCGGTACTGAAACTTAGTTACAGTTTACAATTCCTTTCATGCTAAGACAGAGTTTTGTTTGAAAGGAGATCGGGTGGCAGTGCATGGACACAGTCCCTATGCTACCATCCTGAGGGTCAGCAGCAGTGGGAGTTCAGTTCAGGAGGCAGTTCCTAAAATCAGTGGACTTACAGCACTTAGGAGAGTGGCACAAGACTGGTGCCAAGCTCCACTTAGCTTAGTTAGCCCTGGATTTAATAGATAGATGCAAGAGTCCTCAAAATTTGTCCAGAAAACTTTGCATTTGGAAATAGAGGCCTTGACTGGAAAAACTGAGATGTCTGACAGAGAGTATGTCAGCAAGCAGAAGGGATGACTGCACATGCATGGGGGTGTGTGCATAAATTTTCCATTTACATAAGGATGGTTGGCAAAGGCTCTCTGGGCTCTAGAAGGAGAGAGGCCCAAAAGCTCAGATGACATTTGCTGGAGAGAAGAGAAAGGAGCTTGTGGGCAGGCCTCAAACACATGCAGTGTATTTAGCTTGTCATCATCATTTCTGGTGCATTTTGGTTGTGAGGAGAGAAATCCTGGGGAGTGGAAGGCAGCTTGTGCTTGTGATACCAGACAAAAGTGAAAGACAGCTAAAGTACTGAAGTACTTGTAGGTGGGTCATCACCCTAAATTTGCTTTGGGTGCAAACTCCCTGATTTAAAAAACAAAAGAAATGAAACAATCTGTTCGATACAGACTTTGTAGCAGCAAGGATTACTCTGTGTGTGTGGGTGCCACTGTGCCGGGAGAGCCGACAAAGAGAAACTGGCAGCAAATCTGCAATGACCAGCCAGAGCAGCAGCCTGGGATAAGACAGCATCCAGCCCTGAGGACTCCAGGAAAACAGGTGAGGAGAGCTTAGAGTTACGCCACTTCAGGAGAGGACTTGTTACTCATTGTGTCCTGTCTCTCTGTTGTCCACTTCCTTTGTCTCTTCTGGGACATGGTGCCATAAAGATTTTGAGTTTAATTTCCCTGAGACTGAACCCAGCATAACATCAACAGTCCTAAAATCTGATTTTTGTCGGTGTTGTTGCAAACAAGAGATGCCAGCTGCTGGGTGCTGCACACACCCAAGCAAGGCACTGGACCAGGTCAGACTCTGCTGCAGGAGAGCTGTGGTGAGCCTCCCATGCAAGGTCTTCAGATGCCCATTGCCCTCCAGTGTTGTATCACCTATGTTTGCTGCCCCCCAGGAAACCACAAAGTGATCCTCAAACTCTTTCCCTCCAGTTTCTGTCTCATGGGGCTGAGATTAGAACACGTTTCAGCTTAACATCCTGCACCTTTGCCTGGCTTCCCTCCCAAGGAAAAGGGGTGGAACAGACATTCAGAGAGGTCTAGGAAAGGCTCAGGCAGAGGGGGAGCAATCCATCACTTTGTTGAGAGGGGAGTTAGTCTCAAAAATGGCAAATCCCTTGTTAAAAAGTGATAAACTTAAGGTGTGGGGGTTTTTTTGTTAAAAATAGTTGAGAAGTTTTGTGCAGAATTTGATAAAAACCATTTACAGTTGAAAGACAAGTGTTTAAGGACTAATTTAAAAAAAAAAAAAGAGGTCTTCCAGTGAAGCTCGAATTCAGTCTTACACACTCATGGAGAGCCACATCCCAGTGGACTGAGCTAGCTGCAACTAGGTAGTGCCAGATGACACCCCAGTGGTGCTGTGCTCTGCAGTTTCACAGGGATGGCTCACACACAATTCTGCGTGGGGGGATCCTTGCCTGAGCTGTTCCTCCAGCTTGCTGGTGACTCACAGGCATGAAAGACAAAATTGAGAAATATGCTGCCAGCGACAGCCCTCATTACATCCAGACCATCTCCATAAGCCTCCAGACCTGTGTCATCCCAGCCATGCTTGATCTCTCACTTGTCTGTTTACCTCCATCCTTCCAGAGGCGTGCAGCAATGCCATCGCTGGCCAATCTGCTGCTAAAGCCTTATCTTTTTTCCATCTGGGTTTCTCTTCCCGGAAAAAGGATTGCACCCGGTTCCTTCGTGAGGAGGCACGGAAAGCCAGGCCCCTCTGCCAGTGCCTCTCACACCACATAAGCCCAGGAGGAGGCCATCTCTGCTCTGAGGCAGTCTGTGGGCTCAAGGCCTTATTAAATAGTAGAGGAACAGAAGCACACGCCTACCACAAGCCATATTCGTATTCAGCCAGTTAGCTTGGAACACAGCTTCTACCTGTGCTCTCTGCAGCAGAGACAAAACCTGCCCAGGTTTCCTGATTTTCATTCCCTATGCAGCCCGTAGTGCAGCATCTTGCTGCAAGCTCAGTGGATCATTTCCAAGTCAATGGAAACTTCCAGCTGAGCTGTGCTCAGCAACTTCACTGCTGTCTTTCCTTCTCTGCAAGAGCTCTTGTTCCTCTGCATTCTTCGTGCCCCTTCTCACCTGCGCAGAGCATGGAGAAATCACCAGCAGCTGAGATCCAAGGCTGTTTTGGCTGCCACGTCATGGCTGTTCCTCCAATGATCAGTGATGTGACAGGCTTTGCTATACAGAAATCAAACACCGTTAGCATGCATGACATCTTTTTTTTACATATGGTCATTAGGCACCTGTGGTGAAAGATTTAGCTTTGGTTTCTGAGGCCCTTGTAACAGTCATCAGGGGTGATGGGAAGGACAGCAAAGGAGGAGTGTGTGGCACTTCCCTTCTCAGCAGGAGGCATGTGCACACCTACATCCCGGATGACAGCGGCTTGGTACCCTCTTGACTTTCTCCTCTCCAGGCTGAACAAGCCCAGCACCCTTCTCTTCTGCCCCTTACTGTTTATTAAGCTGTGCATACCCTCTCAGACATCAAAGTGTTTTCTTTTTTGCCACTTCTTCCTTGTGTAGTTATCTCCTAAATGCCTCTCCCATCATGGGTCACTCAAGTGCAAAGGGATTGCTTCTGACCACTTTCAACAAGAAAAGTGAACTACCCTGAAGAAACAGCCCAGAGACCCAGCCAACATCCCGCCATCCAGACCAATGGAAATATGCTGCAGAGAAGTGGTAATCCCAAGAAAAAGCCCACTTAAACTCCCTGTAGATCTCTTTGGTCTTTTTTTTCTGTCCTTCTCAAACTCCTCTTGCTGGTGCTTAGCTCTGAAAAGACGCACTGCTCTCAGGGCAGCAGGCTGCATTACCATCCTAAGAACACTCTGTCTCCAGCAGATCCTCTTTGCAGTCTCCACTTGCGTGAGCTGTTGAGTGGTTAAGTGTGGATTCAAGCCTCCTTGTCATAGCCGGCTAGGCAGGCATTTCCCTGGCGACACCGGGTGCATCCTGCCAGAGAGGTGAAGGCCCTTGTGCCGACTGGAGTTGGGGAGCACGCAGACCTAGGGAACTTCTCTTTGCCACTCTGCTTGACTACAAAATGTGCTGTGGCCTTAAGCACACACGGCTTGTGTCTGTGACACAGTAGGATACAATGTGAGACACAGCCTTTCCTGAGCCACAGAACAATGGTTAAGGCTGTTTATCTGCAGCTACTTCTCCAGGATGAGCCACAAAATATAACCTAGTTAGTGAATGGGAGGATTTAGCTGGTTTCGGTGCTTGGGAGCAACTAGTTTCTGCTGAAATCATTGGAAACCCCTGCTGCCACATGGATCAGGCATCCACAGGCCATGGTTCTCCACTCTAAGATGCTATAACAAACTATCCTGATGCATCCTAGCAGCCTAGGTACCAGGCCACTAAAAACTGCATGCTAAAAAGTTCCAAGTACTTGCTGATGCCACTCTCATGTCCAAAAGCTGCCAGGCAAATCAGTGAAAAAACCTGAGAGAGACATTTTCATGTAAAAATCTTGCCTTTCTCATCACTTTTTTATGCAGGCCACATTTTGTGTTGCTTGATTGTCCAAGGAAAGAAAAGCGCTGAACATTCAGTGAGTAGATCTAATGTGAAAATGGGATTTGGGGGGTGCTTGAATAAAATTGAATAGGGATGTGGACACGCTCTGCAGCGTGTTGAGGATGTCAGAGGCAGTTGCTGCAGGTTTCCTGCACATGCTGCAGAGAAGGTGATGCAGGACTACAATGCACTACAGAGGGACACAGCTTTTCTGACTTCTCTGTTTCCTAGGCTCCGTCCTGTTTTCTGTGTTCTTTTGTTTTGTGACTGCAGGAAAGACACTTTCTTTGAGAAAGTCTTGAAAACTCAGAAACATGGATCTTTCTGAACTTTCCAGTTAAATATTTACTGTCCCAGACAGAAAACTCTTCATTCATCAATTGTCTGAATGCCCCCACCTGGAAAAGAGTTACAGAGCCTCAGAGATCTTTCAGCAAACAAATTCCTTCTCATTACTGACTCCGTGGGCATGACTGCTCTCAGAAAACTTGAAAGTCAAGCTGCTCAGGAGTGCTGCCCATACATGTTTACCTTGTACTCCAGCTTCCCTCTTCAGACTAAACCAGGTACTTTTTGTCTGGTTTGCCTAAACAAGTACAGCTGAGGAACGAATGCTGGAGCGTTCCTGGGGGTTCAGCCAGGCTAGCCTCGGGTTTCTGACACTCATTTCTGTATGATTCCTGTAAACTCCAGGTTAACCAGCAACACCTGCATGCTCCTCAGCACCACACAGAGATATCAGAAATGCTTGTATATGTATATTTTTTATGTGTACTTGACCTTGCTCCTACACCTTGCTTCAGGCTTGTTCTTTCACATGAAGTACAGCTGACATCTGCAAAAAACTAGTTTTTAACCCAAGGTCAGACTGTGGGCTGCCCTGCCTGTGGAAGCAGGCATTTTAGGCCTTGAACTTGAGCTGCCTGTCTCTGAGAGGCCATGGGGCTATGCTGGAAGTTGCAAAGGTGGCCGTGAAGGGCAAACCATTTCCTCTGCAGCCTGGACTGGTCCTGTCAGAGCTTCACAGGAAGGAGCACCACCCTTCGGTGTTCCACGGAGGTCTGGTCACTATCCCCCTGAGCATAACAGGCTGAAAGACGCCGTGTGCAGCAGGAGTAAATAACTTTGCAATGTGCTGGGTGGAGGACATGACTGCAGTGTGATGAGAATATTTAAAATATTGAATGCAAGAGCTGAAATCAGTGCAATAGTCTAAAACCACCCACAGCCCAACTAGTGAACTTGTGAGCAGTGAGTGTGCTGCGTGTTAACAGTTTCAGTGAAATTTCAAAAACTAATACCAAATGTTTTTCTCTCCCAGCAATTCAGTGTATTTCATTCCTCAGATATTAAGTATTGACATATTTCAGAGCATCACAGAGAGAGCCTGTGTATACTTCTGCTCAAAGGATAACATGAATTCATACCTGATGTGATTACTGTGCTGTTGGCTGGTTGGAGTAGCCCTTCGGAAAGATCTGGCCTACAGATTTTGCAGCATTGCTCCACAGTTATTGTCTGGAGCTTGTACCTATACTGGAAAGCAAATAGCAATACTGCAAGCAAATAGTCATTTGCCTAAGCCAGACAGGTTTCTCTGCAGCTGAAGAGAAAGAGCCAGAGCATTATGACTCCAGTGGTCAATGCCTATTAAAGAAATGTATGCAAGAGCATTTTGTCAGTAAAAAGAACATAAAGGGTAAAAAAAAAAAAGAGAGAAAAAGCCAAACTAATAAAGGGGAGAGCAGGACATGTAAGAGAGAAGTAGCGTGCTTTATTTACACATTTGTTCAGTACTGACATGGAAGAGGGTCAGATGAAGGTGCTGCCAAATGCCAGGATGAAATCCTGCCTCTAAGTATCATTCTCTAACCTGTCCAGAGTCCAGACGTTCATCACCAGCTGACCACAAGGTCCTGCGCTGCCCACGCTCCCGCTGCTTAATGCCTTGCATGGCAAACAGCCCCTCTTTCCCTTGTGGGCTCCCGCTGTTACCTGTGTCAGTCTCACATGGGAGAGGACATGAGCCATCATTGCAGGGACCAATTCTAGTCTGTGTGAACAGACTGGTACATACAGCCATAGAAGCATTAGAGTATCATCAGAAGAAAATTTGTGTTCCAACGGTGGCCACAGTTCCTGTGTACACATCAGGGGTGGAAGCAGGCATCATTTGCTGGCAGACTGAAGAGTGATCAGTGCAAGGCCATGGAGATGGTGGGTGGGTCTGGTGCACCTGATGGAGAGAATCAGGCTTTGTTAGCATGGAGAAGGGATGTCTCAGGGAAGCCCTAATTGCAGATGTCGTCTGACTTACAGACAGTTACCAACCTTCTCTCACAAGTTCACAGGGATGCCTTGTTTTAAAAAGTCTTGTTTTGACCCTTGTCATAAGGGACAAAAGGGACACATTGCAGCGTGGGAAATTCTGTTTGCACGTAAGGAATAAAACAACAGTGGTGCTGCCCTGGGACAGGGCCAAAAGAGGTGCTGGGGATGTCCACTGCTGGACATGTTCAAAATTTAGCTGGTCAAGGCCCTGACCAAGCTGACCTTGCTTTGAAGACAGTTGAGCTTGGAAAGGGGGGTGGGAACAAAGATCTTCAGATGTGCCTCCCCACCTGGATGTTTCCGTGATTCTGTGTGCACAGCCTGCAGCTCCCAGCCATGTGTTTATCATGCCTTAAAAAATAATTTCTGAGTAATCCTGAGGATTATTTACATGACCCTGGGGCTCACTCATGTGAGTACCAAGTGTAGGACTTGCTCTTAATTGAAGAGCTAAATATAAATCAGCAGCCCAACGGGATTACTCAAGTCTGCAGCAGTGTCTGTCAAATGGGCATGTGTGCTTTCCATTCATTCCTTTCAGATGTTGCTCTGATACAGCATTTTCTGCAACATTGTGTAGCTACATAGAATGATTGAAATAAGCAATTTTCCACATATTCCTGGTAGGAAGGAAGGTCAGGTCTACTTTCAATGTGTGTTTCAGGCTTGTTTCATGTCAGGTTAGAGAAGTGCTACAAATCAGGTTTTACACCATTGACCTCCTGTTGATCTCTGTTATCAAAATGTTTGGATGCACACAGAGGAATCCCTAGTTCACCTTTACTGTTGCTTTGTGATTTCTTGCGAGTGGGTCTTCTCAGAACCTCTGCAACCAGTTCATCTGCCTCAGCTTTTATGGACAAAGAAAGCCATTTTGATTTTAAGCAAGCTGGTTTTACTAACTCTTATTCATTCACAGATTTTCCCCTACTCACAGGCATGGAGAGGTCTGTACCTGAGCAATCTGGTCAGGATCACTTGGGATGGCACAGTGGATGAGGGACACCAGGTATCAAGTTTTTCACTGAGTCTCCTGCAGCCCCTGTTGGGGGTACCTCTTGGTAAGATGGTTTTTGGGCAGGTCTTGTGTACTCTCTAGGATACAAGTGTTGCTACAGGGGGATAGTTTTGCCTCAGTACTCTGCTTCTTTCAGCATCATTTCTCCTTGGTTTGGGTTTCATGAGAGGCAAGACAGAAGTGTGTCTGGGCCCTGGTTGCCATCCTCCTGTTGTCAGGGCATACGGTTGTCGCTGTTTTCCCCGTGGACGAGTAGAGAAATGACACAAAGTCCGGGCTCAGGGATAAATGGAAGCACTTCAATGATTTCTCAGAAGGCTTTTATATGTTAGTTCGCAAAGTGTATTAAGTGGCATAAGGTAATTGGTTTTTTGCCATCGACCCCTTAAAGGGATTGGTCAAGTTCTAAGACACCCATCTCGGAATGTTTTTCTAGTTAGAACCATAACAATTCTGCAAAACAACCTGCAGCTGCAAGAAGTTTACAAAACTGTAACATTGTTTTGAGTTACTTGCATGGGAAAGACAGAACTCCCACAAAAATGCTGCAGAGAGCTGAAGAAATTCTCTGCTGAAGCTTTTTCAGCATCCATATATGGTCTCTTGTTTGTAAGTCACCACCTAATCTCAGCACAGGCCTCCTGGGCACAGCACAAGAAACCACACTCAGTCAAAACAAATTCTCCAACTTTAGGCCTGCTACAAGAGTCCTGTGAAATGCAATTGAAGGAGCTCAGAAAAATTCAGATTGGAAGGCATCTTCGGAGGTCCCTGTTCCAACAATCTGCTCCAAGCATGGCTGACCACAAAGCCAGGTCAGGTTATCTCCAACAACGGAGATCCCACCACCTCTCTGGACCACATCCAAGGACTGCACCTTGCTTGTGTGATGATTTAATCTCTGTTTTCTCAAAAATTCTCTTGGATTGAACTTAATTCGGGATGCTGCCTGATCAGTGCCATCGAGCAGTGGAGAGGCACTTCCCTCCACTGGCTTTCAAGGACCACCCAGGCCCTGGTCAGCCACCAAGGTCACAGCTGACCTTCCTTGCTGTCCACCAGGATTGCAGCCCTTCTGTCCAGACCAAGGGCCTCATTCACTGCTGGGCTCCTCACAGCCAGGGGCAGGACACATCCTTTGCTCAGGCTGTGCTCCAGGAGGTTCGTGGCATCCCATTTCTGCAGCCTGTTGAGGCCTCTCTGAAGGGTTGTGTTCCCCTCCAGCTGCTCCCCCAGTGTGGAACAATCCCCAGTGCCCTACATCCCCTCTTCTGTGTTGTTGATAAAGATGTTAAAAATACAGGCCTGGTATTAACCCCTGAGAAATGGCATGTGTAGCTGTCTGCCAGCTGCTCTTTGACTGATGGACCTCTATCCTTGAACCTGACAGCCCATCCAGTTTTCCACTCACTTAACAGTTCACCTGTGAAATCCATAATTTCATCAGTTTACCTGCAAAAGTAAGGATCAAAAACTCCAAAATAACTATTGCAAAAAGATCTCCCTTCCTAAAACATCATAATTTGCAGACAGAAACTTTGTTTTTGTCAGTTTGATCCTTTGGTGTTGGCCCAGCCCAGGAATCAGTGCGTCGGTTTTGTGCCTGCCGTCTGAATACCCTGTTATTATAACAAACTACACCCACTCGTCATTTAATACTGGCACCAGCAAAAGGGGTTTGTCGTATGTGAAAACTAGCAGGGAAATCCATCTTTTGTAAACTCCTAGAGTTAGAAAGTTCATGTATTGTTGATCAGACAATAAAACAGATATCATGAAGGAAAGGGACTGACAGTGCCTTGTAAACATAGTTTTACTAATTAGAAAAAAAAAGTAGCATTGATGCTTTTATTATCTTGGGACAAAAAGTGAGCTACTGGAAGGAGTTACAGGCAGCAAAGAAACATGGCTTTATCTGCAGGTTGGGTGTGCTTTAATCTGACATCCTGACAATGCTGTATGGTGAGTAATACCTAGAGTATGCCTGCCAAAGCTCTAGAGCCAAAGCACAGAGTCTACCTGTCACTCCAAAAAGGCCCAAATGAATAGCAGGACGCTAATCCCTCGGGCACCACATAGCCTGATGCATCTGTCTGCTACAGTAGGGAGGAGATGATGCTTCCTTTCAGATTACTACAGGTGTGGAGCTCCCACACACAGAGAAAAATGCACCGTTGCTAAAGCTTTCTGGTAATGGAAAGTAACATGCTTAAACTCCCAGGGCACTTGTAATTCACTGTTTCAGAACTAAAACTTACCTTTCTCAGGATGACCCCATACCTCCATGCATTTCAAAGTTTGCTTTGCTATGACGAAGTATTAGGTTAGAAGTTTAGACGTTGTTTCTCTGCATGCTTCCCTAAAACCTTACCTGTTTATTTTTAGAAAAAAAGCATTTAACTGACAAATTCATGAATTGCTCATATAACTAGTGAACACTGTAAGTTATTAGATCTGAACAAATAAACGCCTTTTCCAAATGATATATATGAAAATTTTGATTTTTACTTTACAGGAAATGTATCTGGAATTGTTTTTACACCACAATAAAAGTTAAGAGAAATGTCACCTCTGTATTTGGTCTTTTCTGTAAGTCATTATTGTGTTCGTACTGGTGCTTACTGAGCAGGAAGTAATACTTACCCTCTCAATCAGTATTTCAAAGAATCCTTTACAGAAGTTCCTGAAACACCCAGCATCATCTTCCTCCTGAAAGGGTCCTTCAGATGGGCTTTTTCTATCACCTTTCTATCGCTTCAATCACCTTTATTTCCTTAACTAGCTGTGAGCACTGCGTGATCTACCTGAATAGCTTGGAATTTCTGCTAGTAGCTAAAGGCTGTGGATTTCACCTATTTTAAAAAGACAAACACATCTAATTGTATCTAGAATGACTCCATTGCAAGCTAAACAACAAAAATAAGCACTTGTCTGTGAGAACTTTCTTAGTTATGTCACCTTGGACACGGTATTGTCCTATCAGTTTAGCAGCTGAGAAAAGAAGCACGTTTTTGGAAAAGTGTTCACAGACGAGTAAAATGTAACAATTGGCTCAGTCACTGCATGAGTACAATAGATTTCAAACCCATTAGATAGCAACAGGGAAGTTTTTCTGCAATTGTTCTCAGAAAAAAAAAAAGAGTAATTTTAGTGCAGAGTCAACTTTTGATCTCTGCTTCTTCCACTGCCTGCAATGGCAGGACCTGGGTTTGTTTGGATCATTTCATTATTGTCTTGTATAGGAGAGATGGAAAGAGGTGCCTTTCTGGAGTGTTCAGGCACATATTTTAAATAGAGTCCTTTTTGCTACCAAATCAATTAAGTGTCTGTGCTATCACAGTGCAAAACATTTCAGTGAAAAGGAGGTGGCAGGAACATTGTGCCTGCCGTCAGGACGAGCTCCCTGACTTGCTTTCTTCTCTAGTGAATCCCACACCTCAGGAGTACAAAAATTTTGAATCCTGCTTTTGGAGTCACAGATTAGAGCTCTGCTGGTTCAGATGCAAGAGGCGTGAGAGGTTCAAAGCTGCGGATCATCGGCAGACACAGACCTTGAGTGGCTTACCCCTACTAAACCAAAAGACCTCTCTGTTGAATACTTACTTAGTAGATCAGTGACAACAGGGTACAAAGGCTTTACTGGTCAGAAGCCACCTTTCGAACTCCACCCTGAAACCAGAAGCATGCTGTGCTGTCATGTACATGTAGAAAATACCCAGCTTAGCACGGAGCTGCCATATCCTGCCCCATCTTCAGCTTTCAGAGTGATTTAAGGTGGAGCTCATGTGGAGTGACTGTGATGTTGCATCTCCAGGTGATAACTGCCCTGCTGATGAAACAGTGTCAACACCTAAAAGCTGTGGCGGCAGTCTGTTGGGCAGTAGGAAGAAATAAAGAATCAATGCTACTCAATGCTACTCAGCCTTCCAGGAACAAGAACTCCAGCTCCTTTACCTGGAGAGAGCTGCAGCTGCAAATGCAGACACCCCTCAGCTACAAAGCAGATCTGCTTTATCCCTGTCTTCCAAGAACCAGCCAACATCCCATGTATCATAGATGGATTAAGCTTTGACTTGTTTCTCTCTTCTGGCCCCCAAGCTCATCCCTGTGCCTGTGTTTGGCAGCTGCGGCAGAGCTTGGCACTGCTGGCAGTACCTGGAGACAGTGCTGAGCCACGCGGAGGGAGAAGTGGGAGGGTAAGGAGGGAGAGGAGGTGGCTGCCCAGGTCTGCTTCACCATGGCTCCCTGCACAAGCAAGCTCCCTCTAGAAAGGATGCCATCAGCTCCCCTGGCCATGGAGGGATGTGACAACCAATTTACTTATTGGCCCCTCAAGATCGGTGTCTGCGCTTGGACTGTGATAACTTTTGGGGTTACATTAAACTTATCACATGCAACAGGTTTAATTGTTGCACTGGAAACATGTCTTCTGCTTATCTCTGGAAGCATTCCTCCTCCCCTCACCCCACCCTCCCCTGCATTTTGAAGACTTAAGTTTCAAGTTCATATCTATCAGTACAAAAAATAGCAGGACATGCCCTATCATGTCCTGGACACTCTAAGCCAAAAAATGAGGGAGCTGCACCCTTTTCCCCTCATTTAGATTCTATCTTTTATATGCCCTTAAAATGTTCACATAAAGCTTTATCACGCCCAAACCATTTCCGAAGCAATGAGCAGTCACATTTACTATTAGAATTTTGAAGGACTGTAATTCCATAGTAATTTTACCACTCCCTCTGACAGTCTTTTGTATTTCTGTTTCTATATATGTCTCATAAACAAAACAGCCCAGAACATATCAATCACATTATTAGCACAGAGAGGATTACTTAGAAAGGCACTTAGAACTTGCTCTGCACTCCTGGCAAGTCCAAAATAGCACGTAGCCCATCTTACTCTGTAATAGGATTAACACTGATGGAAAAGGTGTTAGTACCTTTCTGGTGTTCATATAACCCAATCCTCCTATGAATTTAGAGATGCATAAAATAACAGATACTTTAGTTGGATATGTATTAAAAAAACCTCACAACATTACCTTGGAGTACCAAAACCTACCCAATCTTTCTGTAAACTTCAGAGTTTGAGCTGAAATGGAATGGAGCAGTCTTCAGGACAGTATGCTAGGCTGGTTTGTGAGCCCAGAAGTTCTACTATTCCTTTTTTTTTCTCCACCAGACAAATGTTGTATTTCAGTGTATTGTGGACCATTACTTAAAATGGCTTCACAGCTTTGAGGCTCAGCACTTCTAGAAGGCCTGCTTTGGTTACATACACCCTGAGGATCTCAGACACCAGGGAATTCAGTCCTTTCTCGATTTTGTAACCACAATGCAAAACAGCCAGTTGAGCTTTAACTCCACGAGCTAAATAGTTGTAACCAAACAGGTGGAATTTCATTTTTGCCTGCCTAGTTATCTCCTCAGGCACGTAAATGTGAGCACTTTCACAACAATGAAATTAGGCTGAGACACAAAAAGTCATAAAGACCTTGTGATTATGGAATAGTTAAAGTCAGGATAAAAGCATTACCTACCTCTTTATATGCAGGCAAAATTTAATTCAAAACCCATGGGGAGTATTTTCTTAGAACATGCCTGCAATATTACTAGACACAAGTCATACCCCAGAGACAAAGGCATGTTCCTGGATTGGGAAGCCATCTTCAGGTCCTGAAGAGCCCACAAGGTCCATCTAATTATCATCAGCTTATTATCATCAGACAACTACATTAAAAAGGCATGACAAAAGATATTTCTTGACCGTGTAGCTGACATGGTCTTCAGGAAAAAGCCTTACAGATTTTTGATGTTGATAAGGAAAGTCCAATCCAAACAGCAGCAAGGTTTTCCTTGATGTGTAGAATCCAACATGCAAAAGTCAGAGCAAGAAGTATCAAAGGACAGTTCATGATTCCCTTTCTCTCTAAGAGATCAGAGTTGCAGGTAAGCCCCTTTCTGCTGAACACCTGTGAACCTTGTGCACTGGGTCATCATCAGCACATTTCCACTCCCTCCTCAGCGGGATTTCTGCACCTCGGGAAGGACAGGGATCACCTTGATGGTTATACTTTGAGCCTGACTGCAGGCAGGATCAACTGCAAATCGTGTCTGCTGTCACTCTGTGTGCTGCTGGTACATCTCTCATGAGCTGAGTAACTCTCAGTGGGGCTCAGTCCATTTAGGCATCCATCAACCAAGATGTGCTGCAGCATTGTGTCAGCCAGCATGTGCAGGGTGTGCTGCCACAAACTCTGATGGATTTCTTGGAGTCTTACAGTGCTCCATACTTTCCTAAAAGCTGTGCTTCCATGGACATAGGAGTACATAAGTATTTCAGCTTTCAACAAATGGTAGGGAAAACATGACATTTGAACCCAAAGATTTGGAGGAAAAAGAATTTAAACTTCAAGTCCTGTCTTTAATGTCTGGTGGCATTCCATGATGGAGTGACTCCATCAGTAGACAAGGGAAGGGTTACAAATAACATTTATCAAGACTTCTATAAAACCTTTGACATGGTTCCCCACAACATCCTTCTCTAAACTGGAGAGAGATGGATTTGATAGGTGGACTGCTAGACCCTTAAGAAAGTAGTTGGGCTGTCACATCCAGAGGGTAGTGTGGCCAAGAGCTCAGAGTCTCAGTGGACATCACTGACCAGCAGTGTCCCTCAGGGGTCTGTATTGGGACCAGTGTTACCTTGATTAATGACATAGACAAAGGGGTCGAGTGCACCCTCATCGAGTTTGCAGATGACACCAAACTGAGCGGTGCTGTTGACACTCCTAAAAGGACAGGATGCCATCCAGAGGGACCTGGACAACCTCGAGAAGTGGGCCCATAGGAATCTCATGAGGTTTAACAAGACCAAGTGCAAGGTGCTGCACCTGGGTCAGGACAACCCCCAGTATCAGCACAGGCTGGGGATGAACAGATGCAGAGCAGCCCTGTGAGAAGGCCTTGGGGGTGCTGGGGGATGAGAGGCTGGACATGACCCAGCCATGGGCACTCCCAGCCCAGAGAGCCAAACGTGCCCTGGGCTGCATCCAAAGCAGCGTGGGCAGCAGGGGAGGGAGGGGATTCTGCCCCTCTGCTCTGCTCTGGTGAGACCCCACCTGGAACACTGCATCCAGCTCTGGAGTCCCAGCACAGGAGGGATGTGGACTTGTTGGAGCGAGTCCAGAGGAGGCCACCAAGTCAATCAGACAGCTGAAGCACCTCTCCTATGAGGAATGACTGAGAGAAAACAGTTTATTCAGCCTAGAAAAGAAAAGGCTTTAGGGTGATCTAATTGCAGCCTACCAGTACCTACCGAGCTTACAAGAGAGTTGGAGAAGGACTTCTTAGAAGGACATCTAGTGACAGGACAAGGGATAATGGCTTCAAACTGAGAGTAGAGAGTTGATTTAGATTAGCTATTAGGCAGAAATTCTTTACTGTGGTGGTAGGGAGGCAACAAGTTACCCAGAGAAGTTATGGATGCCCCATCCCTAAAAGTGTTCAAGGCCGGGTTGGATGGAGCTCTGAGCAGCTTGGTTTAGTGGAAGGTGTTCTTGACCATGACAGGGGGATTAGAACTAGATGATCTTTAAGGTCCCTTCCAACCCAAACCATTCTATGATTCTGTGATTATTTATTAAAAATTCACTGTTTCAAGACAACACCTTGCCTTTCAATTTGCTGCTGCTTCACAGAAGGAAATATGAGGCATAATGTCAAGATCAGATGTGGCTGTGCATGTATTACATTACAAAGTGAAGACACACATCCAATTTAACTACAAGCAATTACGTGTAAGTGCCCACTCTTCTGGGAAGGTGCATTTATGTGGAGTTCACCCTAGATGCCTTTGCTGCTTATTTGTGAAGCCTGCTTATACAGGAATGAACTACCCCAAACACAAACACAGCTTGACATGACCATCTTCAGGGCATCTGATCTGTTCCTGGCATTCATAGATACAAGGCACTGCCAAAGAACAAGGAAGCAAAAGAATCAACTTGTTACACATTCTCAATAGATAAATCCTGGGATTTCAGCCATTCCTGAAAATCTGTTTAACGAGAATGGATGAGTGATCTGCTATTCTGACTACTCAAAACCTTGAAAATAACCAAGAAGTCATTGATTTCCAAAAGGCAAAATAAAGCTGTTCCTAAACTCTGCCTCCTCTGTGCAATCCTGAAAAATAATTGGATGCAAGAAAATATGCATCAACTTTAATACTAGAGAATTCAGCAAGATCACTTCCAATCACCTCTGGGGAAATGCAAAATTACTTTGCAGTGTACAGAATTTAGTCAGCTAGCAGCTTACATGAGCACCTTCTGGTTTTGGAGTGATGAGTCAAATCTCTTAGTTATTTCTGTCAGAAAAAAAAATATTTTCTGCATTTAAAAAAAAAAAATCTTATGGTAGATGGAAGGGAGCAAGGGGGCTGTACAAGAGACTTGATACTTTTTGGGGTTGTTTTTTTTTTTTGCTCTTGCTCATGGTAAGAAGATCTCACTTCTCAGAGACAGATGAAGCTCCTGGAACCTTGTCTCTTCCTTGCCTTGTACCACTGCATAAACAGGAGACAGTGAACTGAAAGCTGTATGAGAAGGCAAGTCTCCCATTCGAAGGGATGTTTTAACCTCCTCCAACAACCCAGCTGTCACAATGGAATGAAGCAGAAAGACCATCTTTCCTACAAACAGGTTGAAGAGGCACTCATGCCTGTGTAAAACCTGTGCCATAAACAAAACCCCTGACTCTGGTTCAGCATCTGTTGTTTTAACAGAGGGCTGGACTACACCACTGCTCCTGCTGCTCCTCAAGCAGCCTCAAGCTGTATTCCTCTGAGGAAGACCAACTGAAAGCTGGGAGCAGACTCCAGTGTGCTGTGCCACTGTGCCTATTAAGAGTTGGTCAAACTTAACTGCGTACACAGAAAAGTATATCCCATACTACAGCAGCTAAAACCAGTGGGAAACAGAAAAATGTAGGTGCAGCTGTTTCTTCCCCACAACCTTCCTAATTAGGTCTAAAAATGTCTGTAAGGCGAGCCCTGCCCCATCTTTCTGAAACCAGTCACTACATGTGCTTGTCAAAAGTACTTGCGCCTCGTTCTGTAAATAAATGCCAGTTAGAAAATGCAAAAACATAGAGTGAAACAATGTAAATATCAAATAATAAAAAGTCTTTAAGAAATGTTTCTAAACACAGGGAAAGTGGCAGTATGTCAGGCATACTGGACTTGCACAGAGGATTTCTAAAAAGCAGTATTATTTCATTTATGAGTGTAAGACAGAATATATGAATTGGGCAAGGAATTGTGCAGCTAGAGGTTTGTAGAGAACTCTCAAAATTAATACAGCAAACAAGAGGAGCTCTGAGCCAGTGTCCTGTCACGGTATAGAAGCATACTCCACTGTTCCTGCGTGCCCTAGACAGCTTTCAGCAGCAGAAGGCACACACTGTGAAGATGTGCCATCACCTTCCTTTCCACACAGCTGCCAGACCCAGCAACAAAAGATGATGTCAGCACACATCTTAAAGACTGTCTAGCACAAAGCATACCCAAACCCTGCAGAGAGTGGCTGTGCCTCCCCTGCTCAGCATATCTGGAATTTTAAAGACAAGTTTTGGGTTCCCCAAGAGATGAGAGATATTGATAGACTGAGGAGTTCAAACACAGGATCACAAAGATGTACTGGAGATGGGAGTGCAGGACACTATGGGTAGAAGTGGAGGAAACTGGTCTTCAGCCTGAGGAAAACACTGCAGTAGGATCAATTTGCAGTCAGCCATTGCCTACTTGAGCAAGAGCACCTCTTCTCTGAGGCACATGAGGAAATGGTGAGACAACAGGCATGAGCTGCAACAGGGAAAATTCTAGTCGGGTATAAGAAAAAAATTCTTTCCATCATTGGTGGAGACAAGGCTCAGATAAGAGGTGATGGGACCTCTGTCCTGGGAAATATTCCAGAGTTAACAGGACAAGGCAATCTGACCTAGCTTTAGTGAGTCATGCTTTGAGCAGGGGGTGGGACTGGGGGCCTCATTATGTTCCTTTTCTAATCTAAATTTTCCATGCTTTTAATGACCCTCAGGTGTGGATTTTACAGTTGTTTGATTTGGGGACAAAGCATTTCTGAGCTTCATAGCCTTTGGAGTAATTGAAAGAGGGCCTATTTTGCATGTCTGTGAACTCAGCAGGGGTCTGAGCATCCATTCTCTCACTCAGCCACTACCACTCTTCGCTGTGAGGCTTTCAGAGCCAGAACTTAATGAGATGTTTGACATGAGATACAAGTTTAAAAGACCCGAGCCCACTTTTTCCACTGACAGCACCAAAAAAAAAAAAAAATGAAGTTGTTTGCCCTCTGCTGTTCTTTTCCTAGCTCCAGTCTCTACTTTCTGTGGTGGCCCTTCGCATCTTGGTCTGCCGGCACACCCAGCAGAGCCTGTCCTGAGCCTCCCTGGCAGCGGGCTCAGCCAAGACAGGGATTCACACCCTGGTGCTGCCTCCCACCCCAGTGCCCCCTGTCTCAGATGTTAGTAGTGGGGCAGGACAGAGGTGCACCACGGTGTGGGGGCAGTGCCATTCCCCCCCGGCCTCTCTACAGTCCCCTCACTGCGAGGTGGCCGCTAACGAACCTGGCCTTTAGAGCCACTTTGGAGTGTCCGGGAGAGGAAAGTTACTGCTGGAGAGGCCTTATTTCTCCTAGTCTTTGTGGTCCATGCCTTCCTTCACCCAGGCCTTACCCTTTCCCTTCCCTCAAACTCACTCATAGATTTCTGTGCCCTGCTGCAGCTGAGGCACTTGCCTGTGCTTTTTTCAAAAAGAAGAAACCACTCATCTTTTGGTTTGTTACATGTGTTAACCCACTTAACAGCACTGCTGGAAGGGGACAAAAAATGAAAGCCTGGAAGGGAAATGCCTCTTCCACTCATTTCTATCTCAGTTTTTCAACTAAAACATAAGGCAGGTGCCAGTCTCACTCTTCCTTTTTTAACATGGCAAAAAGTTGGAATAAGCTGGTAGGACACAGTGCAGGAAGCTTGTGGGCAGAGCCACTGGCCAGAAAGATTTGGTTTCATAGGTGTGTTTCTTTGACTTGAAACATTATTATTATACTGTAAATGGGTTGACAAGGCAAACAAGCACAATTGCTTCGTAGGCAGTCAGTATGGATGCTGAAAGCAGAGTCCCTTTGCCCATCCCTTCCACAGACAGCTACTGCCTTCCCACAATACTCCCAGTACAGAGCCTGTCTAACATGTTATTTTGTACGAAGAGTTCAGCCAAATGAACCATGAAGCAATGAGACAGGCAAAAATGAAGCAAGTACAAACCATGCCCACAAGCAGCAATCAGACACGTTGAGAACTGTCTGCTCCTCCTTCATGGATGCTGTGATGAAGACCTGGCTGCACCAGTGTGGCAGAAGGACTCTCATGAATGTTTTTCTCACCAGGAGCAAACAGCAGAATATCAAAGAAATAAATACCCTCCTTTGCCCTTTTTCTTCCTTGCTGGCCCAAATTCCCTCTCCCTTTAGTTTCCAGCTCCATTCTCTTTGCTGGACACAGCTAAAGAGCATCTGTGCCTTCCCAAGCAGCCAGTCAGCACCCACCATGGGCCAGTCCTGCACAGTGCCATTCCTGAAATATAAAGGGTTGGGGTCACCAACAGACTGCCAGTATAGACAAGCCTGTTTTCACTATCAATAACTTATCCTTAGATTTCCTGCATATTCCCAAGAGCTGGACTACATGACAGAAGAGATTAATCTGTCTGGGAGCTGGATTGTTTGCATGGCAACTCTTACATCTACAGAAGCCACCACAGCTGTCCTTACCTGGGCAAGGGCAAGAAGACTCCAGACTTCTTTCCCTTTGGTGGCTAAAGTCCCTGAGATGCACAGCAGATTGGGAGGTAGCAGGGACACACTGTCAGCCAGCTCCAGGATATAGCCCTGGAGGATGCACCCCAGCAGGCCATGCTGTTCCAGTGTTACCAACACACTAGTGTAGGTCTGTTCCCCACAGCCCTGGCAGGAACTTGTCCTAGCTCCTGCGTGATGCTGGCTTCAGGGTACCCCTCCTAATAACCTCTCACCTAAATATGTATAAACACTCACAACATCTGTTTTGACAGCGTTGCTGCTTAGGGGCAGGCTTCGGTGAGTGGAAGGAAGGGCAGTGCCCAAGGGCTAGAAATTCAGGTAGTCTGGTGGGTCACCTGTGTGAGGGGGACCTTATGTGTGATTAAAATGGATCTGACTTTGAAGGGATGTATGTGAGGATTGTTACAGGAGTTTCCCAAAGGTGCTCCCAGGCCTGGGTATTGTCTGGGAGTGTCTGAGCCAAAGCAGTGGCAAACGTAGTGAGGGACACCACACAGAAGCAATAGTGGTGGTCTATACCAGGCCAGAGCCCAGGTCCTGCCACACTGCAAAACACCCATACCCTGAAAAGTGGAGCTGATTCTCCCTTCCTCCACCCCAGCAATCTCCAGGGACTGAAAGATGGTGGTGGAACTGCTACCACACATGGTCAGATAGATACCCACACAGCCGCAGAGGTTGTATGAACGATACTTCCCTGCACCAGTCAGCTTTCCTCCAACCCTGAGAGTCTGGATGCCACCTACCCCAGTGTTTCATCTCATGGCATGTGTTTCAGTTGTTGCCAGGAGAAGCAGCTTTGTCCTGCCACGACTTTGAAAGAAGGTTAATCTCCAATGACTCCTTGATCAAGAAAACAACTCGATTCCCCCAGTGGACATGCATTTGCTGCAAGGAATAACAAGGGAGCACAAAACCTGTGCCCACCCTTTGTGTTTGTTAAAACACTTCCTTTGATATGCAGCCACTGGAAGAAGCTCTCATATGCAGAGGATCCCCTGCAGGATTTGGTGGAAGTTAAAGGAAAGCACAGAGCTTGTATTTAGGTGAAGTTTTGGGTCATGAAGCTAAACTGGGGGATGGGGAAGGACAGGTCCCTGGGATTTAAGGCCAAAGCAGCATACCTGTCAAGTCTTCTCTTATCACTGGTGATGCATATCTCATTGCACTACAGAGCTGCCCTATTGTTGTATGTGTACCTAAAGTCTCACAGTAATGGCTGTACTTTGACCTGTGGGGGTAGCTCCTGGGCAAAGACACCAGAAACAATGGTTTGAAAAAGTTGTTTAGATAAAAATTTGCTCTTTGCTGCTTTCTGGGCTATTCTTAAAGCGGAGTTTTTTCTTGTCAGCAGTATTTTATGACTTTGAAGGAGAAAATATTCTAACAGCAAGAGAGGGTAATTCTGTAAAAAGCACAGGGCACCTTACTAGCATAATATTCCTAGTAGAAAATTACAGACTACTGCTTCATCTGTTCTCCTGCTGCCCTCCTGAGTGCCCATGGCTTACTTTAGGACAGACACATCTGCACAAAGAGCAGCTCTTGTTCTGAGTGCCACAAGCCTCACACAATAAGCTTCTGAATTCTGGGCTGTGCCAGCAAAAATGGGGGCTAACTCCTAGGCCAAGTCCAAAACCGTGTATTTACAAATATTTAAGAAATGCTGATAGCAGATAGAAAATCCTGCCAGTCTTCACCTGCCTAAAAGCTGAGTGCTTTTCAGCCTGAGCTGAATTTTAACACTCTTCTCCCCAAACACTGCTTTCCCCCCTCAGTGATTTCCTTTGCAGAAGGCAACTCAGAAAATAAAATAGCTCCATTTCTTCCAGGGATGTCTGAGAAGCCATTTTCTAATAGTAAAACTGACAGATTAAGCTGTTTTAATAACTGTGGTATTACCTTGACCTGAATTGCTTTCAGGGCTTGAGGATTCTGCTGTGACCCTCTCACATGAAACTGCTTGCAGGGGGAATGACTCCAGTGTTTGTTACCTGTTGTGGGGCCTCCAGGGTCCATTGCAAGCTGCTGCAAGAACTCTCTTCTCTTCTCCTGCCAGATGTTTCTGTAGCAGCCTCACCTCATGGGTCACATCACCTCTAAAGGGCCTCTTCTACTTTCCAGTCTTCATAGTCCCACTGCAGAGTAGCTCTCGTGGGTGCCCCTGCCTTAGAGGCCACCACTGAAACATCCTGCATCCTCTCAACACCTGGACCTGACAGAGCCATTCCCATGCATGGGATCAGTCTGGACTCTGAAACTGGCCCTGGTAACGAAACAAATATGTAAAACAACTCCACATACATCTGTGGGGCCATCTGTGTTACTCTCCCAGGGGCAAATGAGTGAGTTTTCAGAAGCCGTCTTCAGCAGTACTTTTTGACCATTGTAGGCAGGAAAGAAAAGAGGGAAATTAAATAAAAGGAGCAATTTTTCTTCAAAAGTGCTCTCATAATACAATTCTCCTCATTGGGGCAGGGGGAGGGACTGTCTCTGTTTCCAAGTACATCTCAGCAGGCAGAAAATTAGGCAACATGGAAATGGTCACATCACTGGGACCTTCACTGAGGACGCCTAAAGGACCAGAGCCTGGAAAAAGGACAAGGTGGCAGTGGTGCTGGTAAAGTCTTTTCCAGATCATAATTTTTGTCTACATCACTGAGAAGCCTTCAAACAACCAGAGAAAACATTACATAAACAATCAGCAAACACCCAGTTCTTTCCTCCTTGCTAAACATATCCAAACACCCTTTTAAATCTCCTCTTTCACATGCCTCTCACAATGTCAGTGGGGTAATGTTTAACCTTTGTCCTCCTGGCTCAGAAAGAAGATGGAAGAACTGGAAAAGGACAGAAATATATTGGGAGGATAATGAGAAGTAAGAAATAGCCAACTATATGAAGACATAGTGGTCTAGAAAAGAGATGACTAGCATGAAAGCAGATCCCCTCAGCACTGAGAGGCAAGGAGAAGGTCAACAGGCAGTAAGTACTCATGTGTCTCTCAGTACAAGAATAAAGAGGCAACAAATGAAACCATCAGATGGCAGCTTCACATTCAGCCAGAGGATTAATTTCTTCTTACCACACACAATCCAGCTGTGTGACCCATTACTGCTAGTCATTGTAGATCCAGTAGTCTTGCCTGGATTTAAAACCCACAAGATAAATTCACAGAAATAGATGGACAGAGTAACAGGAAAAGACAAAATCCACCAAAGCAAATACTGCTGTGATCAGGAGGACCCAGAAAACAGTAAGGAAGAGCATGAGACCCTCTCCTGGGACAGCCAACCATGGTGAACCATTCACTGAGAACTACACACAGCTGGACTGTGTATGGTGAGAAGAAATTCATCCTCTGGCTGAATGTGAAGCTGCTGTCTGCTAGTTTCATTTGTTGCCTCTTTATTCTTGTTGCCCCACTTTACCCCTGTGCATTATTAATTACTGCTGTCACTGAAAACTGGCCATGGCAACTTCCAATCAGCACATTGCCTCGTGCCTTCTAAAGAAAATGTGCCCTGCCTTCACATTACCTGCTGCCAGCTGACTGGAGGTTAACTTATTCTTGACTGTGTTAAAGAGATGTTCTGGGCTCAATCCATTCTGCAAAACATATTTTGCTCAGCATGGAAAGGAGACAGCTGAGGAGGGTCCTAGCTACAGTCTCCCACTGCCTATAGGGCATTAGAGGGAAGGTAAAGCCAGACTCTTCTCAGAGGTGCCCAGTGACAGGACAGAAGGTCCTGCAGAAGGGGCACAAGGGGTTTGGATGTGAGGAGAAAACTTTCCTTGAGAGCAGTGCAGCCCTGGGACAGGGTGCAGAAAGGTGGTGGGATCTCTGTCCTTGAAGATATCAAGTACCCAAGCAGATGAGGGCCCGAGCTACCTGACATAGCATTGTAGTGAGCCCTGCTGGGCACACAGGTTTGTATTGAACACTTCCAGAGATGTCTCCTGACACAAATCTTTGTCAGATTTTGGAACCATATTCCATCCAGCATGACCAGCCTTGTAAGACAGAACTCACCATCCATGTTTAATCAAAAATGTATGTGCTATTTACAGGGGAACAACATCCTCCCTAGGTGATTGTGACAGCAACTCACAGATTTTATGGGTGGTTTGGTGCTCAGCCATCACCTCCCTGACTCACACAGCCTGCCCTGCAGTACAGGAAAGGATCTGCACAAGGGAGGAACTGTACCTGACACATACGCTGAAGCACCTTCAGACACTTTTCTGACTGTCTCATTGAAGAATTATCTGTAGTAGTGATTCCCGCAAATGTCACAGGTGTTGCCTTGTCCATGGTAAGGGCAGGAAGCCATGAAAAATCATCACTGGGACACTGCATGTAGCAGCCTTCGTATGGTGCCCTCTGGGGAATACTTGAAAGTTTTAAAGAAAACAGAAGCCATCTCTCTTGTGTCTAATTACTCTTCAAAGAAAAACATCACTACCAGTTCTCCCCAAGCTCAGTGACACATTATACCAGGTACAGGTACACCAGACTGTACAGCACCATTTCCACTGCCCTGAGGAACTGTGGCCCAGACAGAAAAGGTGGGAACCGGCAATTTGCCTGTTGTCCTACATGGAATCAGGTGGACAGTGGAAAGTGGTTCACTTTACCCCTAAGGGAGAGAAACAGGCAGCTCCTGTGATTCAGCCCTTCCTAAGACATAAATCCAAATCATCTGTAGCAGTCTCCAATGGACTCCAGGTAACAATCCCACGGACAGTTTAAAGGACCAGCTTTGATGAAAATTTTTGCATGGCTGCAAGAAGTGAGCAAAGTCATCACTTTAGAGAGACACTTGTTGGAGCTAAAAAAAGAGGTATGGTATGCACATGAGAGTGAGATCTGAAGCCTTAGCTGAATCCCCTCATAAAATCTCCCCCACCCTCTCAGTAATAACAACAATATTATTTTTCTATCTCTCTTTCTCCCCCTTCTGTCTGTAATTTGCTCTTCCTGGTGGAAGGGAAAGGAAGCGTAAATTATTACAACACTGACAAGTCCTGAACAGCATCTTCTGTCACTACCAGTAAACCTTAGGAAGCAGAACAGACCTCTGACAGGGCTTTGAGGAATTTGGAGATGCTATCCATGTGCTTCTTTACCAAGTGAAAACTGTAAGCATGAAAGCAATTCAAAGCATGCCCTTCTTTTTGTCTTTCTTATTTCCCCAGTTTCTGGCACATCTCAGGTATTTACTAAACAAATTCACAATTCTTTAGCAATGAATGTACTGAGATGGGCCAGATCCAACTACTCAAGCAGGCAAACTAAGGTACATTTGCTGTGTCCTTTTGCAATGAGGAAACTCAAATCACTTACTCTTCCTGTGCAGCTGGAGGGCCCAGAAGTAATTCAAACCGATCTAGAAATGTGTAGACTGCAGTCTCACAATGGTGGTCAAATGTTGTTATCTTGTGAAAGATTCTTTACATGGTTGTGGCTGGAGACAAAATGCCTCAAGCAGAAATCTAACGCAGGATTTTTTCATCCTCAATCGGACTCTCAGTTGGGAGTAACAACATAATAATCACTAACACTTTTTTATAAGGCTCCCGTATTTCTACCAGATGATGTCTCAATGCGTTTGTGTTGTGCAGCCGTTCTGCAGTGAGCGCTACGTATGAACCCTGGATTTACTGAGCACACACAGGAAGATTTTACGTGTGTGCCAAGAACACAAAGGACTGTTTGGGCACAAGCAGTTGACCCACAGAAATCATGAACCAAGGTTTTGCAGCTAGTAGGTCATTTTGGATTCACTGCTTGTACAAGAAAAAATAGGTCTGCACACATTGTGATTGCCTTTCAGGATGCGTGGATATTGACTGTGCCTTTGGAGATTATTGCTGCATTACACAGCATTACTCTTCCAACAGTCTACCAGACAATCACAAATGCTGGAAAAACAGCCCAGATTCAGTTTTTTGGCCTGGACAAAATTTCTGCATGGGAAAAGGAGACTTGATCAGGGATCCTGGTTGTACAGATACTCTCCATACACTGAAGTCCCCAAAATTTAAGAAAGGCTACACTTTAAACTCACATTAAACCCATCTTGGGTGGTTGTCTACATGTCCTTGTAAGCTGGACTACACACTGCTAATCAACCGAGCTGGTGTATGAAGAGAGACAAATAATGCATGACAATCCACCATGGAGCCACTTTCAATAGAAGATGATAGAAGGTTGTGGTGTCTCCCTCACTGGAGATATTCAAGAACTGTCTGGATGCAATCCTGTGCCACGTGCTCTAGGATGACCCTGCCTGACCAGACAAGGTTGCTCCCTTGCAGCCTGACCCATTCTGTGGTTCTGTGATTTTAATGTAAGGATTTCAAGTGCTTTAGGGTCCTGTGAGCCAGCAGAAGGACACCCAGTGCAAGCTCTGTTTAACTGACTGGTTCCTTGCTTCTGAAAAGTATCCAGAGGTTTTTGCTAGAACTGTGCCCCTGATCTTTTGTGTGGTCTTGTACCATCTTGCCAGCAGCTGTCTTCACTGGTGGTGTTAGACACTCCCAATACAGAGGTCACTGAAGAGACATCACTGGCAGCTGGAGAAAACTGAATTATGTGCCCATGACTTCTGCAAGACTTCTGTGCTGACTGAAAGTTACAGAGGGAGACACCACTGTTAGCCCTGCGGCATGCACAGAAAGGATGCACTTTGCTCATCTGTTTGCCTTAAAGACCTGTCCTTGTAAATGTTAGTAGGAAGGTCTGGGAAATATGCTTCAAAATACAAGAGCCAAAATAGACATAAAGTACCGATCTGGAGGAATGAATGGACATTTTGGAGTAGCATCAGGTCAGCAGAGCCAACTCTAACATGGCAGAGCGACTCTGCGCTGATTGCCCCTAGCACAGCCAGGGCCATAGGCACAGCATAGGTCCCAGCACAGGTACCCCAATGCTGCTGGAAGCCCCCTGGTAAGGATGGGACAGAGCCTGCACTGCATTGCCATGGTGGGTGGCAGTTCTAAAGTGCAGACAAGCCATGGGCTTCTGACTCCAGAGTGACATAGCTATGGTTTGGGTTAATTCAGCAGTGCAGCAGCTTTCACCTCAGCTGCTGTCCTCTCAGGGCTGCCTCCTTTCAGTTTTACAGAAGCAGAGGAAAGAACCAGCCAGAAGCCGGCTGTCTCATTCAAAACTGCACAGTGTGACTTACAGCAGAAGTAAGTCTCATCAGTTTCAACTTCTACAGAGGCAAAAATCTCTTTTTTTAGTCTTGATCTTTTGTTAGCAGCATGAACGCACAGAAAACTGAGCGTTGCTGCCATTATTTGAATGTATTGTTCTATGAGCGGCAGATTCAGAGGAACAGTATTTAAAAAGAAAAAGGAAACAACCCAAAGGTCTGTCAATTGTGCAAAATGCATTCCTGCACTGCAAGGTGGGTGGTCTGCTTGGAAGTTGTTATGGTTTCAGCACAAACTGCCACAAAAGATTAGTGATGTGTGCACAAATACAGCAGTCTGATCGTCACATTTGAAACGAAGTGGCTTACCTGTGTATTGAATGATGTTTAACACAAGTACTCCACTAACTGGCCGTCAAGTGGGAAGCGCCACTTCATGGGAAGTGGCACTCTAACATCGCATCCACTCTGTCAGGAATTTAAGTGGCATTTTAAAACTGAGATGAATACGCTCTCATTTCCCACACACAGAAACAGACGCATAAAACTCACAAAAAATGATAGATTCTGGGAGTGGAAAACGAAGTGTCTTTCAAGACAGAGCAGCAAGTTGATTGTCCAGCTTTACTGATTAAATTACTAACAAAATGTAAAGCCAAATCAAGCCCTTTTGCAGTAGGTTGTTCAGTGCAAAAACCCGGCTGAAGTACTTGCAGTGCCAAACACGGAAATTCTTTTTCTTTTTTGGAAAACATCTGGATGCCTTTTCATTTGGAAATTGACTTTTGTGTCAAATACAAAACGTTTGATTATGTATTTCGTAGGTGTGAGAGTTGTAACTAAAGTAAACGAAAATTCTTGCTGTTCTTACAGCTGTGTTAATGCAAAAAACACACGTGAAAGGGAAGCTGAAGATATCGTCTGGTTTAGCTTCAAGTTAGAGGAAAGTGTATTTGGGTGGGGATTATACGACCAAGCATTATGGCTGGTTTCAAATAACTTAGGTAGATTCCACTTATGACTAATTCACTTGATTTTTTGTAAGTGTTAAAATTAGTTGTCCCATTGGCTCTGAAGACTGAAGTCCAACGGCATTAACGGTACAGTAATTAAGAGCACCCTCTTGTGGTCATTATTACGGATGTAAATTAAACCTTTTATGGTAAGCTGTTAATGTATCTGCTCTCTCATGCCAATACGGTACCCAGAAAGCTTATTAAAATATGCACATGAATGTGCTGTACATGATTCATTCTATATCAGCCCAACAGATGCAACTGCAAGGTTTTATCTTGCTTATTCACCAAAAACTGTACGCTTTAAAATAAAAATATTTTAACGTTTCATGCAGCTTAGGGCAAAGTAATTCCTTTATTTGCCATTTTCAAAATCGGCAAGGAAACCCTCAGAAAGGATACAAAAAATGATAGAGCAGTAAGTTTGGTCTCCATACCAGTGAACTTAGCAAAAACTATAACAGAGGATGGAATTAACGTACAGCTGCATGAAGACAATCTCTTGAGAAGGAAGCAATGTGGCTACTGTAAAAGTGAGTCATGATTTACTGATCTTTACAGATCTGTTGCAGTTCTCTGAAGCAATCATGGAACATGTACACTTTCCTTTTAACCATAACTTTTCTTAAGATGCCTAAATATGGAAATTACTCAAATACAGAAACTAATGTCTGATAGTCATTACACATAGAACACAGTCAGAACATAAGCACTAGGTGGGAATGTTTGAGCAAATTATGTCAGCTCCAGTCGAGTTAGCTTTGGTTAGACTATATGAGAGGTATAGCATGAGAAACAGTCAAAGGTAAGGGACAGACAGAAATAGTCTTTACAGAAGCAGATTAGGAAGAACACTTTTTCTGTATGAGGAAATTTGCAACCAGGATTCTGCCTCAGTTAAGACAATTTTATGTTGTAATAGGAGATTACTGCAGTGTGCTGTTCTGAGCAATCACTTTGGGAAAAGTAAGAAAGAGCAAGGAAACAAGTTTCACAGTATGAAGTCAATTAATGGAATGATGAAACAAACAAGGAAAGTATTCAAATTATCAGTGTATTAGAGAAGAAACTGAGGTTGTGCTACCCAGTACTAAAATGTTCCAGAAGACCATTTCTATGGACAACAGGAGGCACACACTCAGAAAATAAAGGCATTGGGATAGCGCGTTCCAATACTTTTGAATGTACCATGAGAAATTACGTTGCTCAGAGAAGAGACGGGGCGACTAGTGCAGATAAACAGTCCAAGACTATAGATGTTTGGGGTTATTTGTACAGGCACTTTCAGATTTTGGCAGAGTAAAAAGTAAAAGTTAATGAATCTGTGAAATGTTGCTGGGACTTCACCAACTCTGCTTTTCTTGCTTTCTCAGAAAAGAGAAGGAACAAAAAAAAAAGTTGAAACTAATAAAAATACCTCAAACCTAAACTAGGAAAACAACAAACTGAACTAACTCAGAACAACAAACTGAAATTAATAAAAATATCTCAAACATAAACTAGGAAAATGTGCAACACTCAGAACAATAAACACACCCCCAAAACCAGAAAAACAAGAAGTGAAAAAATGAGACTTGAGGAAGATCCATACTTCGACAGATGAAAATCCAAGCTGGTTGAGTTTAACCATGCTGACACAGCCTAGAGAGACCTAGAGCACCTGCAGACTCATGAATGAGTAACATATCCTTCCTGGCACGGGACTGTTCCGGTGGTACATCAGTTGCAATGGCTGGCAGCTGAGTGTGACAGGTCTTCAGTCAGGGAAGAGTCAGGTGCTAGACAGGATGCTTTCCTAGACAGGTGAGGATGCTTTCACTCAGTGGTGTACAGCTTCATTGCCTCCAAGTTCAAAGAGGATGCTGAAAACTGGAAACTGTTGGCTGCTGCTGTAAAGAAAACTCTTGCTGAGCAAAAATCAAGAAAGTGCACTCTCTTGCAACAGAAGTGTCCTGTCACTAGATTCCAAAATCACTTACCTAGATTCCAAATCTAATCAGGAAGAGAAAAACCTCATTTTTCCCCCTCTTATTTTTCTTCACAAACTACTTCCTATGCTTCAGGCATATCACGGCCTTTCAAGGAAAAAAAAAAGAGGGTTCCAGTAAATGGCAAAGCTCAGTGTACCTATGCTACAAAGAGAACAAAGCTTAGCCAGAAACATTTCAATGAAGTGGAAGTAACACAGGAACGGCATATGTGTCAAACCTGTAAGAAAGGAGTGAGAGGCATCATGAATTCTTTTTATTTTCTTTCACTCATAAACAGTTTCAACTTAAACAGAGGTACTAAAACCTTTGGAATCCATTCTTCCCTGTTCCAAGAGAGAAATCAGTTAACATCATCTGTTAAATTGCTATGGTCACTGCTCCTCTTTCTAGCAAAGCAAAGCCAAGTTTTCACACTGAAGGGGAAAAAAGCAATCAAAACTAAGACAACAAAATCAACTAACTGAAGTAATCCAGGTAGCAAGACCCTGATCAGAAACTATTTTCTGGTCGTGTTGAGAGGATACATTCAGATTATGTTCAAGACTCAAATTCTGTGGCACAGTCCCTCAGAAGCACCTCCCACTGGTCCTGCATTCCTAGGGGGCTTAAGCCACATGTTGGCTCCGTATTTCTCTCACAGGTAGGTTGGTGTGAACCTAGAATGTATAGTCTCTAAGATCAGTTCCACATTCTCCTTCTCCTCTCATGCTTCAATGAGCTGAACTGGTCACGGCTCCTGGTGGTGTCTGTCCTGAAGAGCAGGACTGGGGCCTGGAGGTGCATATGGACAGCACTGTGAGATGAACTCGTCATATGTTTGCAGCGAACACTGGGAAAACAAAATGGAGACAGAGATCTGACCAAACCTGTGGACAATGGCACCAAAATGTTTTGCAG
The DNA here is from genome assembly GCA_014706295.1 of Lycocorax pyrrhopterus obiensis. NCBI lineage: Eukaryota > Metazoa > Chordata > Aves > Passeriformes > Paradisaeidae > Lycocorax > Lycocorax pyrrhopterus. The sequence continues at coordinate 46,230,297 of JACSVZ010000014.1, read as the reverse complement.
AGATTTGCAAGGACCAGAAGAGATACATCTTGCTTAAACCCTGGTAACCGGGACATGATTTTCTTGCTACAGCAGACTTTGTCAGCTGTTTTATGGTTTTCCATTCCAGGTACTCTGCACACAGGAACAAGTCAGGCTGACTTGGAAGTAATAGTAAAAAAATCTCTTTATTCTATGGCTTGAAAAAAAAAAGGTATAACACACTGAATGATATAAAGTGGAAATTTGAAGAATTTCTTTTTAAATACTTACATTCCCCATCTCCTTAAATACTTCAGCAAGGTCTGAATTTTGAACTTTTCTCCAGAACGCTCAGCCTTGCACCATCAATACAACTAAAGCTCATGTCTTGGAGACTATTGTAATAGATGATGTACCTATTTTCTGTGTCAGAAATGCCCGAGATCCTCTTAATAGAACAAAAAAGTGACTAAAACATTCGGCAAAGTTTCTCAATGTTTCTAAGTTGCTACAGGAAAGGTTGTTGCACGGATTAAATAACTGTCCATATAGAAATACTAGGATGGAGAATAAATCTGTCAATATATAGATCCCTTTTACATCATATGCAAATATTCCTACACATGACAAGCCTTGCACATTTGGAAAAAAGGCCCCGAAACCTGAATAGCTCAACTTTATGACAGCTGAGGCAGGTCTTCAAATCCATTTCTATAAAATCTCCTCTGCCAGCCACTGATGGGGCAAGAAAAATATCCTGGTACCTTAGTTTCAGAAAAAAAATACATGTTTTCCTACACTATTTTTTTTCCTTTGTATTGAAGATATCAAATCACCAAAGGGTGCCATGCCACAGTTACAGAACTTGTTTGCTGTTTTGCCACAGTTTCCCACTCTTTATGTGCATGGAAGAGAAAGATGACTTTTTCTGGTAAAATACTGAAAGTGGATTTCTCTTTCTGGATTGCCAATCAACAGCAAAAGTGTGCAGTCAGCTTTGTAGCAATCTCTGAAACAGTAAACAGCATTTTTTCAGCATGTGGCCATCAACACTTTCCTGTTCACAGACATGAAACGAATATTTTCTATTGATATTAAAAGCCAACATATTAAAGTCCTATTCAGGAATAAAACAGAAAAGTCATGTACAATGCTAGCAAATAAAAGATATTTACATTGTAATTTCACATTCTGTCATCTCCTGTAACAAGCAAATGATAACAAACTTGCATTAAGATCTCCTGTCAGAGAAGAATGCCAATTTTTGTCTCTAAACATTTGCACTTTGATTCTTGCCTACCTGTTAATTTCAGATGTGTTGCTTAGGCGTTCAACACTTTATGTGTTTACTCCATTACCTATCTGTTCAACCAAGATTACATACATCAATTGGGGTATGATAAATGGAGTGTGAAGACAGGCCACATTACTATGAAAATCCTCTCGTACAGGTAGTGAGCAAAGGAGAAAATCTCAGAGAGATGACAAACTTAATTTAGTCTGCATGTCCCATTCTGTTCAACAGGATGATTCACTGTGTATCCCTGATCCATGAGCTATGGCATAGGTGAATTCAGAAAGAAAACATACAAATCCAAGCAGGTGAACTGTCTGGTTTTAGCAAGTTCGCTTTGTTTTTCACAGGTCACATGCTTTTTTTTCACCAAGAAGCCAGCAATATTTCTCCATTTATTTATTTAAGGTAACACAAGAAATGTGTGTATCAAACTAAAATACGATGGAAACAAAATCACAAAGAGCATGCTATTTTTTCCCTACATTCCTAAGGATGCAATTGAACTATTATCTCCCATCCAAAAAGCATTTGAAATCACTGGACAAAATCCAATGCCTTAGTCATGCTCGGAGGCAGCGACCCAACACCATGTGTGTATTGGCCAGTCAGCTTCTGGCTACTGAATTTGAATATGGCTAAAATTGATGCTACCACATGAACCATCAAACAGAGGGAGAGGGATAGGTGGGAGAGAGGGGGGAAGAGGAGTAAAGAGATTTTTGCCCACAGCTGCTCCTTCAAAAGAGAAACTAATAGAAAAAAGTAAGACTGTTAGGCCTGTTTCTCATGGAACAAGTATTTTCTACTGAGGAAGGACAAAAGGATGGTTTGGTTGTAGATATGCAACTGCAATGCAGCTGTATGCATATTGCTACCAAGATTTTGAGGACACAGAGAAAGAAGTATATCATGAGGCAAAACACAAATATATTCCCAGCAGCTGCTCTGTAAGTAACTCCTGGTCTAAATGAACAGTGTATTTGGTTAGAAAGACCCCATCACACAGGCTTATTGCTATTACGTGACTCCAGGTGTTTCAGCGTGATCCTCCATGAATACAGAGGAAGAGGTGTACTGCCTTGGACGAAGAACCCATTCAGTCCAGCATCCTGTTTCCACCACAGGCCACAAGCCAACGTCAAAGGAAGAGGAAAAGCAAGGCAAATATATATCTTCTCTGCAACACTCCCACAGCTTCCAACTGCTTTCAGCTCTGGGAATTTCCTGAGTGTGAGGGGGTGTTCATTCATTAACTCTCAACACAGTCCTCTTCCAAACACTTGGCCCATCTTCCCTGAACCCCAGAGAAACACCCTGCACTCAGCATGCAATTCAGAAAGGCACTGAACGAAGAACCATCTAATCTTGTTTAAACTTGGGCTCCCACTACCGCAAATGTGATGGTTTGTACTCAAAAAGTCAGCTGGCATCCACCCTCTCTAAGTTACTTAAAATGTGAGGAGCCTCAGGCGTCCTCCCTCTTTGGTGACATCTCCAAGCCTCAATTGTCCCTTTCAAGGGACACAAAGACAGCTGAGCATCCTTGTTATTCTTTTCTAGTTCCAGCATTTTCTTTCTAAGAAGCAGGAAACGCAACAGGGAACAGTGCTCATGGTGCGAACTCACCACAGATTTCTGGAGTGCCATAAATGTGTTCCCTGTTTTGTTCTCTGTCCTTTTCCTTGAAATGTGCCTTGCTTTTTCCAAACACCAAGATGGCATTTATGCAGGGCATAGATACTTAAAGTCTCACTCCTGAGTGGCAGCAACCAATTCAGGTATTCCTACCTTTTCTGTGAAGTTATGACTAGGTTTCTGCACACACGTCACCTTGCATTTATCTACTCTGTATTTAATCTACTTTTTTACTCCCTAATCACCCACAATTCTTTACAGATGACCCTCACCCCTGCTAACTTAAAAAGGCTTTGCATAGTCAGCAAACATTCTTGTCTTGCTGCTCACCATTTCCTCCATGGGAGTGATGAATTGTGAAGCACTGCTCAAATGCCACCCTGTGCTCAGCTCCTCATTGATGATGGTCTCTGTGGCTATGAAATAATGCACATCTGTGCTTGACAATTAATGACAGCCTACCTTCCAATACATGGCTACCGGCAGCCAAGTAATACTCGGTATTACTTGGCATACAGAACCTGAAAAACTGTTTAAAACACAGATACTGTTATAATTATTAACTCATGTGCACACATTAAGCCACACGTGTTCAATATTAAGCACAAATATTATTATTGCACGATCAGAGCAATGCATGAGATAGTTTGTAACTCCTTGCTAATATACAACTATTAGTTTTACTACCTTCTCTTGGCCATGAAAATTAGGAGCATTGTATTTGATTCATTCTGGTCAGAAGCAGAGATGGGGAGAATACTCTGCTTTGATTGCCCCATCAGACTGCCCCTGAGAAAAAGAAAAAAACAAAAACGTCTAGTATATGGTCCTAAAACAGTTTTACTTAATAAAACACTAACCGTATTGCATAGATAGCTGCGGCCCACAGCCAATTTTATTTGAATGCCTTGCCTCTGAATTTGCTTTTGTTTATGTATTCTGATTTTCTTTTAATCCTAATTCTAGTTTGATTGCATAACAAAAATGTCCTTTTGCCCTTAAAACCCTTACACAGGGTCTCAAACTTGGCTTCGCTTTAAGGCAGTTTTGGTTTATGAATGATACAGAACTGTTTGTTACCCTACAAGCACAACTCAGAAGTTCACTCCTCCCTAAATGTCTGCTCCTACAAAACAAGGAAGAAGAGACTGACACCAGAATAGCATAAGGAATCCAAACATACGTGTGTTTGCTTTTCCAGCAAACATTTCCACTTCCAAGACATCTAGTAAACACTTTTCTTCAATCTTTATTTTACTTATTTCTAACTGTGTTTATTAATCTGTTTGGAACTCCACTGTCAGTAAGTCCAAACGTATGCTCATACTGTATAATTGCATAAGCTGCTTCCTGTAGGCTGGGGTTACGATTTGCATTTTCATCTATTAAATACCTTGTGTTCTAGATCCTTCTCTCTGACTGTGAAACGTATTTGGACATCTCCACTGTGGCACTTTTCCAACTTTATACAAACACTGGAAAGCAATCTCGCTGAAAGCAGACGGTTTAGTATGACTTGGTTATTAATTTTTAAGGAAGAGGTTCTGTGATCTGCGACAAGAGAAGTATTTTAATTGACGGGAGGAACTACCTAGCACTCGTGCAAGTATTAGAACCACTTAAAATGTCTTTATCTGCATTTCTGAACGTATGTGTATATATATATAAAATATATATATATGGAGATATATATATAAAAATTTCCCAGAAGCAAGATGTTCTTTTCACAGCGTTTACAGCACACTCTGCTGGCTGTTGTCGAAAGTTAATGCCAAGCGAGGACGACAAGCTAAAAAGAAATAAAATGTTTTAGGACACAGGAGAAACACAATCCATGCAGGTAATTACCGCGGGCATTTGAACGGAGAGGCACAAGGGACGTATTCTGGGAGTACCAAGGAACGGTTGGCAGGAAACTAGTTTAGTTTCACGGAAGAGAGCGAGCTTTTCTTTTTTTTTTTTTTTGGAGGGGGGTGGGGGGGGAAGGAAGGCTTCTCCCTGTGCTGAGGTCATCCCGTTTCAGCATGGAGGCAGGGAGCACGCATCTGTGCCAGTGCCTCCATTTCCGTTCCCTCAAGGACAGGGCAGGCACTGCCTGACGGGCGGGCGAGGATCACTGGCTGCTCGGCATTAAGTGGCTTTATATGAAAGTGGCTTAGAGCCACATTTGCATGACAAAGCCATTTGCGCGTCCCTCGTCAATAAGGGAGGCTGCAGCCTCCATTTATCCTCCCTTGCGTGGAACACGCGAAACCATTAAGGGCAGGACGGGGATTTTGTAAGGAAAGCGCTCATTCCCGGCGCCGAACGAGGCTGGCACCACGGCGGGCTGCGCACAGCAGGAGCGCGGAGTGGGGAGAATGCTCCAGCACAGTTTTCAGGGCACAAAACGTGGCCGGGGCCGTTTCCGGCCGTTTCCAGCCTCGCGCAGGGCTGTGGCGGGGCCGGGCCGGGCGGACAAAAGGGGCATTGCTGGGTGACGCTGCTGAGGAATTCCTGCCGGGCGGGGCGGGATTTATGGCTTTTTTTTTTTTTTTCCACGGGGCCGCTCGGGCCCGAGGCGGGGGACGGTGCGGAAAGCGCAGGGTCATCATCGGCTCCCCTCCCCCAGCCCGTCCCCTCCCCGGTGCCGCGGTGCCGTCCCGGTCCCGATCCCGGCACAGCCGCCCCCCCCGCCCGACACCGGCCCCCACCCCGGCCCGCGCGCGCCCCCCCCCCCCCACCCCCGCGCGCCACGCGGGCCTCGGGCCCCGCCCCGCCGCCTGGCCGCGCGCGCCCCCCCCTCCCCTCCCCCCCTCGCGCGCCCTCCCGGCGCGCCCCGCGCGGCGGCGGCGGGGCGGGGCCCCCGCCCTGGCGGCTCGCGAGGAGGGGCGGGGCGGCGGCTACGCGCCTGCGCGGGCGGCCTCGCCCCTTCTGTGGCCACCCCCGCCCACCGCCCTGCGCAGGCGCAGTGCGGCGGCGGCTCGGCGAGGGGAAGGGCGAGAGCGGCTGCCGGAGCGGGGGGGACCACGGGGCTCCGCCGCTCCCGCCGCCGCCATGGCGGGCGCGGCCCCGGCCCACGAGCAAGATCACGAGCAGGAGACTTCGGCCGCGGCGGGCGAGCGGCCGCACCTCTCAGCGGCGGCGCTGGCGAAGATTGAGCGGAACCGGCAGCGGGCGCTGGCACTGCGGCAGGCGCGGCTGGCGGCCCGGCCCTACCCTGCCGCAGGTCGGATGGCGGCGGCGGCGGAACGGGCGAGTCCCCGCGCCCTTTTTTCTCTTTTTTAGGGGGGAGGTTTCGAGAGGGGAACGGCGTGGGGAAAGGGGGGCGCCGCCGGGCGTGAGGCGGTGGGGGCGGCGGAGGTGGGGGGGCGGTAGGGTGGCTGGAACGGGGTGGGGGTGGGGGGGAGAATCCGCCGCGGCGCGCGAGGGGCCCCCCCTCCCCCCACATGTGTGGGGGAGGGGGGGGCCCTTGCACGCGCGCGCTCTCCGCGCGGCCCCCCGCCTCGCGCGCGCGGCGCGGCGGGGGCGGCCGCGCGCGCCCCCTGCCGGCGGCGGCGCTTTAACGCAGCGCCCGCCTCGTTTGTGCTCCCGCAGGCGGCGGCGCGCGGGCGCGGGCCCTCCCCAAGGTCGTGGACACGGGAGGGGGATTCTTCCTGGAGCAGGAGGAGGAGGAGGGCGAGGAGAAGGAAGAGCGCGGCGCCGGCGAGAAGATCGTGCACCCACCCGGTAATTAAGAAAAAAGCCTGTAGGGAGCGGCGGGGGTTTGGCGGGGAGGCGGTGGGAGGAGGCGGCGCCGCGTGCGCGGGGCTGGCGGGGGAGGGCAGGAAGGCGCGGGGGCGACAGTGAGCCGGCTCCGGCCGCGCCAGCGGGGCGGGATGGATGGGCGCCTTTTTTTTTTTTCCCGGGCTTTTTTCACTCTCCTTTCTTACCCTCTTTTTCTTTCTTTTTTTCCTTTTTCTTTTTTTTTTTTGTCACCCCTTTTCCTCCTTCACACGTTTTTCTGGATGTGCTCGATTAGTGGCGCGTCCAATTCTTTTCAGCATTAAATCGGCTATAGCAAATGCGCGGTAATTAAAAATGAAGAATTTTAAGCCGCGGAAGTGGGACACAGCCAGTGCCCTTGGGTATAGCACATTTTAATATTTTTTTTCCCCCATAAACGTTATTTCCATTATTTCTTTCGGGGAATTTGAATTTTAAGACCGACATGAGAGTAAATTTGAGCGGCTTTGTCGGTTGTGGGAATTTTGGGATTGATGTGGTTTGTGCCAAGACCGGAGCGCTGCTGCAGTGCCAGCTTTTATCGTTATAAAACGTGCTGGCGCCAAGTTACTGATCGTTCGGTGGAGGATTTCAGCACATTGCCTTGCGATATTCTCCCCCCCAAAAAAAGCGAATGCAGAAGTAAGGGTCCCAAAATAGATCGACTTTCTTCTCTGGGATTGTCTTTGTCTTGCTTTGTTCTGCTTGAATCAGCTGCGGGGCTGTTGGTGCAGTGTATCTCTTTGTTAGAAATCAGCACCAGGTTTCATTAACAGTGTAAACAATTAGCAGCCCTGCTTCTTTTGATGGGTTAATGTTTAACAATAAATTAAAGTAGATTGGGATGCCTTTACACTGGGCGTATTTTTTGCTGTGTAATTCATAACGTCATTGTCTTAATAAAATGTCTTCGTGTTCGGGAGCACTGCCTTAAATGATGGAATGTGATGTAAGAGTATGAAATGACTGTGAAGTACTGAGCATCCGGCTGTCGCTAGTAGGACTGAATTTACATAAAATGTCGTCTTTGCTGGATCGGATCTGCTATAAATGCAAACGCAATTAAAATGTATGGTGCTGCATGTCAACCATTAATCTTCTGCTTCAGGTGTTCCCAAAATTCCACAGCACTGCCTCATTTTCAGATTTCAAAACTGTATAGAAATGTTAATTTTCTGATAGAATTCCAATGTTACTGTTCAAGGAATGTTCCTTATAGCTGTTATTCCCTGAATCGGTGTTTCTTGGTGTCCTATGGAACATAAAAGCAGATGGTGATGACGCTGGAGGTGATCCGCCCGTTGAGGATGCAGCCAGAAGCAGTGGCTGGTGCTGAGATGAGTCTGGGCTTGGAGCAGTGCTGAGAGGGCTTGGGGAGAGGATTGTAGTGGAGCTCCATCCCCATTCCACTCCTAGCAGCTCTCTGGCCATCCACCTCCGTTTCTGCCAGCTGGAACGGACAAGAACCTTGCCAACTGCCCCAGGCTTCCACTGAGCTCGTTTAGGAAGAGGCAGGTGTGGCTGAGCTAGGAAAAAAACTGGAGCAGAGCTGAGAGAACTATGATGCCAGCGCAGCTCCTGTAGTTTCCTGCTCTAGCCACCCTCTTCAAACTGAATCCCTTGTCTGGTTCCTCCCATTTCTGCCTGCATGTCCTTTATAAATCAGGGCATATTTTGGGAGGGTCAGAACAGAGGAAGTGGCTGGAGGGGATATGAAGCACTTTGTGGGAGAAACGTGGAGAATTTTTTTAAACAATGGCTAAGTTAAACTTGAATTTACATGTTGAAATTTAGTACTTAACACTGGATTTACCAACAAGAAAACATTCCAATAGAGATGGAATTGTGTGGTAATGGGTTCGAATTTGTACTGTATTGTTCTGAAAAAACTTTGATAGAGTGAAACTAGTTTGTAACATGCTTACGTGAATTCTAGTAAAATTGCCTGTAATACCAATTCTAGATGCTTGTTTTTATCATTGTAGTCCCTTTAAAAAATATTTCTTTCCATTAGCACCCGTACTAGAATTTGACTATCTCATCTGTGGAGACTGTGGCAAAGAATTCATGGACTCCTACCTTATGCAGCACTTTGATTGGGCAACATGTGATAATTGCAGGTATTACAAATAATCAGGAGAGAGAAGCACTATTTTACATAAAGATTGCTGGCTATAATTCAGTGAGTTACAGTCATGTAAAGAGGCTGTCAGCAAAGAGACATATTTCAGTAACTTTAAAAAAAAGTAAATGAAAGTTGGCTGATACCCTGTGTATTTTCCATTATGGAATTGAATCACAGATTGTCTCATAAGCCTGCCTTAGGATAGGGGGCATCAGTGGATTTTCATACGACATTATGGAAATAGGATGTCATGAGAGCAGTTGGTGTGTTTGTCAGTGTGAAAATTTATGTTTGGCTGCAGACTAGAGCCATTTAAAAATCTGATGGAACACAAATATCTGCTCTCTGAAGTAGAGCAGGGATTAGGACAGTGTGTGCGGTCCCAGTGTTTTAACCCAAGTGAAGTTGGTACTTTGGTCAGCATGGGCGTGCTGGAAACACAGCAGCCAAAGGGCAGGGCCCCCATGGGAGGTTATTGGCCTGCAGGGTAAGCAGGAGTTCGACCTTGAGAGGAGAGCAAGCTCTTATCTTTAACAGAAAACGCTCCAAAAGCCATCAAGATAACCAGGGCAATGAAACCAACGGCAGCAGCCGGTTGCCCATGTGTGCAAGAATGAATTGGGTGAATGAAAGAAAAAGGAGTTCTGGGAGCCTAACCAGTTACTGTAGGGAGTGGTTAGGGGTGTGCACGTGGTGTAGGCAGTTCGCAGTCATATTGGAGGCAAAGTTCTGTTTCCGAAGTTACAGTGGGTAGGAAAAGGATGTTAAGGACAGGGCTTGGAACCTTTGGAATACTTTTCCTTTGGTCTAAGCTGTTGTAGCTGATCACTGGAGTGTCCTTGGTGCATTAGCTGTTACTGTGAACTTTGAATTCTAGTAAAGCTACATTTACAGCAGTACTTCCTTGATGGCCGTTGTTAGCACTTAGTGTTTGGCAGGTTGTTCAGCTCAAGCAATTCAAGTTGTACTTCAGTCAGGATTGCGTAAATGTAATTTTTTCCATTAACTCATAAATGCCGCTGTGGTTACAGGGTTTTTTATTATCTCTCTGGTAAAAGCTACAGTCTTTTAAAAGTCTTTACTTTACGGTTCTTCTGCCTACTGTCTTGCATTATAGAAACAAGTGCTCTGTCTGTGTTGCTAATCAGTTTCTGAGATCTAGAAGCATATGGAGTGTGTATATTCTCAGGTGATCTGACCTGTCTCACATTACGCATTCTTTCTGTCTTGACCATGTCAGGCTCATACATCTGTCCTCTTGGATTGCATCTGGGTTAGGGAATACCTGAAATTACTCATACTCATTTTAAGTTTCAGTTATTCCCTCTTGTAATAGAAGAAGAGCCTTTCTAGAAGAGCAGGCTTCTCAGCCTGTGTTTGCTAAAACAGGGGAATTTTTAAACGCTTAATTTCAGTAAATCTAGTCTGGAGTTTAGCTAGACTGTTGGAATCCAAAGTTGTTTGCATGCATAAAAAAACAGGATTAGGGCTACCTGTATTTCAGGAATGTTAGAAGGAATGGGGACTTAGATGTTAATAACCTGTGGTTTCAGGGTGTAGCTTTCTCATCATTATTTTACATCTTGCAGAGATGTTGAAGATAAACATAAGCTTATAACAAGGACAGAAGCAAAAGAAGAGTATCTCCTTAAAGACTGTGACTTAGACAAGAGGGAACCAGTGCTCAGATTCATTGTGAAGAAAAACCCTCATAATTCACGATGGGGTGAAATGAAACTTTATTTAAAACTACAGGTATAGAAACTTACCGTGTTTCAGACTGTTTTTTACCTTTGTACAGCTTCAGTTGTCACTTGGTACCTGAATGATTTTGTCAAAGCTAAGTGTGTTACGTATAGCTTGTTACAGTTAAATGGTTGCAGTCCAAGTTGTGAAAATGTCTGGTTTTGAGAGCATTTTAAAGATGTTCATTGAGCAGAACTTTAGTGGGTTGCACAATTACAAGTCACAAAGCACATGGCCCTTCAGTGCTACTCTGAAGTGCATGGGGCAGCTGCAGCTGTATGTGGCCTTTTGTAGCTGTGTTCACAGCTTTGCCTGCAGAGGCAGCAGGAAAGGCAAGCGGATTTCCCAGGGCTCTTGTTATTTCTTGTTTGGTACTTTGTAGGAATCATATTGCTTCAGTAAAATATGGACAAAATTAGAGCTGGGTTTAAGTTTTCCTAAGTTACACCCAACTGATACTAAAAACCAGTGTTGCCTCTTCCTGTGGAAGGAGTGCAGTCTTTTGTGAGTCAAGAGCAGAGACAGGTGGCAGAGGAAGATTGGTTGGTGTATATGTAGGGAAAAACTAAATTTGTGAGTTAGAATAGTTTACTTTTATCGTTTCAGGGGAAAAAAAAAAGGCATTTATGTCCATCCTGTAGGTAATCAAGCGTTCACTTGAAGTCTGGGGTAGCGAAGAAGCATTGCAAGAAGCAAAGGAGCTCCGCCGTGATAGCAGAGAGAAGATGAAACAGAAGAAGTTTGACAAGAAAGTTAAAGGTAAAGTGTTAAAATTACATACTTCAGGATCTGAAGTGAAGTACAGTTCTATTTAAATCTGTGTCTGTATCCGATTAAATTACTGAGAAAATCTTCAGTGTTGCAAAATTGAGGTTTTCCAAGACTGGAGGTGAGCCTGGAGCAGTCTGGTCGGACCTCATAGATAAGTATTTTGAGGAGTGTTGGACTGCACAGCTGAGGTCTCTTCCAACTTGAATTCTCTTGTCCTGTGGACATGGTGTGACAGAAATTAATTAAAATGGTTCATTATAGTGTTTCTCAAATTTTTGGGTATAACCCAGAATGTGCCATGGATTGCTCTTGATACTTTTGACTTGCAGAAGACTGGGATTTTTGTAGCAGTGGGTTATAATTCTATGATAGCTTCAGGTGGAGTGACTGTAATGAAGGTAGAAAACAGGTTTTCCTATTGTTCACAGCATTCTTAGCTGCTGTCTTTACTGCACTTTACCCTTCAGGTTTTTTTTCCTGATAAATGAGTATTTAGAAGAGTATTTCATGGGTGGAACTTCTTGTGCCACCTGTAGCATCCATGCTTTGCTTTGGGGTGGCATTTACAAGGGCAGAAAGCTCAAGCTGGCTGTACTGGTGTTGTCTGAAGGAGGCAGAACTTGAGACAGCACAAACAACCCCTGTCTGGGCCATTGATGTTGTGTGCACAGAAGGACTGGCAGCAGACTGTAGCCAAGATGCCAGAGTTCAGTGCAAGTACAGGCCTTAACGTGACGAAGTTTGCAGCCTGAATGGCTTGGCTCAAAATGTGATCACATTTTGCTGTTCAGTATGCTTGCCACCCGCTTGCAACATCCGGATAATATCTTGGGCTCTGCTGCCAGCTTGTGTGCTCTAGAGAACCCGCGGATTTCACTGCGGATGCTGCAGAGGCAACTCATATTATTGGGCATAAAGCTTAGAGAATGCCAAGTCATTTGGGAGGCTTACTGTGACCTGAATGAAAATGACTCTTTCTTGGTCATGTAAAATAAATGAGGTGTTCTATAAAAACTTTTCCTTTGCATTCCACCAACCCCTTTTAGATACCTTTGAATGGCTTTGTGTAAAAAAGCAGCGAGCAACATGTCCTTAGTCCAGATGGAAAATCTTTGCCTGTGAGATCCCATGACAGTGTAGTTCTTGGCCTTTAAAATATGCAAACAAGGTGAGGATTGCAAGGCAAGTCAGAGCTTGTTCTTGCAAGAGCAGATTCTTTCCCAGAATTTGTGAAGACAGGCAGCAAGCATATTGTCATCTCTAGGCCTCAGGAAGCTGGTTAGCTTGAGTTTTATTAAACATTATTTCAGATTTATTAAAATCCTAAAATTTTCTTGTATTTCTTACCAGAGCTCCGCCGTGCCGTGAGGAGTAGTTTGTGGAAGAAAGAAACTAGTATCCACGAACATGAATATGGACCAGAAGAAAACATTGATGAAGATACATATAAAAAAACATGCACTGTATGTGGCCATGAATTAACTTACGAGAAGATGTAGTGTTAACCTGTTTTTTTTTTTAATTTTACTTTGTTTTTATGGTATTTTGTATTAAAGTCAAATAAATGCTAATTATGAACAAGCTGTTGCCAAATTCTATGAAGGGTTATATTTCTCAGTTGAACGAAGCTCTGTGAAGAACAGTAGGCTTTGGCTTTTAAGCTAGATGTTACAGTAGAATACAGCACATTTGCTACAGTTCAGCAGTTGGTGTCTTGGTCAAAAGATAAGTTTGTATCATTGTACTTGATGCACTGATGAAATGAAGGTGAACTTCCACTGCTTTTCTGCTTCCATCAGGAGGAAGGCTCTGTATTTTCTCCTGACTGTTGTCTGGTTTTCAGTTACTGGTCATGGGCAGGCAGAGGGCAACAAGCTGATAAAGCAGCACTTCTGGCGGTGGGAGACCGTATCAGGAGGCAGGTTCTCCTTTGGTGTGGATACGCAACTCCGTAAAGGAGAATTCTCTCTTGAAAGCTGCCTTCTCCTTGAGATGTTCTGACACATCCCTGCTGTGTTTCGCAGGATAGAGTCTTTTAAGTGTATTCTTTACGTCTTTTTTTCTTTTTTTCCAACTTTTGCACCAGAGACCAAGGCAAGGGTCAAGACTTGTCCTTGGGGCAAGAGGGACGTAGCATTCCACAGTCGAGCTCTTTTAAATGCACCTGAATGATGTTTGCTTTCAGTAGGGGGTGAATTTACTTCCAAGTTTAAATTTCAAATTCTCATTCTTGCAGCTGTTGGGGAATGCATGTGGAAATTTCTGAAGTGAAGGAACATGTTCTAGGGTAGTGGCTCTACATTTATTTACCACTGTAAATATGGCAGATTACAGAGAAGTCTCTGGAGACTTCCTTGGTGAGCCTTGGCCACTGTGGCTGTGTAGAACTGAAATTTTCAGCAGGAAAACTATGACACATTTGCCATTATGGAAATGTGGTGGGATGACTCCGTAACTGGAGTGTTCCAGTGATGGTTATAAGCTCTCCACAAGGGACAAGTGGGCAAGCAGAGGCAGTAGCTCTGTACATTAGGGAGGGTTTTGACTGTACAGAGCCCAAGGGCAGTGATGATAAGGTTGGGTGCCTGTGGGTAAGGATCGGGGAAAGGCCAACAAGGCAGACATCCCAGGGAGAGTCTGTTACAGACCACCCAGCCAGGATAAAAGGGCAGATAAAGTGTTCTGTAAGAAGCTGGCTGGTGTTTCACAATCGCTAGCCCTTGTTCTTGCGGGAGACCAGTTTGTGGGATGTCTGCTGAAAACACAGGGGAGAGGAGGCAGTCTAGGAAGTTCCTGGAGTGTGTGGAAGAGAATGGACAGCTGGCAAGTGAGCTGTCCTAGCTCTGGCCAGGAGAGTTATTTTTTGCAGTAGCCAGGAGGGGCATAACCCAGACCCGGAGGTTGTCCTGTACCACCTCGCACCATACCTGGGGTGGGAGGAAGGGGGTCCTTTCCCGTCAGAGTCACACCGGGTTTCAAGGGGTGGGCATTTGCATGTGAATTGATGGTCTTTCTTTCACACCATTATTAATATCGACACCGTTCGTTTCTTACCTCATTGCTGTTTCCAGTTAATTGTTCTTATCTCAACCCTTGATCTTTACCTTTTGTGCCCATCCTCATCGACATCCTGCTGGGGGGAGCAAGCAAGTTGTGCATTAATACCGTCCCTGCCTGGCTCCGTAGATGCACAGGCAGGTTCAGTATTAAGTCAGTAGCAAAGAGGTGGGAAAGGGAATTTGCTTTTCCTTCATTCTGAGAGTTTATTACATCTTCACCCTCGAAGGGCAGGGAAGCAAATACAGAGAACAATGGCTCACCGAGGGTTTTTCCCGGGGCCGGGGGAAAGGCGGGATCAGGGAGCAGGGGCCAATGGGAGAGCCCCGGGGGAGTGGCGAGGGGGCCAAGGCCAGCAGCCAATTGGGAAACTCAAACCAGAACACACCAACCCAACAGAACCATGCTCCCTGGGAGAAGCCCTTTGATCATTTTAACTTCAGCTACCACAATGAATGGTTTGAAGTGTTTCAGTGGGAACACTAAACTGGGGAACACCATTCCTAAACTACAACATGAGCATACCAGGGGCGGTGTCCTGGTAGATCTGCTGTTTATGACCAGAGAAGGGCTGGTGAGAGATATGGTGGTTGGAGGCCATCTTGGGCATAGCAACCATGAAATGATTTTTCAACCCTTGGGAAGTAAGGAATGGGGTCAACAAAACCTCTGCCTTGGGTTTCTAGAGGGTGGACCTTGGCCTCTTCAGGACAGTGCTTCAGAAAGTCCCTTGGGAAGCAGTCTTAATAACAAAGGGGTCCCACAAAGACTGGCCCTGCTTTAAGGAGGAAATCTTAAAAGGCAGAGGAGCAGACTGTCCCTATGTGCCAGATGATGAGCCATCGTGGAAGAAGAGCAGCCTGATCTTCCTGTTCATCCTGGCTGAACAGGATTCTTTTGCTGGAACTCAGGGAAAAGACGTTATGACCTTTGAAAGAAGGGGCAGACAACTCAAGAAGAGTGCCAGGATCATGGCAGGTCATGTAGAGAGATGAGAAAGATGAAAGCTCAGCTATAACTCTTATCTGGCCACAACTGTGAAATATAATAAAAAGTGTTTTTATAAATTAACAACAAAAGGAGGGTCAAGGAGAATCTCCATCCGTTATTGGACACACAGGAGAACATTGTAATTAAGGATGAGAAAAAGGTTGAGATACTTGGGTTCTTTGCCTCAGTCTTTAACAGAAAGACCGGTTATCCTTGGGGCAACCGGACTCTGAGCTGGTACACAGGGACAGGAAGCTTCATAGACCTCCTGTAATCCAGCAGGAAGTAGTGACCTGCAGAGCCATTAGACCCAAGTCAATGGGACCTGATGGGATACACCCAAGGGCACTGAGGGAGCTGGCAGAAGAGCTCACTGAGCTGCTCTGCATCATTTATCATCAGTCCTGGATAACCAGGGAGGTCTGGGATGACTGGGTTGGCCAGTGTGATGCCCATCTACAGGAAAGGTTGGAAGGAGGATCTGGGGAACTGCAGGCCTGTCAGACTCTGTGCTGGGGTGGAACAGATCATCTTGAGTGTGATCATACAGCACAAGCAGGAAAACCAGGGGACTGGGCCCAGCCAACACAGGTTTGGGGAAGGCAGGGCTCAACCTGATCTCCTTTTATGACCAGGTGACCTGCCAAGAGGATGAGGGAAAGGCTGTGGATGTTGTCTACCTGGACTTCAGCAAAGCCTTTGATACTGCCTCCCACGGCATTCTCCTGGAAAAGCTGGCAGCCCATGGCTTGGACAGGTGCATCTTTGCTGGGTTAAAAACTGCCTGCACAGCCAGGCCCAGAGAGTGGAGGTGAATGGTGTCACATCCAGCTGGGGGCTGGTCACCAGTGGCATCCCTCAGGAATTAGTATTTGGCCCAATCTTGTTTAATATCTTTACTGATGATCTGGATGAGATCGACTGTACTCTCAGTAAATTCACTGATGACAGCAAGCTGTGTGGGAGTGTTGATCTGCTGGAGGGCAGGAAGGCTCTGCAGAGGGATCCGGACAGGCTGGATCAATGGGCCAAGGCCAAAGGTATGAGGTTCAATAAGGCCAAGTGCCAGGTCCTGCCCTTGGGTCACAACAACCCCGTGCAGTGCTTGGGGCAGAGTGGCTGGAAAGAGGCCCAGCGGAAAAGAGCCTACAGGTGCTGGCCAGCATCCGACTGGGAGTGTGCCCAGGTGTCCAAGAAGGCCAATGGCATCGTGGCCTGTATCAGCAATAGTGTGGCCAGCTTGGCACTGGTGAGGCCACACCTCGAGTTCTGTGTCCAGTTCTGGGCCCCTCAATTCAGGAAGAGTATTGAAGTGCTGGAGTGTGCATGGAGCTGATGAAGATCCCAGGAGCAGCTGAGGGAACAGGGCTTATTCAGCCTGGAGAAAAGGAGGCTCAGGGGTGACCTTATGCTCTCCACAATTCTGAAAGGAGGGTGTAGCCAGCTGGGGGTCAGTCTCTCCTCCCAGGCAACCAGTGACAGGACAAGAGGACATGGCGCCTCAAGCTGCACCAGGGGAGGTTCAGGTCAGACATCAGGAAGATTTCTTTACAGAAAGGGTAGACTGGACATTGGAATAGGCTGCCCAGGGAGGTGGTGGTCACCATGCCTTGAGGTGTTCAAGGACATGGCAGTAGTGCCATGGTATTGTTGACACAGTGATGTTCAGGCATAGGTTGGATTTGATGACCTCAGAGGTCTTTTCCAACCTAATTGACTCTGTGGTTTTGTTAGAGGAGACAAGGTGCCTGGGAAGGGCAGATGACGTTTCCAATAATAGGTCTTCACTTTTCCAATGTTCTCATCTGCAGCTACGTAGTAACCTGCCTGCCCACCAAGCAGAGAAGGATTTAGGGCCTTGCAAGACCTAAGGAATTGGCATGGGGGCTTGTCTAGAGGAGGGAGGCAGGTCCTGGCAGGGCTTTTGGAGGTAGTCCTCCATGTCATGGTTTCATGACCCTGTGTTGTCTTGGGTTCCTAAACTCCTCTCCAGGGCAGATGGGGGTGGTCACTGACTACTGCCCTACTGTGGGCATGCTGCAGCATCCCCCCTACCCCGCAGCAAGCACCACCAGCCCACACCCTCCTGACCTCCTGCAGCAGCACCTCCCCTTCCCAGAGGACAGGAGGTGGCAAGGGAGAGGGAGAATTTCTACAACAGCACCTCCTTGCACCTAGCAGCACATATGCTAGCCTCACATGGCTGCAGGTGGGGCAGCGTGTTACATCAGCTGTAGTGCAAGGAGGTGAAGGCTTGTGTGTTAGTCAGGGTACCAGCACGAGTGCGAGAAAACAAAACTGCTTAAACACCTCTGCATTTAACACCAGCATAACCCAGCAAGACTGCTTTGCTTCAGTGTCCCCCAAAGAGACTGGACAAACACTCTCAGCAGCAACCTGCTTCACCTTCATTTATTTTTGTCTTTAAGTGTGCATTTTTTTCCAACCACACCACATTTCTACAGCATCTTTACACTATCCACCACTTCATGCTTCAGCAGTTCCAAGTTTTTCCAGTTAGCTGCTGGTATCACTACGTAAGCGTTTCACTCTCTTTTCTACAGATCCAGCCAATTTCTCAGTCAAGTCAGGTGTACACCATTAGACCTAAAAGAAGGTGAAGGTGTCCAATGGACTCAAGAAATGCAATCAAAGCCCATGCTCAAAGCTTGGCATGATTGGAAGTTAAATCAATTTTGAAAGACATTGCTATTTGGTTTTAAAACACAGGATTACACTCAAGCATTTGCAACTGTATCCCCAGCATCAGTATTTTTCAAGGCTCAAAGAAAGTTACAGGTTTGCAAGTTCTAACTGCATTACTGATTTTACAGAAGTCACATTTGTAGTCAGAACCCTCACCATTAGTTAATATCAGAACTGATACTGACCCAAGCCAGTGAAAAAACTATTAAACTCCAATTAAAACCTTTAAAGTATTAAATGTTTCCTAAAAATAAAAAAACAACAAGAAACCCTATCTGATTACTCAAGAACATTAACAGAGAAAAATCTGAAGCATAAGTTCGTGCATGACTGACAAAATCCTTGCACAAAGCAAATTTACAACAAATAACAGTACACTCTGAAAGAATGGGGGGGGAAATCAGTCAAGTCAGAAAGGGCAAGCAGAAAAAGCAGAAGTAACAGATCTAAGTCTATGAAGATATATCAGATTGCTACAGGCCACACACAAACTTAAGTGAACAGTCAAAACAAAATGTTCCATTTTTTACCCTCCTTGCTTGGTCAGGAGGTCATTGGTCAATGTACAGATGAAATGCATTTCTAGGTATAATACCAGAAAAAATAATTTGTACAGGAACAAAATTACTCAAAGCACGTAATTTCCTAAGCTGAAACTAAATAGCACTGGGTATGAAACTCTTTAAAACATTCACCTGCAAAATGAAGAGACCATAAACAGCTTGGAAGCCCCCTGCACACTGACGGACCTGAGCACCTAAGGCAGCATCTTTGCCATTCACCGCTGCTCACCATGGTACAGAACACTCTGGTTTGGCTCTAATGTACCTCATGTTACTGGCCTAACTCAAAACTAAGCCTACTCTATTTTCAGTTGTGTTCTCCCAGTCTAAGTCTCCTGTAACATATCACTTAATTCGGCATTAAAACACTTTCTGAAGACATGGGAGCAACATGCTGCTGTCACATTTTAAAGCAAGGGAAGCGTAGCAGATGCAGCAGTTGTTGCCAAGCCAGATGAGGTGAGAGCACTTGGTTCATCCACTGTCACTAACCAGAAAGATTTCTGACATCCTGCAGGCCTGCAGGTCCAGCCCAGCGCAAATGTGACAGTCCAACAAGTTACAGGCTGAAGGAAAAATACAAACTCAGCACTGTCCCGTCCCCTTCCTGGCATCTGGGACTGGAGCTCCCAATGCCCAGGTAAGGCTTGCAGCATGGAAGTCAAAAGTTTGTTCCACTCCAGCTCTTGCTTACTGTCTCTGTTTTATCAGTGAACACTGCTACCAAGAGCAGTTCATGATTTCTTGACCACACTGCAAAAAGAATTGCATTTTTCAGAAGTGGTCCATGAAACTTCTCTACTGACTGTTTTCAGATACTGTAATAAGACACTAGACAATACATTTAAAAACATATTTCAATTGTTTTACATGTTCTTTCAAACTGTGAAAATCTATCTGGCTTGGTAATAAAACAAATTCGTATGCTCTATGCTACTTTGAAAACGTGTTTCACATGCCCAAAGTTAAGACAGTTTTCCTATGCCATATACTAGAGAACTTACCACACTGCTCACTGAGAAGGTGCATCCCCTTTCATACTCACAAAACACTACAAATTATTCCTCATTTCTGCAATTAATTTGATTTAAGGGACAAACAGAGGTAACAAATTAAATTGCTTGGGGTTGGCTTTTTTTGTTGTGAGGTTAGGATTTCTTGGGGGGGGGGAGGACTGTGCCTGATTTTTATTTTTATATAGGCAAGAGGGGAGAAATAAAATTATTATAATGAAGCGAAGAGTCAAACTAAATTAAAAGACAACAAAAAGAATGAATACTTTACTTCACAAATATCCCCTATTAGTCATATCTTTTAAGGCTTACGATGCTTACACAGTTTGTTTTTTTTTTTAGAATACTCTATTGTTTTATATAGGAGCACATGAAAGCCAGTTTTAGTCAAAAAATTCTTCCATCCCCATATTAAGTTTTGCCATTAAAAAAAAAATTAAATTCACTAAAGTCCTGTAGACAAGACTCTGTCCGTGAATGATCCCTCAGGCCTGCAGAGCACAGAACTGTTGAAACACAGCCAGAATGTGGTGGTCCAGTTCAGCTGTAAACAGGAGGTTCTCTAGTGTCACCATGTACTGCTGGATTATCTGGTGGTGCTGGCAGATAAAAAACCAAAAACAAACCACATTATGTTTACTGTTTTTATATTTATATCAGAATAGGCAGAGAAGTCAAGATACGTAAGAACCACAAATGTTCTTATCTGAATTGTTTAGCACATTTCATTTCCACAACATAGCAGCTATGGATAAGAAAAGCATAATACAGAGCCACCACTAATTCCAAGAACGAAGCCTATGCTGAAATCCTGCCTTATGCTCCCTGTAACTCTTCACTCACAGATCCTGAATTGTGTGCAGGACACAATGCCACTGCAAGTATCTTAGGAGAATCATGGTATTTCCTTTCCTCTGAAGACACATCTACTACCACAGAAGGGTTCATCCCAAGGGAGAATTACACCACCCCTCTCATTCTTCAACGTATCTTGTGCTCACACAGGTATAACTTCCTGTAACTAGTCACTTTTGTCCAGCCACCTGTGCTTGTTAACTGATTTAATACAGAGCCAAATATTCAAAAATTATGTTTAAGAGATATTTATGCTCCTCACTAAAAGGAATCCTGCAACGTTTTAATTCACTTATTTAAAACATGTCTATTTGAGCATTCTTGCTTGTTCACAACTTTGCCCTTACTATAAACACACAGCTAAGTGGAAGTCTGTGAAATTCATAATCACATCTTGAAATATTTTTGCAGTATTCTTACAGTGAGGGAATTCTCCACTTAGGATCAGTCACTCCACTGGACTGTGGCAGCGATTTGGCCAGAGCCAGGGAGTTGTGACCCGACCCCATACCAGCCTTTGGGGAAAACGTGCTGCTGCCACCTACTGCTACTCTCGTGGAGCACTCAGCTCTCCATCAACGGAACTTTCCCAATCCAGCATGGCCCTGCCAACAGCCTTCCAAACTGAGAAACAAAACTTACCTGCAGGAAGATCTGCTGCAACCTCTCTATACAGCTCTTGTACCAAGGTGTAAATACATCAATTCCACCAGTCTCGCAGCGCACTAAGTGCTCCGTTAACAACATAATGAAACGCTGCAGTAGAGGGGAAAAAACCCAAACTTATTCATTCTCATCAAATTAAAGCAGAATCCCAACCTCAGGTACGAGGATCTGGAGTCAGCAGCTTTGAACAGCACTGTGAGAATAATTATTTTGCTTGGCAAATACTGAATTTAGCATGAAAATAAACCAGTTACCTTCTGGTTGTTCAGGAAATTGTGTGCTAGCAGAACTCCTCTGCTCCTAAGCACTTGAAACTCATCAGATCGTTCTCAGAACCAGTCTCTGCAGATCTGGATTGACTCTAACCCACGATAAACTCAACAACTGCTTTCTACATTCTTATTCCAAGAAGATGCCCAAGATACAAGTGATGCTGAAAGCTTGTAAATCAAGTTAACTTCTAAACCTACAGTAAGAAGAGACTTGCCCATCATTACCTGGAATATAACAAGGAAGAGATTCTTCTGCTCACTCTGGGCTGACTCTACTTTTTCCTGCAAGCGCTCTATCTGCTCTTCCAGTGGTCCATCTTCCCGATCGGTGCTTCGGTCGTCATCGTCATCGTCATCATCACTGTCTCGCTGTAAATGACAACAATACAGGACTTAGCCAGTGATTTGGCAGGTGTGGGTACCATTCATACCCTCCAGTTCCACGTGTGAAAAGGTCTGCAGAACAACTGAAGAGCAGCACAGAATTCCAGATAAAAATTGGGAAGGAAAAATGCCAATATGGGAAAGTCCTGAAAAAAAAAATAATATCAAGATTTCAGAGAAACTAGAGCAAGCATAAAGGTTTACCAGAATTAAGGGGTTTTTCTCTAGGAAGGTGCCATGGCTGACAGCCCAGCTGAGGTGCCTCTACACCAGGGCACACAGTATGGGCAAGAAGAGGAGTTGGAAGCCACTGTACTGCTGGAAAGTTATGACCTTGTTGCCACTCCTGAAACTCGGTGGGATGGATCCCATGGCTGGAGTGTGACTAACGATGGCTACAGGCTGTTCAGAAGGGACATGGGAGGAAGGAGAGGCAGAGGGACTGCCCCTGGCATCAAGAGCTGGACTGAGTGTGAAGAGTCTCTGAAGAACAGCCACGAGCAAGTCAAAAGCTGGTAGGTAACGCAGCGAGACCGAGAACAAAGGGACCTTTTGGTCGGTGTCTGTGACAGGCCCCCAGTCAGGAAGAGCCCTCTGACGAAGCCTTCTTGCTCCAGCTGCAGGAGGCATTGCGCTCACGGGCTCTTGTGCTGCTGGGGGACTTCTACCACCCCTGCACACGCTGGAAAAGTAGCTGCAGGCAATCCTTGAGATTCCTGGAATGCATGGAGGATAAATTCCTGACCCCAGTAATAGAAAGGCCTACAGTAGGGGAGGTGTCACTGGATCTCTTGGTCACCAACACAAGGGGGCTAAAGGGGGACGTCAAGATAGGAGGCAGCCTGGGAGGCAGTGATCAGGCCCTGGTGGAGTTCACAGTCCTGAGGAATATGGGTCAAGAAAGGAGTCAAGAGAGGCTTCAGGAAAGCAGACTTTCAGCTTTTCAGGGAGATAGTCAATGAGATCCTTAGGGAGACTGCCCTCAGGGACAAGGGAGAGGAACAGAGTTGGCAAATCTCCACAAGAGAGCAAGAACTTGC
This sequence comes from Lycocorax pyrrhopterus obiensis, assembly GCA_014706295.1. Taxonomy (NCBI): domain Eukaryota; kingdom Metazoa; phylum Chordata; class Aves; order Passeriformes; family Paradisaeidae; genus Lycocorax; species Lycocorax pyrrhopterus. The sequence goes on along the minus strand of JACSVZ010000014.1, from coordinate 46,207,472 downwards.
AATCCCCAGGAGCAAGACATCAGACAAGGAAGGCAGGAGACTGGCATGGCTGAGCAGGGAACTGCTGGTCAAACTGAAAGGAAAGAAGCAAATGCAGAAACAGTGAAAACAAGGACACGTAACCTGGGAAGAGCATAGACAAAGTTTGGTGGCGTAGGGATGCGGTGAGGAAGGCCAAGGCACAGCTGGAACTGAACCTGGAAAGGTTCACAAAGAATAACAGGAAGGGCTTCTAGAGGTATGTCAGCCAGAAAAGGGAGGTCAAAGGAGGTGTGTCCCCTGATACACAGTGCTGGTACACTGGTAACAACAACTGAGGAGAAGGCTGTACTCAACAACTTCCTTTTCTGCAGTCTTCAATGGTAACCTCTTCCCTCTTCAAGTGGATGAACAGCAGGAGGAGGGCTGGGGGAGCAAAGTCTCTCCCTCTTTAATTAAAGATCAGGTTAATGATCACCTGAAGAACTTGAACATACTTAAAATCTATGGAGCCCAATGAAATGCATCCCAGAATCCTGAGGGAACCGGCTGATGTAGTTGCCAAACCACTCTCCATGAGATTTGAAAAGTTGTGGCTGTCAGGTGAAGTCCCAGGTGACTGGAAAAGGGAAAACATCTTTAAAAAGGGTAGAAAGGAGGACCCTGGGAACAACTGACCTGTCAGCCTCACCTCTGTGCCTGGGAAGATCATGGAACAGATCCTGCTGGAAGCTGTGCTAAGGCACATGGAGGACAGGGATGTGATTTGGGACAGCCAGCATGGCTTTACCAAGGGCAAGTCCTGCCTGACCAACCTGCAGGCCAGGCCTTCTGTGATGGACTGACTCCACTAATGGACAAGGCAAGGGCAGCAGATGTCATTTATGAGGACTTTGACATGGTCCCCCACAACATCCTTCTCTCTGAATTGGAGAGAGATGGATTTGGTGGGTGAGCTGTTACATGAATAAGAAATCAGTGGCATCCAGAGGGTAGTGGTAACAACTCTGAGTCACAATCAGTGGGACGTCAGTGACCAGCAGTGTCCCTCAGGGGTCTGTATTGGGACCAGTGTTACCTTGATTAATGACATAGACAAAGGGGTCGAGTGCACCCTCATCGAGTTTGCAGATGACACCAAACTGAGCGGTGCTGTTGACACTCCTAAAAGGACAGGATGCCATCCAGAGGGACCTGGACAACCTCGAGAAGTGGGCCCATAGGAATCTCATGAGGTTTAACAAGACCAAGTGCAAGGTGCTGCACCTGGGTCAGGACAACCCCCAGTATCAGCACAGGCTGGGGATGAACAGATGCAGAGCAGCCCTGTGAGAAGGCCTTGGGGGTGCTGGGGGATGAGAGGCTGGACATGACCCAGCCATGGGCACTCCCAGCCCAGAGAGCCAAACGTGCCCTGGGCTGCATCCAAAGCAGCGTGGGCAGCAGGGGAGGGAGGGGATTCTGCCCCTCTGCTCTGCTCTGGTGAGATCCCACCTGGAACACTGCATCCACCTCTGGGGTCCCAGCACAGGAAGGACACGGACCTGTTGGAGCGAGTCCAGAGGAGGCCACCAGGATGATTAGGGGGAGGGAGAACCTCTCCTATAAGGAAAGGCTGAGAGAACTGGGATTGTTCAGCCTGGAGCAGAGCAGGCTCTGGGGTGACCTAATTGCGGCCTTCCAGTGCCTGAAGGGAGCCTCCAAGAAAGAGGGACTAATTACAAGAGCATGCAGTGGTAGAAAAAGGGTGAATGGCCTTAAACTGAGAGGGAGTAGGTTTAGATAAGATATAGGGAAGAAATTCTTTACTGTGAGAGCGGTGAGGCACTGGAACAGGTTGCCCAGAGAAGCTGAGGATGCCCCATCCCTGGGACTGTTCAAGGCCAGACTGGATGGAGCTCTGAGCAACCTGGTCTAGTGGAAGGTGTCCCTGCCCATGGCAAGGGCTTAAAACTAGGTGATGTTTAAGGTCCCTTCCAACCCAGGCCATTCTATGATTGCATGATTTATTTAAGGGAAACAAAGTGAAAGGTAATATGCCTGCCAACTTTATCATTACAAGGTAATGAACAGCTTTTTAAAAACAATCTGGCATAGATTTTTTCAAATTGCATCTACTGCAGTGAGACAGGTAATTGATTAAATGAAGAGTTCTGATTTCTCAGGGCTTCAAAAAATAATGCACCTGGTGTAAATTCTCTCCTGCACTTGGTACAAGAACTCAAATGAATCCAGCTGGTTAGCACAGAAGGAAGGCTAAACACTGGACCCAGTGTTTTGAAGTGGGGACTCCACTTTGATCATATTCATGATCAAAAAGGCTACTCTCAAGACTAGAAAGGGTCAGCATGGAAACTGATCTACTAACTAGGAACATGGCATGCTTCACTGCATCAAAAACAACGCAAAACCACCACCACCCAGAAAATACACCTAAGTACCAGCCTTGGAAGCTCAGGTGACTAAGTCTTAAACAAGACTACAAGACATACAGGAGGAAAGGCAGGATCTGATGAATTATGGTAAATTCAAACACAAGACACTGCTTTAGTATCATATAGTAGTTTCTGTGCAAAAACATCCATAAATTACCAGCTCAAACCTTCAAATATCTGCAAAAGAAGCATGTGTAACTTGGGACAGATACAGGGCCATGTGTTAACTCACCTACAGCATAGGAAATGAAGTTCACAACCAGAAGACAGGTATAGCTCTGAATCGGTGTAGAAAATGAGCAAGCTTACCAGAGCAAGCGAGAATTTAATTTTATTCTCTCTATAGGAACTTGCCTTTTCCCCATCTATAGAGGGTTTCTGAACTCAAAACGCTAGAGGACCAAGATAAAGCATGCAAGCCTTGGACTCATTCCACGGTAAGGCAATCCCCTTCATGCTGGGGACATCAAAACTTGATGGCTTACTTCCTCTGAAAGGAATGGTCATGCAGCAGAGCAACAGCCTGCAGAACTACTCACTGTTGCATACAAATGTTTCTTCCTGGCACAACACTCATAAGTACTAAGTAATAAAGAGCTGCAGCAAGAGATAAGGACAGAAATTAAAACACTGCTATATTTAGAGATGCCAGAGAAGCTCTTTGCCTCACAGTAAGATCAATGACTGCATCTAAGTCTTCAATAATCACAGGCATTTATAAACTGCTCATCAATGTAGACTGAAGAGGCAAGCAGGATGGCTGTTGCTGTGAGTGAAGGAAACACGGTAAAGGGGCTGGGATGAACCAACACTGGCAAGCTGTGAATTATTAGTGATCTCTCAACAGAAGCTTCTGGACCAACGACTGACTGGAGCAGCTTTCTTCAAAAAACATCGGCAGGCTCTGTGTCACATTTTGACATTAACCTCATTCAAAATTTTGAGCTAACTAAGGGTTTTATGCAGGTAAACACACTTACAGACCTCAAAGAAACACAGAATTCTCTCTTGCTTTCCGCAACTCAGCATATTTATAAACTGACTTGATTCTGTCATAACTAAGTACTGCGTTCAGCCGAGCCTCCTTGGGCCCCATCTTTTCCAGCTGCCACAGACAAAGACACTCACCCCATTCTACTGTCCCACCTGAGACAACAGAAAACAAGAGCAGCTGCTTCCACATCAGTATTTAATAATGCAAGATCATGCAACTGTATTCAGGAAAATAAGCTGGAAGAAGGAAGTGCCATGCCAGTGTCAGAATCCAGCAGCATCCATCAGAAGAACAGTAACAGCCAACTTCTCAATCGCAAATAGCTGTTTCTGTGCACTTCTGCATGGAAGCCACAAGAGCACTCTTTAACAGAACTTACTGTAAATAATTTATAACTGTTCTCTAATAAGGTAATTGGAATCCAGATTAGAAGGCAAGTGGAAGACATGCTTGTATTGGAAGAGAAACTTGTGAGAAAGAGCTTGAACAGACCAAATACATACAAACTCCCTTAAAAGATTTTACTGAATTCTTAAATTACAGCTACCATTAGAAAGGTGGACCAAGAACACGTATCTGATTTTTGATGTCTCAGTGCTACAGCTGACCACATCTCTGCAGACACGTTTCCTGAAGAATCATATGTATTCAGTCCTTCCCAAAAGTGTGTGTCTGTACGTCAGCATGCAGGTTTGTACAACATAGTTTAAAATTTACAAACAAATTACTCACTCTTTTGTGCTGCCTGGCCAATCTTGCTTTAGTCTCCTCCAGTTCTTTGTGAATCTTCAGGACATGCTTATTCATCTTACGAATTGTGGAATGTAAGATCTCCCAGATATAAAACCTAGGAAAGACACAAAGCTCAAAACACCACATTACACACTACTCCAAAATAGGAAACTAAATGTAGTTTCTTAACAGAAAAATCTAAGTGGGAGAATTTAAAAATCTAAGTATCATTTAAGGAGACGTCTACCAGAGTGAGCAAACACTCAACATATAGCATACTTGTAATGCAAGAAATCTTAACAATCAGTTCTTGCCTATTTGTTGCAGTACACTTCAGAGTCAGAATTTTATTTCATGTACACACTGCAAGACTACTAACACCAAACTTGACTCCTCAGATCGAACAGTTCTCCCGATCTCAATATGCAATGTATCAGTGGTGGTACAAGTTACACACCGCACCCAAGGCCCAGACCACGCCAAGGTAGCAGCGATGTAACACACAGCAACCGACTGTCTAGGAACAGTTCCAGTGCGGCTGCACTTCAGCAAGCTTAGATACTATTAGCAAAATTACATGCTAGCAACAATCTTGCGCTGGCACACCAACATTCATACCCCAGCTCAGAAAGAAAAATATTAAAGTACACATTTTGTAGACAGAGCAAAAGCCTAATTGTACCTTATTCCACTACTGAGTTTTCATAGATTAAACTATGTACTGGCAACTTAAAATAGCAAATCAAAGACAAATAATAACCTGAACCAAGTTCTTGTTACCTAGTAAAATCATGTGCAAGCTCTGAAGAAAAGATCCAGTTTGCTACTGCAGCACAGTCAACAATTTGTGTCCGAATCATCTTGTCCACAAGAACAGCAATCATCTGTATTTTGTGAAAGACAATACACACACAATCTATGTAAAATATTCCAGCCTCAGATAAAACTAGAGATGATTTGATGCAACTCTACATCAGTTACTGAGTAATTTCAAATACTTTAGCAAACTGGGTGTTCTAGCTTAAAACATTTCAAATGAGGGGATCTGTATCAATTACATAAAGCATTATAATTTTGTTAGAATTTACTTTCTAACTTCTGGAAGTATCACTCTTTGTTAGCATACATACTCCCATACAAAAGCAAAAAGTACAAGAATCAGAGCTGGAACTGAGGCCTAATATTTGACACCAAAGTACTCCAACCAGAGCATATACACCTGTCACATCACCGTAATGAAGGAGCTGCTGTTAGCCTACTCTCCTTGAACTGCAACAGCCTTCAAAGGTGACAGTAAGCTTTTCTCCACAGGGCCCATTAACTCCAGGACAGAACGAACAAGCACCGTGGAGTCAGTGGAAGGGCTTACTTGCTACAGGTGCTGCCATGATTCTGAGTTGCAAGCCATCTAGCAGGCAACTGCAGAGAAGAGTTACTGACTAAAGAAGATGCAAGCTGTTCAGAAAAAAGGGCTTATCTTAGTTACTCATGTGATTGAATGCCACAGTATCTAAGAACCACAGCCTGCACTGTATTTATCCTTACAACCACCCGTTGTCAAATGAGGAAGTGTAACAGAGCTCCTTTTAAGGAAGGAAAATTAAAATAACTGAATGAATCATACAGAGGACTCAGCACTCAACTTTCAAGTCCCAGGATAGCATCCTATGCTCTATTTGTCTTTCTGCAATTCTGATTACTTAGCCTGGTCTTCCAAAAAACACACATCTAGGATTTTGAGAAAATATTTAATCTCAATGTTAAACTTTCTCTTTATGAAGTCACCACCACCACCTTGCTTTTAAGTCCAGGGACTACTGACTCCTGCTGTTAAATCACTACCTGCAGCACAGACCACTCATTAGTGCTTAAAGCCCTGCGAGCATTGCTGGTCTGAACCAAATCAAAGGGTGTTCCCATAGACACGGGAGCAGGGTGAACAGCCTGAAAACAGACTCTGGACAAGTGCCCTACTGTGAAGGCACCATTACTTCTGTGTGACAAGGAGGTTGACAACTCAGGAATAAGAAAAAAGTGCTTGATCAGAAGCAAAAACCACTGAACTGCAGTAAAAGCAAGAGAAGAAAAATTAAGTTAGATGATTAAGTAGAACAGCAAACAGCACATCGTCCTAACTTTTGCACTTGATATTTTTAAAAGGGATCTTGATTTATTCATAAAAAATCTAGCATGACTATTTAGTCTGGGTTTGAAACCTCCATCTCAGTTTGGTAATGCTGCAATACAAAGGAACGAAGAGGAAGCAGATACAGATATTACATTGCAGTAATGAAATTTCTTCTGATCCAGTTAAATGGCAGCAAAAAGTAGGTCAGACTGTAAATGTCACATTTTCAAGGTCAGTAAACTGGGTAATAAGTTAAATATATTTTTAAAAAATCCTCCTTTTTTGATGTTTTTAAGAGAGGTAACAGCTTGCACAGGTATCTTCTAGGTGCTCATTTTTTCCACCAGAGAATGGACCACAGGTCTAGTAGCAGATGCAAGGACTACTCCTGGTTCTCAGTGGCATCACTTCTTATAGTCTGGCCTGTGCAGCTGAGAGGTACAGTCCACCTTCCAGCACAGAAGTCCACTTTCCAGCAACAAAAACAAACCAGCAAGGAATATGTGAAGTCCTTAATGCGGGCAAAGTCAGCCTGAGTTCCTTATTGATTTCTATTCATAGAAAAATGACAGCTGAGGTAAAACATAATTGCTGTGAAGAAACCAAACAGCTTAAACAACAGAGGCATCTTTTGTAGGTCTTTCAGGGTGTTATTTCCTCTGGCTCAAGAATGAACATTATCACAGCACTGTCAGACTGATCTGTTCCGAACAGCCGCTACTGCAGCTCTACTCACCCTGCCCACACACAATAGTGACTCCAGCATGAGCTCTGTTGTAATAACTGGATGGCTTTCACTAGCAATTGTTGGGAAAAAAAAAAAGCCCTAAAAACCCCTAGGCTTCCACATTTCTAGGAATGTGGCCTGCTTTAGATATGAGATCTACATCTTATTTAAATTTACATATTTACGTTGCTTTCCAATTTTGAACAAAACCATGATTTTGGAAAAAGTTATTCCCTTGTTCAACAACCAGCATAGTATGAATCTGAGTCTTAATGACAGCCCTTGCCCTTTCACAGGGAACCCTTGAGAAAAGCACCACCACTGATAGTATATATTTTAAGTCTAGCCTTCATTTTAGTAGTAACAAATATAATCTAAACTTTCCTTAAAATGACAATAGACAAGTTATTTTTAAAGGATATAAAACAAGCTGTACATGTTTTAATTTACATATGACCTCTGTGAGTTGAAACTCACAAAGATCCTTGACAGTCCAGCCTCTTACCTGTGGATGATTCTTCCAAACCTCATACACAACCCTCAGAACATGGAGTTTCCCCTCATCACTTTCAGCAAGTGTTTTGAAGACTTCATGAAACCTTTTAATAGAAGTAAGTAGTCAATGGAGAGGCTGGGACCAGGTCAAAAGAGCAGCAGATACAAGGCAAGTAGTTTAGACTGGCCAAAAGAAAATTACGTGACTATCTGCAGCATATTTTAGACAACTGTAAACTGGAAAATATAACCATCCTGAGCTGAAACAATCTACAAAGAAATGACATCTCCCAAAATCAACGTACATCTTAGTGGTGAACCTACTGCCTGAAGCTAGGCTACATTTCTCATGCTCTCAAAAGCAGGAGGCACTTTTCTGCTTCATGTGCTCATCTGAACACAGCTGAACCAAAATTTGTTGCCTTTTGAGCCTTAGACCTTCCTCTTAACGTGTTTCCGCAACTTCAGACACTTATCCTAAGTGCCTCTTTTTCAAGGAGAGGCTGCTAAAAGCATGTATTTTAGCAGTTAGGCTGACTGCTACACAGCATTCATAGCCCAGCTTATTGTAATATAACTATAAAGCATAAGAGGCTCTTCTTGATCTCTTGGCTGCCATTGCTGTTGTGCAGCGGAGAAAATACCATGGTCTAAGTATTTGAATCACCCTGCCTCTTTTACTCCTGACTGCAGGTTACTACCGGCAGCTTCTTATCAGCATTGCCTCTGTAGAGCTTCTAGGTGCATGTTTTTGTAGTAGTTTTATCTATCTTTAGGGACAGATAGGAAAAAAGCCTCATTAAGATGCATGTGACTACCTTTCATGTAACAAAACCACTTAAAATCAACTCCAAAACACACAGGATTACAAATGTTCCAATTTTGCTAAAAATGGTGCAGTGAATTCTTTACAGTTCCAGGCTACGTTTAAGGGATGAACTCTTTTAGTATTTTAGGGTGGATTTTATTCTGCTTTGGTAGACAGAAGAAGTTAACAGCGGACTGTTTTGAAGTTTCGTGATTCTTTTTTCTTTCCTTTTTTTTTAATACAGATGTAATTGTCCTAGATTCATATTTGTAGTGCAAGATGTTGCAATGGCAGCTACCCAGTCGTTGAAATGTAGGGAGAATCCCTTTTTCCTCACCATAATCAGCAAATGAGCAATACAAAAATGAAGTAATTTCCCAAACCTATCTCATTTACATTACATGGCTGCAATGTATATATTTCTGTTAATTCCATTCACATATGTATAATCTAGGATTTACACTACCATTCCTTCAGTAAGCAGTGTCATTAGTTCTAGACAAATTGCTTTGTGGACTACCTAAAACACTGCTGAAGCTTGCACACCACTTCTTTTATCATGCATTTCACTGTCAGAATTAAACTGTTCTGTAAGCCCCAAAATAATGCACATTTTATACTTACTTTGCCAGGGCACTGAAGGAGTGGCTGAAAGACTTTGCGGCTAGATGGAGGAGAGTCTGAACAAAGACTTCTATTTTCAGAGGGTTGAAAGTAAATCCTTCACCTGCAAGTTATTTGAAGGTGAAACTAATAAATACTCCAAGTAAAGCATGTAAGCTACTTGTACAACTGTAGAGATAACTTATGGTTTTAGCTCATTTCACGAGTTCCATCAACAGAGTTTTGCAGGGCTGAGCGAGGAGCTAGTAAAGACTTCTCCAAAATGGGCAGAGTTTCAGGCTCCAATTTTGCCAGGGAGAAGATGTGCAGAAAGCTTCCTCATCACCATGGAATTCTATCAGAGACACAGCCACCCCACCAACATGTGACAGCACTGACAGCCACACAGAAAGTCAGCAAAGGAAACTGCAGTTGTGCATCAAGATGAGGGCCTGGAAGGCCATAAGAAGGGGGTGTGGGTGAGGAAGGGAGAAGGCAAGGATTGTTAACATACAGAGGCTGACCATTTAGGATACAGGAGAATGGTCCACCAGGCATGTAGAGCAAATATGGCTACTAGGGTGAATGGTGTCAGGTGCCCTCCTGCAGCTGAAGACAGGCAGAAGGGAAAGCACTGATTAGTGGGTAATACCTAAAGCAAATCAGGAAACACAAGAGTGGATCCCAGGGAAAAAACCCAACCAGATCATCACTGCTCTCTGCCTGCATAGCTGAACCCTTGCAAATACTACAAAAACAACGAAGCACTTGCCATTGTTTAGATCACTTCTACCTCTCTCTCACACTCCTCATTCCATAAAACACTCAGGCTTTAGGAATCAGTGTTGCCTGTGGCTGCAAAGCTAAGGAGAATGTGAGTAGTCCCACTGTGAATTTTCATCTGTGGAACATGCCAGCCAGTAGGCTGGCTGTCTTATCTGCTGTGAGACTGCACTTAAGGGAGGGAAGCTCTTAGGGCAGAAGCACTGAATGTCCGGGGTGAGGATGACAGCATGAACTGCCCTCTGCCGCTGAAGGCAAAGGGGACGTTAAATTCTTTTGTTCTGTCAGTAATTGCAGGAAAACACACCTCAAGCACCAGGTTACTGCTATTAGGAAAAACAGGCCAGCCTCTGCACATAAGAAGTTTACAAAAAAACTAGCAATGGTGTATTTTACTGCTAAATTTAAACAAACTACTACAAGGAAAAGCACACAGGTCTGTGAACCAACACACTTATAGCTCTAAAGCATGGTAGACAGCCTGTCAAAGCCTAACAGCTTGTATCTTACCATCATCATCATCCTGGTTTGGATTAGGCACATCTTTTAAAATGCTGAAGATTTCATCATTGCTGGCCTTATTTTTAATTGCAATTGTTAAACAGAGTGCCACGGTATATCCAGGAAGAGACCCTGAACAAAAACAAAAAGGTCAAAAATATGGAAAGGCAAGTAAATGAGCATTTAACATCAGTCTGCCTTGCAGACAAACAACACCCTTCCCAGCTACACCTAAAACTGTGTGTTCCCAATATCGTTGTCCACGTCAACATGCCATAAAATTGCTCAACGCATTTTCTGGTCTTCATGTTAAATTCAAAACTTGCAGCAGAACCTTTAGACCTGAGCTCAGGCAATCACTTTCCTGACTAAAGCTCTACTTCAGTTTCCACCAGTTTTCTAAAAGTACAATACGTCCTTGTTTTTCCTCACTGTATCTTTGATGATGACACTTTTATGCTTAGGATTGTCGTTATACCAAGCAATAAAAGGAATAATAAGTCTCAGTCTTTATGGTATCTGTTCCTTTTGTATGCTCATTAAATCAAGTTTACTGGTAAAATATTCTAGTGCTTCATGAAGTTCAAAAAATAATTTCTCATTATCACCTCAGATGCTGACTTTTCCATAGTATTGTGCCCAAATAGGGGAAATAGATGAATTGTCCAATTTTAGACTTCTGGCAAATAATACTGCACACCACCACAGCCACATAAGCAACAGAAGCTTGATGTATCTGGATTTTCTTCATAAGTAGCAGAGAGGATTTTGTTAGAGAGATCTAGGCTTATTACACATTAATTGCTCATGTGAAGCCTATTTACCCATATGAAATCCTGCATATTTACTTGAGCTGTATTCTTCTTTACAAAGCGACTCATACTATAGTCAATCTAGTATGCTCCCTTGCTCTGAAACACTTCAACTTGACCACTAGTAATTTTAATACTTACTATTACTCTCATCTCCGTATTTGTAAATGCACACTGGATTAGCAGGACTGAGGACAGAAAAACTTGCAGGAACAATGTCTATTATCCGCTGATGGTAGGAGAGTCTGGAAGTAACAAGTTTCACAGCAGTAGAATTAAAATGGGAATAACACCGCAGCTTAATGACTGCTTCATAATGTTTTTTCTGTATTTAATGTCCGTAGAACAAGAGTCGGGATACTTATACAGGAGAATGATAGTTTCTGCTGGGAAGTAAGAGCTAAGTAAACCAAACTTACTAGTAGATGCTTTCTATTTTAACTCTGTGATGCTAGAGTTTCATCCTCATACAATTAATCTGCCTTGTGAAAAGGCTGCCTGGTAAGAAGTTTCATGCAAAAACCTCAGATGTGCTGCAGAAAGCTAGTAAGATGTTAGTATTCAAAGCAGAAAAAATATTAAACCGGACATCTTCATTTTACTTTCCAGCTTCATTTCACTCCCACAAAGGCTTAATTTGCTACCAGAGTTTTCAGTGAAATGGAAGAGTGCCACAGAAAAAATTGCATTTGTTGCACAGCACAACTCTTTCACACTTCCGATACAGAATTCGCCCAAACCTCGATTGTTTTCATGCTGGATGCTGAATAACATAGGCTTTTCCAACATTTTGCTCTTTCTCACTCCTATACCTCCCTAAACTCAACAATTTTAAACCCAGACGATTTATCAGAACTACTGATTATGTAGTCCTGTTGGGTTTGAAGATTTTGTTTGTTTAGACAGTTTGTCAGTTTGAGGTAAATGAGCATCAGAGGCACCTAGAAGAATCAAGATTAGATTCTCAATTTTTGATATAATTAATGGTCAGTTCCCTCCACTTCTGTGAATGCTGAATACTTTCCAAGAATATAGCCTAAACTCTATTTCTTTCCATGCCTGTGGTGAAGCACGTCTTTATGTAACTACAGATGTGCATGGATAGCTCACTACCATCTGGATCACCTGCTTCTCCCTCTCTTTAAAGAAGTGTCCTACAGCCAGTAAATCAGATTAAAAATCATACAAACAACAGACTCATCTCTTAACTGAAAATTAATTGTAAGAACAGATGTGCCCAAGACAGGAGTCAAGTTAAAAGGAGTCTGGCAGTATTGAGAGGAAACTTTTCCTTGAATGAAACTATGGAAAGATCTTACTTACCGCATGCACTTTTCCAAAACCTCTCTCACAAATTTGGGTTTGGGTTTTTCAAGGTCCTGAGTAAGACAATCTGACCTATCAAAGGACAGAACGCGATGGCTTTTAGCAAAAGCATTTAGTCTCTTCAGTCTCTTTTTGGCTTTGTCTGACAGTACAAAACAATCACAGTCTAAAGACAATGACCCTTGGAGAGCAGGCAATTTTAAGCCATTGAGGTAAGGTAATCACTACTTCCTTACTGGCAATTAGCATTCCTGCAATCTCATCTCTTTGTGATAAATTTTCAAGTAACTTCCCTTCCACCACCACATTAAAAATAATTTGTGGCTATGGTTAGCTAGCCTTCCCTTTCCTTAGGAAAGGAACCTTGTATGAGTTCATGGTCTGTTCCTCCCTCAGCTCTTCTGGCTGACTTCAAATGCACTGCAGGCAGAGAAAAGCCTGCAAATACAGTTACTTGCAAGATTTGTGAAAAATGGCACCTTGTGAGAGAGATCCACAGAAGCACTGCCATCAAGGAACATCCAGGCAAACTAAAATCAGCTCTTTGAAGACTGCTGCCTGGTCAGTCAACATGGATGTATGCCAGGATAGCCACCAAGCACTTAACTCCACCAGAGGATAATACAAGGAATTTAAGTAAAGCCATGGACTCTATCAGAAGAAGGGCTGCACCCCTCTCCACAAGGACTCTTGGGAGATCACCTGCAGAAAGCAGGTACTGACACAGGCTGTGGCAACTACTGTATGGAGGACTTGGCCTCAAGGGGATCTCCCTTGCTATATGGGTGCCTGGAATGGAAATCTGAGGGAACCTGTGATTAGACACTGATGGACTCTAGGCAGCTCCTGCTAGAGATGCAGGTTCAAAATGTGGGATAGTAAGAACAGGTGGCAGGGCAAGCTTTGATTGAACTTCAGGCACTAGGATTTGGCAGGTGGGAAACTGAGCACAAGGTCTCAAGGATAAAAGTTCTAATGAAAGGTTTAGTGTAGGACAGAGAACAAAACAACAGAATGAATACAGGATACAAAAGTCAGCACAAACCATTGGAAGTAAAGAAAAGATACGGGGAGTCATTTTGGAAAGTTTGCTAGCAACTGACAGAAAGTGCAGGACAAATTAAAGAAGGCGCATTTGTGCTTCCCCTCTTTAAGGAATGCTTACACTGGCTTGAGATTTATCACAAAGTTCACTAGGGACAACACAGTGACTAAAGAGATTATCAAGATAATCTACCACTGAGTGCTGGCGGACAGATTAAGAAAGGTCTCTGATAAGACAGAGCAAATCAATTAACAGGGCCACCATATTGTGACACTTTCTGGATATATTTGAAATGTTAAGGTTTTAGCAATCTCAGGCTTGAATCCAAAAGACAGAAACTTACCAGTCTTCCCAACTCCAACGGAACTGAAAGTTGCTCAAGTGGTGAGAAAACCAGTTAATAAATCTTTATAAAAAGAAAAAGAAAGCTCTGTTAAATGTCAGAAGTGCAGCAAAACATTCAGTTGAGCTTCTCTTATAAATGCATTTTAATTTTTAAAGACGAGCCTAAACTCTTAAATCTATTACAACATTAAACAGGCATTTATGTTGACAGATACAAAAGACTCAGTTTGGAGAGTAAGAAAGAAGGTTTTATGGACAAACAGCCTTTCATGCTCTATCATTTCACATGAAGAGATGGAGTATTAAACTACCAATTAAAACATAAACTTACTGTGAATATGCAACTTTAACATTTTTGATGAGTCATTAACCGCTTTCCTACTCAATGCAGACTTCACTGGAAGGACAAAATCACCACCATTCTCCTCCTCTGGGTGGCATATAAGCCACCAACTTCCCTTCCAAGTCACCTCACCCCCCCACCACTAGGAAGCAGGCACAGTGCCAGGTAACAGAGTGCTAACCATGAACAACTTTGAACACAGAGAAGTTGTCACCAATCTAAACTGTCCTGCATAGACAGCTAAACTTGTGACCTCCAAGGGAGTGCTCCTGGGAGGAGAGGCAAGCAGTCCACCCTCCACCTTCTCTTTAGACCACTCAAAGCCAGAGCCCACAAAACATTTTGGATAACATCAGGTAGTTCTAACAAAGCCTTCTGACTACTCTTTTCACAGCCTCTTTGTTTTCTTCTACATTGGATATCGAGGAATGTTTTCCGTCATCTCCAAAACACATTTACCTGTCCACACATGTTGTATTCATTGTGTCCAAACGCATGTAGAGCATTTCTGTGGCTTGTGCAAGCTTAAAGTTTCTTATTAAGGTTTACAAAAAAGAAGTAGGTAAGTCAGATGTTTTCTCTTTCACGTTTTTAATAGAATGTCATCAACTTTTTGCACTGGAAGTTCCCTGAGTCTACTCCAAAATCAGGTAAATCAAGTAAATTCACAGTGGAAAAAATGAAAAATATTGTCAGTTCCACCCTCTAATCCCAGCCTGTTCTTCTTCCATTACTGCAACAAAACTGCTGGCTTCTTCCATAGAAGAACAGAATTCACATCATGCAACAAGCAATGCAAATGTTACAGGCAAAGTTTCCTGCAGCTACTGTAAAATAATAATACTGTAAAACATTAATAGTATTTATTACTATCCCATCAGCTCCAGAACAAACAAAATAAAGACTGCATTTCATAAATGCTCCTCAGCAGCAAAGAAAGGATACAACTTGTGGTAAAGAGCCAGGCTGAAGTTTGCACAGCTCAATCAAGAGTGTTGTGTACATGACTTCAATATGTGGTGGAGACGGCAGCTGAAACAGCTCTGCAAATATTACCTATAGGAGAGGAAATCACGGAATAAGAGCACAGTCCAGTGTGGGCTGCACAACTCTCAGCTTCACAATAGGGGCCATCAATCTTAAACAATTACCTATCCCAAAAGACCTATATTTTCCTGTCAAATGCATGTTCCAGGAAAAAGAGAGAGAACCAGTAAAAGGTAGTTGTAACACAACACTGTGCTAATACAGTCCACTCTAACCGCTCTTACCATTTCATACTAATACAACACCAGCACTACACATCTATTATGCCTAACAAACATAGCATGTAACTGTAGAAACAGGCATATTTATAATATGATCTACTGCAGTGATACCATATGATCTGAGAAATGCAGAAATAATTTGATCCCGTGGAAAAGTAAATATTAAATTTATTAAATGAAGACTAAGCATTTAGTATGAAAGAATATTTACATTAAAATTATGTTTATATCTTTTCCATTGTGTCCTCTTTTCTCCTACACAAAACCACATACAAATGAAGTCACAACTTTAAACTGAGAATTACAGCCAGCATTTCATACAACAAACACATATGCTCACAACCCCTTGGAAGAAACCCTTGTAAGAAACCTGAAAATAATCCTGCACTCAGCATTTGTGTTTTTAAAGTTTGCCTATAATAACAGCATGTCAGCCCCTGAGTGCTAGGAAAAAAAGTCATCACTGTACAACATCTACCTCTGAGTTGTTTATTTTGTATTCCACTCTCAACTAAATTTAAATTACATCAAAGGAGTCGGGAAACTTTGATTCATTATGGTTGATCAGTTTCCTCTTTAAACTTCTGAATAAAGCTTAAAGGAGCCTTTTTTTTTTTTAGAAAAGTCTTACTTGTGTAAGAAATCAACATCCATTTACAGATTCCAAAAACAGCATGTGAAAACACATAGACTAGAACTTGTTTTTCTAAGAAAGGATGTGAAAGTATAAAGAGACTGTAAGACTGTAAGATACTGGGGAACCTCTCTGTGTCAGCATAATTTGGACATATTGTTAAGACAGGTATGACCAAAAGGTAGGGAGAACTCTGTTAGGCAGAAAATGGCTCCATTTTTCAAGACAGGAAATAACAACTGGACAATCAGTTGCATTCTGTTTGAGATACTACATAAAACTGTATTTCTGACATTGGTCACATGGTCATTACCAAATATTCCATTTAAGTACTTCAAACTGTTGTGCCATATTTTATGACAATAATAAGGCCACAAGAAAGACCTGAAGACACTGATGCTCTGGAAGTCTGAACTGTGTCGAGTGCATGTTGTACCAAAAACCATAGCAGCACAAGGCACAGCAGTCCAACAGGCCAGTGAGGCTGCACAGACACTCTCTTAACAGCTACCAGAAATACCCATGTGTGCATCTAGAAGAAATCACCGAGAGAAAGGTGCCACATTTCAGTATTTCACACAGGTTTCAGGTAGCACGGAGCATTCTGTGGTCAACAAAGTGCAAAGTGGAGTCTCGGGGACCTCCAAAGTAGAAATACTTGGGAAGGTACCGACAACTACTGTCAGGCTACATTTACTTCTGTCTAACTCTTATATTCTGGACTCTAAATAACAGTTTCCTTTATTTGTTAGACCACATTTTTTCTACAGTTCTGTGACTTACTGAAAAAGTTAGTGAAATCTCACAGATTGAACTGTTGTTGAAAGCTGCATATCACCAACACGACTGTTGGTGAGAGACTGTCAGAGAAATCTTACAAGGGTGGAATAGTAAGCAGAATGAAGAGAAGCATGAAAAACCCCTATGCTAAGCCTTAAAAACACATTAAAATTGAGCAGCCAGACAAATAATGAAGTCAATAGTCTAAAAAAACTCAAAATTGCAAGAAAAAAAGGAAATTATTACAGTGTTAGTCACAGAATTTGTACACTTCTTGTTTTTTCATCACTTTTCACAGCACTTCAAGATACTGGAGGCAAAATCACTGAATATACTTCAATGCTGAGGCATAAAATTATTCCTAATTTTAGTATTGTTTAATGTGATAGATAAATTTAATACTGTTCTGAATTCAGAGTAAAAAAAAAAAAAACAAGGTGACCAAAACTCATGTAACTTCACAGCAATCAGAATATTTGGCATTTTGGTGCCAAAAGGAATTCTCAATCCCACTTTAGGATATATCTTCTACATGAGACTATTTCTTGTCATAATTAGCTCTGAAATTCGTACTTATAGTTACTTCTTCAGAGAGCCTTTATATGACAAGTTGCTGTCACTGTAATCTGTTAATTACTCTGAATTTTTAATGAAAATCAGTGAAGTTCTATACAGCTCTGCAACTTGAAAACAGACTTGTCAATGAGGGCAGTAAAAGAAGACCTATGCTGCTCTGCTGGTGCGCATAACAGTTATCTAGAATTCTCTAATAAGGAGAATATCCCAGAGGAAACACACTGCTGCTTCACTAGAAGTTCTTTTCAAGGCTAGGACAAAATAATTTAGAAGACCCAAACATAAAATCATGCAGAAATGGCTGATTCTAACTGGAGATCATCAAGTCAAAAGCCCTCTGCATAATGCAGGGTCACCTAGAGCAGGTTGCTTAGGGCTGTGTCCTGTTAGGTTTTGAACTTCTGCAAGGATAGAGTCTACAAGTTCTCTCTCCAGACTCTTCCAGTGCTTAATCACCTTCGCATTAAAAATAGATTTTTCTTATGTTTAAATGGAGTTTCTTGTATTTCGATTTGTGTACATTTCCTCTTGTATTTTAGCTCAAAATTGATTGCACCAAGTTAAAATTACAACAAAAGCACAAGACTATCACTTGACTGTATATAACCTGCTCATTTAAAAGCTGCTGGTTGATTTTAACAAAATTTTGGTTGATTCCCAAATCAAACTGTAATTTAAGGAACCTACAATGGAACTAACTGGGACATGCTACTCATGAAATAACGGTGCTCCGAAAAGGTGATCTATAAAATCCATACCTCTACTATATGGTAGTTCAAAGGAATCTTGTTATTTCCTGGATAGCTCAACAGCTGTGCAGCACTGCAAAACCACAGATACATTTAATTCAAACATAACACAGCAAATGTGATATAAAAATCAAGTCACAGAATTACAGAAAATGCTTAATTCTGGGCAAGAGTTCCCATAAAAACAGCACCAAACAAATCAATAATCCTTCCAAACTCTGTTATTCAACCCATAGAGCACTTAAGAAAAGAAACAGCACAAGAACACACTGGCATTGCCTGAACTATGATCTGTAACAATGTACTCTCTATGCAGCAGTAACATCACTTGAACACTATCCTGCTATCCCCAGTGGTTTAGCATAGAAAGTCACTGTGATCTGTAATTGTGGCATGTGTACATGAAAAGGGGAAAAAAATTACCCCAAACAATAAAATATTCGGAATGACTTGAAAGCACAATTAAGCTAATGGTTTACGTAAGAAACTCTCATGTTTCAAATGCTTAATCTTTTAATCAGGTCGTTATCACTTATCATTTGTGCAAAGCAAACCACTACCTCTCTGGCACCTCTTGTATCTCCCCTGGTCCTTTACCTTCCTCCGAGAATTAACAAAGCCTATCCCAGTAACTGTGACAACACTGAATTTCTAGTTTCTGCTGGAACAAACAGCTGCAACCACAAAACTTTACCACATGCCATCACCAAAACCATTATTTTTGCCCATTTCTTGCATACTATACAGGGTTTGATAATTTTCATACAGAAGTGTGACAGCTGTGGCAAACCATCTTGGTTATCAATTACCCACATCAGACAGTGTTTGGGCAGAAATGAAGAAAAGTGCCCTGACTGCCTCCTGGCACAGCTGAATTGAAACTGACGAAATCTGGCCTTGCAGTGACTCCTGAGAGTAAAATCAATTATCTCTGGCATGTAATTCCCACAGGAAGCAAAACAAGGAGGTGCCCATAAACACCAATGCTCAGTTAGTTGCAGATGAACCAGCTCAAGGACCACTGCCCCAACTAATCAGCATTCCAGGAAGCACAACACAACCACATTGTCCACAGAGCTCCCATGAGGAATAAGGCATGTCTGCACACTTTTGGCAGCACATTCTGTATTATCAAGGGATTCCCTTCCCAAGAAACCACTGCCGCCAGATTACACAGACTCTGTTATCTGGATGTTATGGATACACATTATTCCAGGCAACAGTTTTAGCACAGATAAAAAAAATAGTAGTAAATAAACTTTCACCACCAGCTTCAGGAAATGTTTGATCTCGAGCTCTTGCCTAACCAGTGCAGGACATATCCCCATTGGCACCAAAGCCATTTTCAAAGCTCCAGGGCCCCCCAGTACCAAGCTCCTCCTACCAAGTCTTTCTCTCTTTCCAGTGGGATTTGATGATGCAGTGGAGGTTCTCTTCTATTACAAATCTTTCCACGGAGTGGCTGCCAGGCATGACAGGACCCTGGTAAGAAAGAATGAAGACTCATGAAGATCACTGCTAATGCAGTGGTACCACAGGCAGAAAGCTATCCTAGATACATTTACAGGTAGAAAAAAGTAGCCCAACCTCCACGTAAACACCATGAGGTCTCAACTGCCCTATATCCTTCAGGACTGGAAAGCTGGTATGACACATTTCCACACGAACCTCAGAGTCACTCATGTTTAAAACAAAACAAATACTAGGACTCATTACAAGAAGAAATAGGAAAGAAATTAGAGAACATGATTCTAAGTTCACAGAGCATCTGCTTCTTTCTTTGCTTTGTGGAGCCACTGGGCAGGCTACCACCATGCAGCCTGGAAAGAAAATCACAGCTGAGCTAGACTATGACAAAGAAATAAAGCCATACAGTAGAAAGAATACACACTCATGGTCTTCACTGCAAAACCCAGAGCCAATAAGCAAAGGTAAAAGGCAGCAGACTCATGCAAAAGGAAGGTATAAAAGCATTTGCGGAAAGCAGTACATATTCTTTTCCTGCACTCCTTTGTTCCACAATATGCATCAACAGATTTTAACAGAAGATAAACGCTGCAACAAATACTTAGCCTAGAAAGAGACTTGAGTCACCAACTTTTTTGAAGCTAAGTCTAACTCTGTGAATGCAGTTTTACTAGAGACATTAGAGAATTCAGTCAACATTGTCCTCTAAATGACAGCATCACAACATTTTACTCCCTAAATTCTGCTCCTCACAAACTTGCTTTTTACAGTAACATGGTCACTTAGTCGATTTCTGCAGAAGTACCAAAGCAAAATTGCTGCTGGCCTTCAAACCACTCACTGTCCTGGGAGAGAGGACATCACATTTTCACCAACATTGCCCCAGGAAGCTAACTGTGAAATCCACTCACCATTCCCCACAGCAATCACGTACCTCAGGGTCATCCGTGTAGTCAAACATCCTAAAAATAACTCTTGGCATCGGGTATACAGAATCTTCAGTGTGAGGTGGGGGTGTGAAGGGTGGCAGATTGTGTTGCAGTGCCTCACAGAGAACGCTGTCAAAAGCCAAGTAGGGCCTCAGGATGTGCCGCTCTTGCCAACGGTCTTTTTTCAATTTCTGAATCTGAGACCAAAGGCAGTCTAAATACTGAAGGAAAAGGTGAGAAACATCAGATCTGCTGAATCTCCAAACAAAAGGGCAGTTTCCTGAACTATCTGAAATGTATACATTCCACACTACATTCAGAAAAAAACAAAGTTTCTTAAACTGCTGATTCAATAAACCAACAAATAATTTAAGCACTCTAAATGCCAGAACTACTACTAAGTCCAACACGGTTTTGTGTCAGTAAAATTTAACTGCTGGCAACTTTTTAAACACCAACAGGCATCTCAGGAGTCCCAGTGAAACTACAGCAGCGAACAGTCACTACTCTCTGGTGGTATTCTCACAGAGATGGCATTGACACCTCTGCAACCAGCAATAATCTTGCTTTGTTTAATTACTCCAAGAAGTCTGGAGGCCTGTGGCCTTACTGAACGCAAGTTTCAAGTTATAACATTTGCAAGAAACATCTTTACATGGAAGAGCTTTGCATTTACTGAAATTATGACACTACAAAACACGAACAAAACTAGTAACAACTAGCACCTGACGTGAACAGTCATGTCTGCAAATACTCTGGGGTCTCAAACACAGTCATCTCATCTCTCCTCCACTGAACCAAATAACGAAACTCAGACACTGGGCAGGCAAAAAACTCATGCAGACAAACTGATCATAATCAGGAAGGCCATCCCTCCAAACTATGTTTAACAAGATAATTTTTAAGACTGTGACGTAATCAGAACAATGAACACAATCTAAGAGGACGAAGTTGCAAAATAGTCCAGAAAACCAATTTAGATCCCACTTCCCAACATTTGTCCTGAAAGTTAGGGGTAAGAAAAAACCTCAAGAATATCCAAAAAGGCAAATCCCACCCCCCTAAGTTAGCCAGATGCCACCTCTCGTCTCCAGTATTTTTGGCTTAATTGTAAAGAAAAATAGCATGGTAACTTCTGCATACAGTTTCTATGTATTTGTTTAGTATTTCCTAAAGTTGAGAAAAAACAAAGCCACTACAAAGGTTTCTTTCTTGCAGAGGGAAAACATTTAAGAGTAAGTAAGGAATGACATACACAAAAAGTCCTTTTAACACGAAGCCCTGTAACGCACATTTCAAAACCAAACACTACAATTTACTTTGTAACATTTCCTCAGGAGCCTGCAGCAAACAACAGAACACCCTCCATCTTACTCAAATCAACCTCTCATTTCAGCCCAATACTTGGAAAAGAATTCCCCACAGAACTTGTTGGAATCAATGGCAAACAGCAGACAATTCAAAGCATTCATACTTTCAGAGACGTCCTTTAATTTCATGAAAAAAGAACACCTTGGTAAAAATTATTTTTCAAACTTTCTGAAAGAATGCAGTGTAAAGTCCAATTACCTCTTCTTGTGGATGTGGTTTATCAGCAGTCCACACTTGTAGCATGGGTACATGGATCTTCTGGCGGCGTCTGTTTAAACAGGAGAGAAAACCTGACCTTTAATAGACTAATTTAGGGCAGCAGTTTCGTTTTTATTGTGCGTGCACTAGTATGCGTTCTCTTCAGCTGATGAAGTCTACAGCATATAAAAACCAAGTTTGTGATTACTTAAAATATCTGTATTATGGTATCTTGACAATAACGTTAACTTGAAGGACCTAGACAGAAAGCAATGACGCTGCGCAGCACTAATGCAACCATCTACCTGTATTAACAGCACACCCACAACTCCAGCTGCTCCAGCATGAGCAGAACAAGACCTTCAACATATCCTACAACTAGACAAGACCATAAAACATTTCAAGTTTAAATATCTCTCCACCTACTGCATTTTTAGGGCTTTGTTCCCCCCACAAAATGGTTCAGACCTAAGGCTTTAGAATACTTTAAAGTGAGCAATAATCAAAGCTATTACTTGCACACATAGATACTAAAGAGAGAGTGTTTCTAACCAGTTACAACTTACTTCAAGTAACTTTCTGTCTGAGACAAGAGCCGATCCATTTCTGCATCCTTTTTCTCATATAACTCCTTTCCAACCCAAGGCAAAGATGACAGAAATGCAAACATATACCAGTCACATCGCACCTACAGGAAGGTAATATACCAAAACCTGAGTATACAAGTAAGCTCCAACAGATTTTGTACACACACACATTTTAATTTAAAACATCAGCAAGTTGTTTTGAGGGAATGTAAAGACCAGCAGTTGCACACTGGATAGGCAAGGCACAAAAAATAAAAATTAATGCTTGAAAAGTATAATTTTTCACTTGAACTGTGTTAGGCAGACTTAAAAATGGGATAAATGGGATCACTTTCAAAGTTCTGGATATTATCAGTATAGCAGAAAAGCTAGGCACTCTGCAATTTCCAGAGTAAGGTAAAACAAATTCAATTTGGCCACTTCACTATAAAGGACCATACTTTCTTACTGTATACATTTCTCAATTGCTCCTTTTACTAATGCTCAGAAAACTGTATGTGTCAATCCATTTAGGCTGCTCTCTCTAAAACCTCCCTGTTCTAAGCATAAGTACAGAATGAAAGGTACAGAGAAGTTGTGAAAACAGCCCCAGGGAACCCACAGATCTTTTGCTTACTTGGGGAACATCCTCCTCCTGTGTCACACTCACAAAGTTCTCAAACATAGCTACCATTGAAGGTGCAGCTATTACATGACAATTCACGAGATCGGATAGAAAACGAACCTAAAGGAGAGAAAAAAAAATGTTCTAAATGAGTATTTTTTAAACCGGCTGCACAAGAACAAATAAACATTACTGAAATGATTAAAACAAACCACCAATAAAAGTGTAATACTCTTTCAGTACCACAAAGGCCTAAATACTACACACGACTTGCCTTTCAATGCTAGAAAGCAAGCATCATACATGCTGCCTAATATACTGTTCATTATAATGTTCTTAATCCCTCCCACTGCAATACCATTGTAAGGATAATATTCCTAATTCAGGAATGGTGGGAAACACGCAAACTGGTACTACAGAAGAAAACCCTTGTACTTCTATCTATTCTATATAGTATCAGATTACTAAAGTAACAGAAATTCTAGCAATTAGATCTTATTAGCAAAAGTGTCCTACAGTTGACTCAACATCAGTCTCTTGACTAGAATCTTAATTTTCACCAGTGGGTTTCAGAAGAAGGTGGGGAACTTGGCAGTGGACTTCCAAATCAGACAGTGTTGTAGTTCTAACACCTCTTAGCAGACAAAATCTATAAGCAACAAGAATGGAGCAAATGGTTTCAAAGACAGGCAGCGCTTAAAACTGACTGCTTGATCTTCACCCGTCATCAGCAGAATGAAACCAGCCATCAAAAACAGCTTTTAAGAACTACACTGTTCATTTTCTTTTCAATTTTTTTTTCTATGGGAGCCACAAGATCGTCATGTACCTCTGAATACAATGAAAGTGCATTGACTTTCTTTTATCTTTTACATTTGACTGCAGAACAGGCAGGGAGAAGCACGTCTGTTTAACGCAGATTTAATTTTTCACTGTGAAAAAGATACAGCTGGAAGTAAATTTTGCAAATGGAATACGATTCCTTGCCCCTGAAGAAGAAAGTACTTCTCACATAACACACATTTCCTCTTGGAATATTTACAGTGCACTGCACATCGGCAGCAAAAGAGACTGTAACATATATTGCGAAGTCCAGCTCTTCTGTAACAAAAAGGTGAAAGAAGGAGGAAAGAAAAAGGATGTGAAACAAATAGACAAACAAAACTCCACTTACTAAATGCACAGCTTCGTTATACATATTGACTTTCAGACATTCTTTAAGCTGACGAATCATGGCTTCTACAAATTCCCCACCAAAATTGTAGTTCCTGGCATTCAGCAATCCCACCAATGTCGTGTAAACAGTAAGCTTTTCTGGTAGCAGACGTGCGCTGACACAGAAAAAAGAAACACTGTTAGTTGTTTATCCATCATGTGCCAGTTGGCCACTGCATAGCACCTTAGAATCTGCTTATTGTAAGTTAAAGTCGCCTCACGAGGAAATAAGAGCAGACAGCTAAACATGATCTTACAGTTTTATCCCACGGTTAATATCTACAGATGCTATTTTTTTGTTTTAACCACAGATGTCCAGAAAGGCAGGTGCCACTTTCCAGTATGCTTAAAGCATTTGCTTTTCATTTATATCTAACTGCCGAGTATTCCAGAGGGCTGGACAAATAATGCAAGTGACAGAATTTATTGCAAGAACGCAAGAAGTTGTTCTAAGTTCACAATTTAGAAGTAATGTTATTATACAGCATAGGGAGGGCCAGGTCCTACTGTATAGAAGTAATTTTCCTCTATCATTTTTGTATGCATGTAACTCGGTACTTCCAGAAATGTCTTTCTGCTACGAGGTAAGGAAGCACACTATTTGCCTTTTATTACACATATTGCTACAAAATAGACTTAAAGTATCTGCAAAACCTTAGCACAGGCTATATAGTCTCCACCACACCCTTCCTTCGTACTTGTCTTACCTCCTGCCATAGACCCTGCACAACCCTTCCCTCAACACCACTCAGTGACCCTGACATGGCACCCCTGCTCCAGCACTTTGTGAGGGAGAGGAAGGAGAGCTGCCAGCCACCAGAGAGCCTGGTTTCTGCTCCCCACGTCCCCAGTTCCTCTCCCCTAGCAAATGGGCTTACAAAGACATGAGCACATCATTGCCAGGGAAGAGAAAGCAGTGAGAAAACATCACAGATAACGCAGGTAATTAAGTGTTAGCAGCCAATAATTTTGGTGGTCTTAAGCATTTCATGTGGAAACAGGATTTTGCCCAGCACTGCTGAGTTCCCACAGCTACTGCAGACCAGTTCTGACGTTTCTTCTACCTGCTTTGAGCCTTTGTACACATTTCAAGTCAAAGCAATGTAAAGAGGTATTCTCCTGGAATTACACCCAGTACGTAATGAGCTTATTCTTCTGTTCCTTTCATTTGTAGTAAGACAAACTCCATGCTAAGACAGCAATCAGGAACTAAAGCTACTCATGGCCTTCAGACTACCTTAGACACTTAAACTTTTGCACAAAGAAAGCATATCCCATATTCCCAGATCTCCTCCATACGTACACAGTACACAGTATTCTCAGTATCTTGCTTTTGTAATTCGGCAGATCAGCTTCCAAAACACCAGCTAGGCCCTCCAGGTTGCTCTCCAAAGATGAATTACTCTATAATAAAAACATAAAAAACCGATTCATCATCAACCAGGCAAAACGAACTAGTCCGACTCTCACATGTAAGACAACGAAGTGGGGCGAGAGCATCCTTTTTCATGTCCCCTCTTTTTTCAGGGCAACAATCCGGTTCCATCAGCAGCAAAGATCTGTACTCTCTTGCCTAAGAGGGGCAGCTACTCCTCAGAACAGCTGCACCCCACCGCCAAGCTCCCCTGACCGCCAAGCTCCCCTGCTAGGAACTCCAGCGCTCCCCAGGGATGCAAGATCTGACATCACCTCAGGAGCATCCCGTTAATGCGGCCGAGCATTGATTAACAACACAGCACGAAGCAAAACACCCTGATTTTCGGAACACCGTCATCTTTTGTTCTTCCACCCCCTCCTCCATTAGCCCCAAATTCTGTCGGGACTGGAAACCTATGCCACAGGCAGAGCAGTTAACTCGTACACACCCTTCTCAGACCAGAATCAGCAACATCATCTTTAGACACAATGGTAACTATTCTCCGGTCGTTAATCGCTGATTGGGAAACGCCACGCTACGATTTAAGCACTTGCCCGCCACAGCACGTGGCTTTGCAAAAAAACAGCAACTTTCCATCTTTCTCATAAAACAAGTATTTTCTCTGTGGGTGGCTAGTACAGACGAAGTGCCCCCACATCGCGCACGGGAGGAGGAAGGGGCGCAGGGAAACAAGGCTTTAACTCTCCCGAGCCGCCGGCCCGCCTACCTTCTCTCCCACCCTGCAGATGAGCGACTCGAGCCTCTCCTCGATCTCCGACGGCTCGGACGTCCTCCGCCTCTTGTGGGGCTGCCCTGCTCCAACAACACAC
Source organism: Lycocorax pyrrhopterus obiensis (assembly GCA_014706295.1). Lineage (NCBI taxonomy): Eukaryota > Metazoa > Chordata > Aves > Passeriformes > Paradisaeidae > Lycocorax > Lycocorax pyrrhopterus. The sequence goes on along the minus strand of JACSVZ010000014.1, from coordinate 46,180,791 downwards.
CGAACACAGCGTTACCGACGCCGGAGAAACCGTGCCTCTCCTCCATCCCGCCCAATCCACCCTCCCTGCGGGGCCACCTGGGGGGGGACGCGGGGCTCACCATCGCTGTCGTCGCTGTGCCGCCGCCGCGACATGGCAGGGAGCGGCGGGGAGGAGCGGCCGGGAGAAGCGGTGAGGAGCGGTGAGGAGCGACGGGGAGCTCCGTGAAGCGCCGGGCCGAGACACCTCGCGCGGACCGAGCAAGCGCGCTGCTTCCCCGCCCGCGGCCGCGCTGTTTCCGGGGCGGGGGCGGCGTCTCCCGCCCTCTTCCCTGCGGAACACGAGCGCTTCCGGGGCACGGAGGAGGAGGAGGTGGTGGGGAGACCGGGCGCTTCCCGGCTGAGAGGCGGAGATGGTGCCGGGCGAGGCGGCGCCGCCCGGGCCGGGCTCGCCGCGGGGCAGCGCCGAGGGGGCCGCGGCGGGCAGGAAGCAGCGCGCGGCCGCCCGCAGGAAGGTGGGTCGGGGCCGGGCGCCGGGCCTGGGCCGGGGAGCGCGGTAACCTCGGTAACGCGGACGCTTGCGGTGCGTTCCAGGCCTTTTCCCTGTTCGTCAAAGCCAAGGAGGTGCCGGCCGCGTCGCGGTGTCCCGGCGGCGGAGAGGGCGTGCGGTGGCGGTGCTGCCGGCAGGCGTTCGAGGAGCTGCCCGGCATCCACAGGCACGTGGCTCTGCACCACTCCGGAGACGTCGGGCGGCAGGCAGGGCTCGGTGCGGGGCCGGCAGAGGCCGGAGGCAGCCCCGCGGGCAGCGCGGCCCGGCCGAGCGGGCGCTCCTGCAGCATCCCGGAGATCTCCTGGGCGCTCCCGGACACAAGCCACGTTAGCCATGATGATCTGACAAGGTAAGGAAGCCCCTCGCCGCTCTGAAGGTCCAAGACCGGGGTATTTGGCTGCTCACGTTTTACGTGGTCATTTGCCAGTAGTACTTCTTATGAGATTCAGTCAAGCGACACTTTTAAGGTACAGGAAGAGTCTTTCCCAATATTACTCTGGATCTCCGGATTCTTTGGGTATCTTTTATATAAAGAGTTAGATCCACTGCAGTTTTTAATGGTGGATTGAACTGTCTGAGTTACATCATCCCACACTGTTAAAGCAGGCCTGTATGGGTGTTGCTTGGCAGCTTGGATCTGTAAAGAAGGACCATAACAGAAAAGAGAAGAACAGCAGGATATGCTCTGCACGGGTTCTTTTCTGCTGCTCGTTCAGGTTCCTTAAGAGCTCGTTCAGTTGTGAAGTAGGTTCACAAAAATGTTTCTGACTAGGAGACAGTTCACCTTGTGCCGCACAGAATGCGGGAACATGCAATCTCACAAAAAGTTTTTGGCTTTTTAAATTTAGGTAGCTTAAGTGCTTGAGTTTTCAAGTGCCAGTTTGGCAAAGTGAGCATTTAATGGGATGCGTGTGTGCACAAAAGTCAGCAATTCTTGTGTCCTGTGTGTGGGGAGAGCACATAGTAGGCCACTGGCAGTGATGTCCTGTGCAGCACAGAAGAGTTCATTTTGTAACCAGTCCAAGAACTACAAGTGTGGGAGCTTTTTTTAGTTAATATTCCTTCTGTTTGAAATAAATCAAACCCAGCGGTGCTAATCCCTCCAAAGTTTGTTTGTTTGAGGTTTTTTTTCCTCCACACATCTGCCAGATGGAAATTGTCTGGTTTTTGAATGGTTACTGCTAATGGTGTAATTTTGTTCTTTCTTAACATCCTTTTTCTATTTGCTTATCTTTGCCATGCTATGGGCAGCCAGGTGGGAGAAGTACTTCTCTATTACTGTTACTGTGAGGTGAAGGATCCAGAGAAGCTCTGTGCTTGGCAAAAGGCTTTGTGTCAGCATCTACATCTCACTGGCAAGGTAAGGTTTTAAGCAATGGTTTTATTCTTAAGGAAAAATCCCCACATCTTTATTTAGTGCAGGATGATGGTGTATGTGGAGAACCAGGTGTGTTTTGCACCAGAAGGTGCTAGTCTGTCATGATCTCATTAAGAGAGGCATTCAGACTCTGTAAAGTATCTTTTAGAATTCTGTTTAAGACCTAACACAACAAAGAAAAAAAAATACGGATCATCTTAGATCCCTTTTGTGTGGCGTCGAGTGAGCCTCACAGACAGGACACTGTGGAGACCCTGTCCTCACAAGGGTTACCCCATTTTCATCACTGTTACACATGGAAACAGGAATCACTCCTACTGTCACTCCTACTGTCAAACAGAAAGGATATTCACATGAGAAATTCGTGATGCGCTTTTAGGTAAAGGCAAGGAGACGAAAGTGGCTTAATCACTGGTGTCAGCAGGGAGCTGCATGCAGGTGTCTCAGTTAGCATTAGCAGGCTGGGTGTATCCTGTGGCTGAAGGGCACGAGCAGCACAACACAGCCTGAGGGCCAAGCTGGAGGAATGGCATGGGTCTGGGCCTGCTTCACTCACTGGTCACCTGTATCCTCTGTCCTCAGTGCACAGTGGTCTCCCAGTCAGAGTGGCTACACCATGCTGTAGTCCATACTGCTGGGAATTAGGTGAGAGCAACCAACACCTTAGACCACACCACAGCATAGCAGTTCTCATTCCTGCACAGTCTATTCATCCCTGGCAGGCTAGACCAAGGACATGAGTTGCTTGTGTAGTTGGCCTCTGGAGGCTGTGGGAGAAGGTGAATTTTAGCCTTGCAAAGTTGATGTTCCTACACTATCTGTGGGGAGAAGGAGGGCAACTTGGAGTCGGAGGCTCCTTTTATCTGTGACTTGTCTTCCTAATTAGCTTCTTGCTCTCTGCCTGTGGTACATCAACACAGGTCTGGGGGTGAAATGGATGGGTTCAGTGTTTTTTCTGCTCAGCTTTTCTTCTGCTCACCAGGCTTTTTCTGTCTGGTGGTTGGTATTTTTCTCGAGTTTTTTTTCTTTCCTTTTTTTCATGTCATCTCCAAGACAGGTACAGCATTTACCTTCCCAACCAGTTGGTTTTTTCCTTGCTTCTTATATTCAATCTTTCCCCCTTCTCCCCCTCCTCCCCCCCCACCCACTTCAGAGCTTTTGTTCATTTGTCAGTGCTGGAGAGAAAATGACTCATCCTAAAATTTAATATTAGATACGATGTTATGCATATTCACATTGTCTTTTTTAGCTGTGTGAGTCATGGGGCACAAGCCTATTGTTCTTCTGGCAACTTCCAGTGGGAATTCTAATGCTGACTGCAGGATTTGCAGACAGCAATTTCTCTGTTTATACAGCATTTCTCTGTTTATTGCATGGACTCTTCTGACTGTCCTGATGTCATCCTTTGAAACGGCTCAGAAGTGATTACGGGGTTGTTGGGGTTTTTTTCTGTTTACTGTCTTTATGTTCAACTTCAATATAACCATATTTTCCTTCCATATTCAGTAGTCTCTTTTCTGAACGTACTCCTGTGCCTGCCTTTTGTCACCCAGTCACATTTTGCCAATTTCACTGTGATCTGTTTTGCTGTAACTAAGGCTCATCTCCATCTTCTCCTCTTGCCTTCTAGGTACGAGTTGCTTCAGAAGGGATTAATGGGACAGTTGGTGGAAGCAAAGTAGCTACCAGTCTCTACATTAAAGTTATGCTTTCCCAGCCTCTGTTCAAAAATATTTTGTGTCAAGAGGATTTCAAGGTATGAAAAAATAATTTTTACATACACATTGTTAATGCAGGTAATATAATTTTCAAGAAATAGGTACATTCCTTCTTGACAGTATTACTTCTGCCTTAGCAGTTCTGCTCTCCCAGCACTTACCGAAGTCAATGGATCTTAACCATACCTTGTTTAGGTATCTTTGCTGGGTTTTTCCAGAATTAGCGGCTCCCATGAGCAGTGATAGCAGTTCCTACAAGCTTTGGCAGCTATGGGTGCAGCTGCAAAGCCCCCCGGTACAGATGAGTGAGGGAGTGTGCTTAAGCCCCACCATTCTGCAACAAGCATTTACTCCAGACTGAGCAGGTATCACAACATATGGTTAGCCCAGAAAAGTTTTCCACACTGTCCTCTTCACCCTGGTTTGAGATCCTTGACTGGAAGCCTACTGGTTTAGGTTCTATGGTTTGGTGTCCATCTAGGTGCACTGTCAGCTCCATGGATTGGGTACCTTCCAGAGAAAACACACAGGGGCTGTCAAGAGGTTTCTTCCTACTCCACTTAGTGCCTGCCTGGAGCATACAAACTGATTACTGTCCTCACATGGTGAGGGCAGCAGTGGCTGGTGTACTGTGAGGCATTCTCGTAGGCTTTGGCTGCCCACCACTGTAGGTTCTGGTTTCGCTGCAAGGAACGAAAGCTGCTGCTTAAGCAGCAGCTCTTCTCCACACAGTTTTATTTGCAGGGAGTGCTATTATTTTTTCATAAGCAACTAGATCAAAGGAGTTAGTGAAACTTGTGAAACTCAAATTCCATGCGGAGCTGCAGTGATGATTCAGTCCTAGTTTTTTAAGTGTCTGCTATGCTTGGCTGAATTTCAAGAGGAATTGTGTTAGTAACTGTCATATGTAGATGGAAAAACAGAACAGGGATGGAATTTTACCCTGACCTTGGCAAAACCTTCAATGTTGCATGGTCTCTCTGGGCATCAGTGTTCATGCATTAGTGGACTATGGTGTTTGCTGTCTCACAGTTCCTCCTGAATGCTGTATACCTGAGTGAGTGAGCCTTTCAGGTTGCTGTGCCATGAAGACATGGGATAGTGGAGTGAGGACTGTCCTTGGGGCTATGGACATATCCAGTGGCCACTACAGTTACTGCAGACTGATTTCCATAATGCTGGACGGTGCTGCACAGCACTGCACTATCTTTGAGTGTTTATGTACTTGATGGTGCCTAAGCCGTGTTTGAGGCTCAGCCCTGCAGAAATTCTCATTCCCTGTAGCCTGCAGTGGGGGTGCCTACCAAAACAGGGCTTACCAGGACTTCTGAAGGGGAAATCCCACACTTGAGTTTTGGGGGGGGAGGTGCCGGCCTGCACTGTTAACAAATCTTGTGCCTGGCTGACCTCCCATACGTCTCCTTCACACCCATGAACACTGCAGTTCTCATCACACACGTCACCACTGGAGGCACAGCTGTGCTTGTGTGGCACAGCTGTGCTTTTGTCGGGTGCCAGAGAGAGAGAACTGCAGGGCCTAGGTGTGTCAGCATGATCCACTCCTGGAGGAGGTTATTTAATACTCCTGTCAGGATCAGCGTGCTTCTGTAGGGGCCTCATCTTTCTCACAATAAGTGCTAGTAACATGTTTCTGGCTAAGATTTGTTCTACATCCCTGCACCTCCAACCAAACGCTATCTGTCTCACCTGCAGAGTAGTCATTGGGCCTAAGACACCTGTCCTCCAGGTTGTTTTAGGGGTCCACTGCCTAAACTTCAGGATTTAGAGTGTGGATTTCAGCAGGAGAGACATTTCTTTCCCTCAGCCACCAAGATATTTTCATATTCTAATGAGTTGTAGAATTAAAGTGAGTGGATAATTTTAGTTTTGACACCTGGCAAATTTTGGTGGATTGTTTTTGTGTTTGATTTCCTAGAGCAGTGCAGGAGGAGCTCACTGTTTCCCAGACCTTCGAGTTGGAGTATTCAAAGAAATTGTACCTATGGGCATTGATCCAAAGATAGTGTCTTATAAGGAAACTGGTAAGTTTATGTAATGAAAAAGAAAGCCTCTCACCCAAGTGAGAGGTGAGCGAAGAGTAAAATACCTTCATTAAAAATATTTCCCTTTGCACAATGGCCAGGACGCAGGAGAAATAGATACAGAAATTGATTTCTTACTGGTAGTCAAAAGCTAGTGGTGCAGAGAATTTGCTGGCCCAGGTTTTGGCTAGCCAAGTGTGTGGCTGCCTCAGAAAACTTCAGAATTAACTTCCCATTTTGTGGGAGAGTTCGGATGACATGAAGCAGTTACCTTGTAGAGACCGCTGACTCGGCTTTACTTGTTTTGGAGCTAGCAGCCATGCTCCTGCCTTCTGCGCTAAGCAGATCCAAGTTCTGCATGAACTCCATCTGACTGCATTTGTTTTGTGCTACCGGTAGCTGCTTAGTATGGATTATGCCTGATCAGGTGTTCCTGGATATGGATTTGCTGTAAGGATGCTTACATAGGTGGTAAGCAGGAGCACAGCAAACAGCAATTAACAGAGCAGCTTTGGGGTTTTTTTCCACCAAGAGGTTTTGTTGGTGCCAAACTTCTACAGCATCTTTTTGTGGATTTGGAAGAGAGTTATTTTTTTGCTCCCATTTTTTGGTAGTTTGTGGGATGTATGTTTGGGTATTTCTTTCCTTTTTTCCCCTTTTTCCTCTTATTTTGCAGCATTTTATGTAGATGGTTCCTATTACTGTGGCAGTTTGCTTGTAGGGGTATTTTTTATAAAAGGTAAAGGATTTTGCTGGTGGAGCTTTTTAGTTTTTCAGTAGATTAGAAGTCCTAAGCCCTGGAAGCTGAGAAACTTTTTGTAAATTGAAGTTGTACCGAAAGTAATACAGGTGTGTGGAAATTTTCCATTGTTATCAAGAAGAGTTTAATTTAAAAAATTGTATTTCTGCACCTCCAAATATAATGACAGATGAGCAAAGGGAACACGTCACACCCTCTTCTACAACTGTAAGAGTAGCCAGGGGGATGCAACAAAAGATCATAGAGATAGGTACCTGTCTGCTGCTTCTTCTGTCATGTGGAACAGTGTTGTGTTTTCTGTCATTTGCCAATAGGAAGCCAAACATGGATAAACTTGGCTGATTGAGTTGGGATGAAAAGTCTGTGAACAATCACAAAAAATTTTTGTTTGGAAATCTGAGGAGAATCTGGATCAGTGATCTCATACGTGACATTGTTTTGTAGTTCTGCTTCTCACTTCTCTTCCCCCCTCCCTCTTTTTTTTCGTTTTGTTTTGTTAAAGGAATCCATTTATCCCCTCAGGAATTTCATAGAGAAGTAGAACAGTATTTGTCTCAGGCCAGTCAAGGACAAAGCGATACCATCTTGCTGGACTGTAGGAACTTCTATGAAAGTAAAATAGTAAGTGCTGCTTGCCTGCTTCTTGCAGTGTATTACAGGTGCCGGGGTGAAGTATTTATGATTGTGAGGGTGTAACCTTACTGTTAGAAGAGATTACATACTCCAGATTGACTGTAATGTGTACAGAGTGCAGTTTAGTAATGAATATTAGACACAAGCAGTAGAGGACCTGCCCAGCAACTCAGCATGAGGCCTGCCTGGCCAACGTGGGGCAGGAAGAAAACGATGTGGTCCATACAATGTGAGCATGAATGTTTGAAGTAGCATAATTTGTAGGGATGTTTTTCAGCATTTTTTTGTCTTATCCCATCTGTCAGAAAGAACAGGGGCATCCTGCTGTCACAACCACCACCCCTCATGCACTGTTGTGGTTTGTCCTCTCTCTGACAGTTCTGCTTAGCTCTCTCTTCTTTGTTTCGACGAGGAGACTTACTGAGTCCAGAATCCTCCTACAGATTTTAACATATGTTTTGATGCATAAATGCGGCTGAGGAGCTGCCTAAAACAGCTGCAGTGAGCTGAGTATTCCAGCCCAAAGTTTTGTTATTTCCTGTAGTTTGAGGCACAGACCGTACCAGTAACAGTGCTTGTAACCAGTTGCGTGGCCATCTGTTGTAATTGCAGGGACACTTCCAGGGCTGTCTGGCTCCAGATATCAGGAAGTTCAGCTATTTTCCCAGCTACGTAGATGAAAACCTGGAGCTTTTTAAAGACAAGCGTGTCCTGATGTACTGCACAGGAGGGATTCGTTGTGAAAGAGGCTCTGCTTACCTCAGGAGCAAGGTAAGATGTCATTCTGAGGGCACAAGTGTCGGGGGGTTGAGGCTGCTTTAAGGGCACCTGTCTTTTGTCTTGCTGGTGAATTCGTACTGTGCACAAACTGCCGAATGCGCGGGCGGGGAGATAAATGCTTCTGACACGTACTTGTCTCATGCTGTCTGTCAAGGACCTGGATAGTTCAATGTGGCTCAGTCTGACCTGCGTGGACTAGTGTCACAGCAGTGAAAATAATTACATAACCCATTTCCTGAGAAGAGGTATTTGTAGGACTGTTGTAGGAGGGCTTGAAAATACTCTGCAGTGTTTCTGCAGACTGTCTAGGTTATGCTCTGTGGTCATTACTGCACAGCTTGAGCATCTCAGAGTGGTGAAAATCAGCCAGTCAGTGCTTTCCCCAGTGTTGTGGAACTAAATCCAGCACGGTGCATTGTTCTAATTGTGCTTTCCATCCCACTCCTCTCCTGGATCCTTCTCTCAAGGATCAAGGGAACAGAACACAAAGGTTCTCCAGAGATTTAAACCTTGGGGTTCTGTTTTCCACTGCATCAGTGTGAACCCTGTGAAATTCTGCTTCTGCTAACAACTAACTAAATAAAAACAGAATAATAAGCAGCAGCTCATGGAGGTTCAAAAGCATTTGATCTGTGATGCAGCAAACCGTCCTCAGGTGAGGAGGTTACCAGCTTCTTTTGAGTGTAACATTAAATGAAGAGTTGGGTTCATGCCAACAAGCCAACATTGTGAAGCTGCCCAGTACTCCCTGGTGGCACTGCCTAGAGCTGTGGCTGCACATGGTGCCATCTGATTGTCACTGAGAGGCTGCTGCTTTTCACTGACCCCTGGCATTTACAACATTTGCTTTGGGAACTGTGGCACACTGCCACTGCTGGGGTCTCCTTCAGCTTTTCTGCTAATATGCTTTAAACAGGCAGTGTGCAGAGAGGTTTACCAGCTAAAAGGTGGAATTCACAAGTACCTAGAAGAGTTTCCAGATGGATTCTACAGGGGGAAGCTGTTTGTATTTGATGATCGTTACGCCATTTGTTCCAATGAAGATATCATCTCAGGTAGGACTAGATAATGTAAGTGCAGAAGGCTGGGAAGCTATTCCAATCATTTCCAGAGGTGTGCAGGATAGGGGCAGCCAAACTGGCCTGTGTAGTTCTTCCTCATACTTGGTTTGATCTCATAGTGCTGTCACTTCTCATGATGACTATCAACTCTATGGCTTTAACACGTAAAACAGAAATGAGAGGAAAGGGGGTCACTAGCAAGAGTTCACTAAAACTGGGGCAGTAGAAGGAAGTATTCCCTGCAGAAGAGCTCTGTTAGGAGCCATCTGCACCAATGGAGATGTATGTGCAGCACTACAGCTGTTGTTACCTGCTTGTTGCCCACAGTGCTGATCAGACTGGTTTGCCAAGTGACCAAAATTTTAAATAGTTTTCCTGCTGCCAGCAGTCCTCTGCTCCAGTAGTCTCATAGAATATCAACAAAGACTGTCAGGTATTGGGAGAGTAGTGGCACCATATAGCACTTTGTTATTTTCATGCTTAAGAAATTCTATATCCAGTAGAATTTCAGTGGCCTCTAGTTGGAAGTTGTTAAGAACATTGCCTGGTCTTCTGGCTGGGATTGCTCTTCAGTTACTGCAAATTAAGTACTCTCTTATTTTGCTACCAGTTGCCAGGCACAAGAAGTAGCTGGAATTTTGCTCTAGCCTTTTTTCTAAGGAAACAGTGCTGTTTTTTTCTCTGAGTTGGTAACTTTTCAAGTATAACTTCCCATTCCTCCTCTGCAATTACTCTATACATCTTGAAGGGGCCCGACTTGGTGTGGAAACAGAACACACTCTGGATACATCACAGCCATCCCTACGGAAGTTTCAAGGGGAAGTGCTGTGGTATGCACCTTCTTGGTGGTACAGCTAAACTGGGCTGTAGCTTTCAGTTAAAGAGTTAAAACCTGTGGTGTTCTGGAAGGACTCTACCAGGACTGCACATGGCACCCTGTCTGCACAAGCCATTGCTTGTACGTGGAAGTTCCATAGCATCCCCTTCGCCAGCAGGTGACATTTCTGCATACTGGCTTAGTTGCCACCTGCATGTCTTTCTTCTTCTCTTGGCAGTAAGAATCTCTAAATCTGTCTATTCAGAACTAGAGAAAGCACTAGTGAGCACTCTCCTCTTTTCCAGAGAGAAAACTGTCTTAAGTATGTAAAAAAAGAGGTGTTTTAAAATGAACTGGATTCTAGAAGATCAAGCTAAACAGGAATTAAAAACCTGCAAGACAATAGCCACTTAAATGAGAGCTGGCAGCCCCCTGCTGCCTTGGCAAGCCCTCTGCAAGGGAACAGCCAGAGCAGTATGGGTGTTAACTTTTTATTTTCCTCCTTCCTCCAGCATGCAGATACTGTGGGGTGCTGTGGGACCAGTATAAACTTTGTTCCAGTCAGCACTGCCGGCAGCTTGTCCTGACATGTCCAAGTTGTTGCAACAAAGGTCTTACAGCTTGCTGTCCTGTTTGTCAAGAGAAGGAGCTCAAGGTGACTTCAAGGGCTTCAGGACAGACACTTAAGGAGGAATGTGAGTGTACAAGGAGACGGCCAAGGGTACCAATTGAAAATGTTTCACCAAGGATGCTGGACACAGGGAAAGATTAAGCTGTTTCATTGGCTAATCTGGCATGTGCTCATGTGAAGGGCTTCCGTAACCAGATTTCTATTTGTTAATCAGTTAGGTTTGGAAATTATGAAAATATGTTGGCTTGGAAAGTCCTGTTCATATGCTGCCTTTAAACATAGAGTATGCCCTCAGAACCATCCATTACTTGCCTGTAAATTACCAGAGTGCCCAATCCATCACCAGCACTACGGGATTACTCTCCCTGGGTACAATCTTGTAGTGTGGCCTTTACCATGGGGATTTTGGAGCAGAGTATCTGCAACATGACAGAGCTGCTCACAATTCAAAAGAAACTGAAGGAACTTAAGAACAATTCCATTTTTTTCTTCCTGCATGGAGATCAAACTGTCTGACCTCTCCAAGGATCGTGCATCTGCTTCAGCATCTTGCAGTAAGGTGTGCAAACAGCAGATTTATCAATTTGGTGTAGGTATGTGACCAGATTAGATCCTGAAGATATAGTCCACGTGCACACCATCTATCTGCATCTCCTGCTTTATACCAGTGAGAAGCAAGGCAAAGTTACCTGAAATTACTGACTTAACTCTCCTGTAAAACTGGCTGAAGGCAGCATTAGGAGCTGGAGCAAAGGCCCAGAGATACTGTTTGCCCAGCCATACTTGTTGTGACCTGTAGGATGAACAGCAAACCCAGTCTTCTTTCCAGTGCTCAGTCTCCCTGGGAACTGCTTTTCCCCCTCAACTTGTCAGTGCAGGGCTCAGCTCTGCTTGCACTAAAAAAACCTGACAGCTTGAAGCATGTTGAAACGGGCACACAAAAAGGGGAGCACAGAGACTGTCAAAATACCAGCATCATGGCCCTGGAAGTGATGCATGTGTGCATAAATGTCAGCAACAGCTATGAGAAGACTGCAAGATCCTTTATCCAAGTTAAATAATTCAAGTTCTGGGGATCATTTATGCTTTTTAAACATGAGTTGAGTTTTTTAAAAGCTGCAAGATGTTTATGCAATTTCCAGCACCTGTCAGTGGAGAAATTGTCTTTGAAGGGACCTACAGCAGATGAGCTTAAAATACTGCCCTACGTGCTGTTTTGTGTGCCTGATGCTGTAGAATGTACAGAAAGGATTTATTAATAGTGTGGAAGATGTGTCTTGACTGAAAAATGTCTTTGAACTTTACTGTCATTCTGGGAACTAAACAGTAAGTCATTAGGACATCAAAGTCACTAGGTTTAGGGTTTTTTTACCGGCAAATGATTTTAAAAGCAAGAAAACAGTTTTTTAGGTTTCTGCAGTTGCTTAATAACAGGGCTATGTTATTTTCATATAGATTGTAACTTTCTCCCATGGTGCTATTAATTCAGCAAGGCCTCATTGTTGGCTTGACTAGCAACTTAAATACGTGGGCATTGGTTCCATTAAAGCCATGACAAACATTTCTTCTTGCTTCCAGTATTGCTACCATGAAATCAGCTGTCCTCACGACAGTTCCAACGAGGCAAAACCTTGAAGCTTAGGAATATTTCCTTTGGGAATCTTTCTAAGATAGTATTAAATAGTAAATCTCTGAACAACCAATCCTTGAGAAGAAATTGGAGAATTCCCATCAGTAGACACCTTCAGCACAAGTCTGATTAACCTCTGTGGTTTTGAGGACTGGAGTATTTGTGAAGAAACATGCAAGCTCTACTTGCAGGCCTGGTCTAGAGCACTGATGGGGAGTGCTCCATGATCTTCCTGTGTTAGGCTAAAAAGAACACAATTTTGTGATTCAGTCTTATCAGCAGGTCTGGAACACTGTAATCAATTTGTAATGCTGTTTCTGTATCACCAGTACAGAAGGGCAACAACTATATTTTATTTGTAAACTTCTGAAACATCTATGATAAATAACCTTTAGTGCTTCCGTTACAATTTTTTAAGTACTGCACAAATACACTTCACATGTTATGTTGGAGGTGCTTAATTCTGCAGACATAAACACTGAAACCTAGCTAGTCTGCCACATGGTAGACCTGGCTACAAGGTACAATTCTCCTGAGAGCTCCTCACAGCTGGAGATTCTACCTCAAAGGCAGAGGGGAGCCATGAGCCCTCTTCTGGTCCTTGCTGCACTAAGGCAAGGGAGGAGAAGGATTTGAGGTGTACAGATGGAGTCCCATAAAGCCATGTTACCTCTGCTGCAGAGAGGGTCTAAGAGACATTCTTAGCCTGCTTCTTGCAAGCTAGCCCATAGAGGCTCTCTGTCCTGTTTTCTGGGTTAGTTTTGTCAGATTTATATAAATAAGGACTTGCCATGTGAAAAGCTGTGTGGTGGCATCCAGGCATCTCAATGGTAATGCCTGAGAGAAGGCACAAGAGCTCCAGGAGAGGGAAGAGTTTTTCAGCAGGATGGGCTGTGACTGCCAGATGCTGCAGTCACCAGATGGCTTTTCCTTTTTCCTGGAGAGCTGCTGGGCCAAACAGGGATACATTTGCTCCTAAGTATCACCATTTTGTAGCTCCATTGCTGCACTGCTTAAAGCCTTTCACGACAGGGCCTGATGCCTCAACACCGCCTGTCTCTGCTGCACTGCCCTCAGCTGTCAGATGCATCCTGCAGCAAAACAGCTCTGTGAGATCAGCCGAGGAACCTGGAATGATCCTGACAGCTTAAGATACATTTGGGCTGCATGGTTAATTTGGATGCTGCTACAGTAAAACATAGGACAAAGGTCTTCTTGTCTTTTTTTTTTTTTTTTTAAGGGCTGTAGTAGTATCCATGGTAGTGCTCCCTGGTCTGCAGATGCATCTCCTTGCATGTCTGTGTTTCTTAGTACCACCAGGATTTTCCAGGATAAGATTCATTTACGTTCTGAAACCAAGGGAAGAGCTGAGCCTGTGTCGTGCAAATCTGAGTGGATGGCTTAGCTGAAACTGTGTGGCTCTGATTTGATGATTGAGTTGGTCATTTCAAAGTCTTCGCAGTGCACATAGAAGAAAGTACTTTGTTAAGTCTGCCAGTTTTTTTTCATTTTAATATGTTTTCAAGTATTTTTCTTTCACATTCATTTTCTGATACAGAACTTGCACAGTGGAGGAAACAAGCTATAGTGAAGCATTTTATATGACACCATGGGCACATTTATTAAGATTTGAAGAGCAACAAGTGTGTTTCCCACATTACTAAAGAGTGTTTCTCTGCTTTGCTGGTGAGAGCTAAATCATCAGTGGTGTTTGTGCACAAGCTCTGAAGAAATCTGTGGGACTTTTGCCAGAACGTATGTAAAAGGCTGAAAAACTTCACTTCTTAACAGACATTTAAAGGCAGATTTCTAGCAAGAGAGAACATTTTACAGGATGTGTCATCCACCCAAGATTAAGGTTTCAGTACAGCAGTGCGTCTTCCACGGAGACTTCCCACTGAGCAGGATCCCACCCACATTAACAGTGGGAGTTTTGGATCTGCTGGGTCCAGTCCTGCAGACTGCAGCTCTGGGAGATACACGAGCCTGTGGAGAATTCCTCCCAGCCTAGATGACAACTGTGGACTGAGAAAAAGCTGTGAGATCCTATCTAATGTAAGTTCAGATTCAGGGTATTTCACCTCATAGCTTTTCTAGGGCACAACATTTATTCTTCCATTTATGTGGACATAAGGAACAGCAGTAAAAGAAGTAATTCCTAGCAGAACAAAATTTAATTAATGGACATGGGCATCTAGACAAAACAACAGAGGGAGAGAATTTGACCTGTCTCCAGTGAATATCTGGACAAACGCTTTTAACATCAGGAAACTGAAAGGAGTGGGGAGTAGAAGAGAAGGTTCTCATTTGCCAATTAGTTTGGCCATCTCTGGGGGTTAGGATTTGCCTGGGATTGAAGGATATTGACCCATCTAAACCACTTGATTTTCGAGACTCTGTTTAATATTTGGTGGCCTTAAGTTCCATTTAATCAGGGGGTGGAGATCATTTTTTTCTAAGAAACACTGGGATGTGTTTGAAACAGCATCTCCAATTAAATGATTTCAGCAAATGTTGGTAAAAAATTGTAATTCACAATTCTTGACATTAGCCATGTTTCCAGATGTTAGAAGTGCTTGTTAAACTAGTTATTCCTCTGTAGTTACTTGAGATCAACTTTGAAAAAAAATAAAGTATTTTTTTAATACTTCTATAATTTGTGTGAAACAATTGTATCTTTCACTCATGCATACCACATCCTAGCTTCATAAAACACCGTGCAGCAAGTTTATAGAAAAATTAATCCCCTTTAACACTGGATTGTACTCTAAACTGAGGTTGCATAAAATTGACACGTTGGCTTGAATAGTTTCCAACTCTACAGAAAACATCAACAGTCCTACTGGATAAAATCTTCATAAAAACTACAGCCACTATTTAACTTCAACTGTTAGTGCATAAAACAGAACAGAGGCACCACAAATACTCTGTCAAGGCACTTATTGCCTTTAGATTTCCACAGTGCAACACAGATCACTGGGAACGACCTCCATAGCCAGGAACTACACTCCAGTTCTGCACTTGGGAAAAATAGGCCCGTTCACCTCTGCAAGTCTTCTCTTCCTCACTGGAAAAGAGGAGAAAGAGGAGTCAGTCATGGCAATGGGAGAATGTGGATGGGAGGCTTGCTGTAATAGCTGTAGAAGGAGCTGAGAGATGTACTTTCTGCCAGGAAAGAAACAAGATAGCATCAGCTTCTGAATTCCTACTTTAAGCAGCAGGCACAGCCTTACACAGTAAAATCAAGGAAGATGAGGTTTCTATCCCTATGAATTTTTAAGGCCAGAAGCTACTTTCAGCCCTGCCTCCCTTATTCTGTAGTTAATTATATTTCACAATTTGTCTTTGTAACTGGATTTTGGCCAGCGCATCATCTGACTGGTGTAGAGACAGCAGGAAACAGATGTCACAGTTTTTCCTTTGCTCGTTTTTCAAATTAAAAATTTGCCTTTAAAAAAAAAAAAAAAAAATTAAACCTCTTCTTATCCTAAGCCATTGGACTCCAGTCCTCTGATCATGGTTAACATGGTCAAAACAGTCTCATATCTAGTCTTAAAAACTTGATTTACACCTCTTTGACACCTACACTCATGACTTTTCAAGAAAGGTGTGCAAAAAAAAACCAGAACAAAAATGTATAAAGAGAATGCAGAGGTTAGCTCATGGGGATGAACATAAAAGCCTTCACAGTCGGTTCACACAGAGTATCTTAGGGAACAGAAGCTATGGCACCAAAACCGCATTCTGGTAGCATCAGTTGATAGGCAAGAACATTGGAGTGGAGCACAGAAGCAGAGGGCTATTGCTGACAGGGAGGAAAATAAAGTTTTTCTTTACTTATACATTGTCCAGGTGTAGAGCTGAGATGCTATTGCCAGAGACCATCAGACCGATGAATACGAGCTGCAAACAACCAAATCAGACAAAAAAAAATGCAGATCTTAGTGATCAAAGAGGCAAAATACACAACTCTTAGATGGAAGGCGAGTTGTGAATTCATCCCCTTAACAGCAGGAGCAATCAAAATACTAGATTTTAAATCTTCGAGCTGATTACTTTGAATGCCAGGTGCTGCAGTCATTAAAAATCATGCTCTGTTCCAAAGGACAGAAAGTGTTTCCCAGTGCAGTGCTCGAGTGACCAGGAATGCAACCACAGGCAGAACAGATACCCAGTGAACTCAGTGAATACTGAGTATTTTGTGTGATCCGTGAGGAACTAGCTCATACCCCTGTGCTTGGCTGTGCTTCCTAAGAGCACAGTACTGGCTAAAGCAAGATTGATTTTTTTCATTTGTTTTTAAAACACGACAAATTTATCATCTGCCTAGATATGACAGCTGCCAAGTACAGTGTGGTGGGTGTGTTAGCTGCATTCAGCACTGCTCTGCTGGCCTGGTTTCCTGTGCTCTACAGCAGCTTGTAGCCAAGCAGTGGAAAGCCTCTGCCATGTGCTTTGGCTGAAATGGCAGTTTGCAGACTTTCCTGCATTTTGCTTCACAAGCATTTCTGATCACTTCATTGAGGGTATATAGATAACTCATAAGCCACGTGGCTTCCCACATATCCCCAGAAACAGTTCCAGTTTGTTTTGCTGAAGGGGATGGGCCAAATCTTACTGCTGTCAAAGTTCAACTCTACTACTTTTCATCTTGTTAAAGTGGGAATGAAGTTGGAGGAAGACAAGCAGTTGGCACGAACCACGAATGCTAGCAGCTCATAACCCATGTGCCACATGCTGTATCACAAGCTGTACTGAACCACATTAGCAGCTCTTGCTCTTTCCCAACAATTCCTACTGTTACTGCAAAAAACACTGCCTGGCCGACAGCAGCTGCATTAAAGAACGGGCTGCCTTCCTCCTTGAGGGGCAAAGCATCATCAGGCCCTTCAAGATGCACATTCTAATTCATACACATCTTTAATGTGAGCAGTTCTGCCCTAATCCCACCAGGACCTTCCCATGCTTCTCGGCTTGCAGCCAGCTTGACTCACCCAGGTCGTTGTTATTCATCATGGCATTGGAGGCACGAAGCCGGGGACCTTGTTGAGTGAAATGGTACCCGAACTTCAGGAGGGAGGTGTTCTTTTCCAATATATTCGCGATTTCCATTTCTACTTTGTTGCCCAAGGGCTGACTCTTTTGAAAACAGAAAACAGAAAAGCAAGCTGTTCAGGCTAGAGGGTGATTCAGAACAAGCACTTAGAGGGAAGGGGTGGAGATTGCAGATCTTTCTCTGGACCTGTGGTTCATTTGACATTTCTGACTTGGAGCTGGTAAAACAAACTGCTGGCCTGTTCCTGTACACACGCTACAACCGAATGGCTCCAACTCCTCCTGCAGACATTCCCACAACTCCTTTTGCCCAAAGACTTTATTTCTTGGACAGGTTAGCAGCTACTGGACATCTGGAGAAACCAGGATTTTGGTCTCCCAGTCAGCTGTCTCCGAGCTCCCCATAGCTCAGCTGCTTCAAGCTCTGGGTTTCTCGGGGAGCTACACTTGCCCCAGCCTCTGTATCACGGCACACTCAGCTCCCCACACGCAGGCCTGGTTCACCTGACCAGAGCTGTCACCCACACACGCTTTACCTGGTTGTCAATGCGCAGCTCCACAAGTGACGTGTTGCCCTCGAGCGCTTCGACGATAGCCAGGATCCCTGACCCAGAAATGAAGTTTGACTCCACATTGAGGCTCTTCAGCGTGTTATTGACCTTCAGCATTTCTGCCAGGGCCTGTGGACAGAGGTGGGCAGAAAGAGATGGCAGTCAGACAGGCAGGGGCAGAGCACCACAGGGCAGCAGGGCTCCAGCTCCCCTCACCTCCAGAGGACTCCAGGAGGATCTCACATGAAACATCTGCTAAGCAGTTTCACTGCCACCAGATGGAAGCGCTGTTTGTGGAGTGAAGGAGTTCCCTGCTGCTGCAGGGGGATTCTTGAACATGAGCATGCTGGAGGCCACAGCAAAACCTCACATGGACAAACACTTGGGGTGACCCCAAAAGATGACAGTCCACACCTGCAGCTGCCCTGTGACAGCTTCATCTGTCCCTCTTCTGAAGCCAGCATGGTCATGACAAGGATGCTGGCCTGCACTGGCCCTGCCTCCATTCTGATGAGTCCCTGCCTGCACTGCATGGGGTTGAGATGCTTCCCATTACAACACACAGAGAGAGGAGCATCTGTCTCGGACAACAAGGGATGCTCCACATGCAAGGTGTCCTCCCCCAAGCAGCATCACAATCATATTAATCATTTTTGCTTCCCTTAGTGGGTGAGACCAGAAGGGGCTGGAATGCTCATAATGCCCCAGACCTGATCAGATCATGTCACTTCATACAAACTGCAAGGAAGGATCCATTTACACCACGAAACAGAAGGACCAGAAGGTAATGCGCACATGGCAGAGCTGACCTGCACCCACAGCACTTAGCCCCACAGCTCTCCTAGCCCAGCACAGCACCCCTCAAGCTTTTAGACAGCACCTGTCCTGCCTGCACAGGCTTTTTCCCCAGTCCAGAGTGCCTGAAATAATTTAAGGGCAGTACCTGCCCTCCAGAAAGTTTATTTTTCTATCAGGAAAGTGGTGTGCACACATGTGTGTGTTTGCGGAGGTAGGCAGGGGTAACCTGGGTGACTAAGAGCAAACACTGACTGCAGTGGTGCTGGAGAAGGATGCAAAGATGCAGCCTGGAGGGCAGCATGAAGGCCAGGCAGAACGGCCGGCTCCTCTCTGTGTCCCCGCTGATATTTAAGATCTCTCACAGCAGCGAGAAATTCCCATTATCACCTACAGAGGCCACGCGTGAGGAGATGCAGAGTCCTGCTTCTGCACACATCTGCACAAAGAACACAGAAGAGAGAGCTGGAACAGGCATGTGTGCAGGGAGCAGCAGGTGTGCACACCTTTGTACCAACAGAAACAAATCTCCAGAGAGAGAGACAAACTGCTTTTAGAAAATGCCGCTAGGACATCGGTTCTTGTCTCACACTTCTTTTCCAGGAGATCCTAGAGGACAAATATGAGACTGCATGGATTAAAGGACTGCATCCTGAAATCTCCAGAGATTAAAAATGAAGTGAAGGAACCAAAGCCTGTCTGTTGCTGACTTCCACTAGTGCTCCTAAAACTGAAGCACCTGCACCAAACAGCCAGAGGTGTGGAATGTGCCAAACCCAACACAAGGTGCTGAAGCAGTCAGTCAGTAATGCTGAAAATACCTTGCCCGAGAACAGCTCCTGTCACAACACTGGGACGATGAGCTCACAGTACTTACAAAAGCAACAGGATCATTGCTCCGTGTCCCAACTATGCTGAACTTCTTCACGTACGTGTTGTTTTTCAGTGCTTCTGCAAAAGCTTTTAAAGTTGGTATGGGAATATTCTGTGACAAGAAACGCAGAAAGCATGTGTTAGGCCATCATCTGTACGCAATGAATATGCAATACATTTAAAAGATACTTTTAGCTTCTCTTCAAGGTCAAATCACCAAATGCACTGAAGTAATTCAGGAAGGGGTTGATAAATGTTTTTACAAGTTCTCTTGCTAGAACTAGCATGTTCTAAGGAGCACAGCAATGTCTTCATCCTATTTTGTACGCTGCTGAAAGCTCACTGCCTTGATTTGAAGCCACATCTCTGCTCTTTAATTGCCCAGAAACTCAGCTACCTAGGAACACAGGCCTTGTGGGGATGTTTGTAACCAGGATCCGTGAGCCTACAAAGCACTGCTCCTGCGCTCTCTGATACGAACGACAGCACTGAGTGAGAAACACTCATGTCACGCTCAGAACATTTCCACCTATGGGAACTGATCCAGAAAGGCCTGAAATTATCTCCTTGTAACACAAATCACAGACACCTCTGACTGCTTTGTACAACATCTTACAGGCTAACACTTGCCATGATATGTCTCAGCCCAGAAAAAAAATCTATGCTGCTTTTTCTGAGTTCCTTCAAAATGAGTATTTTTCACTTACAAAGAACTTTAGATACCCTTTTCAGATGTGCAAATTTTCACCCAAAATTGTAAGTGGCATCCTCACCTCAGACTTCTTGCCATGCCATTTGGATCCCACCATGTGGAATCATCTGTACTCAACGTCATCCACAGAGCCACAACACAGCACCCAGCAGCTTAGAATGTCCACTGTCACCCCCTAGTTCTCCAAACCCCATCCCAAAGTCATAAGTTCAACACAGAAAAATAGTGCCTGCCTGCCAGATCTTCAGCCTTGTGTCCTCAAGGGATGGGGTTACTAGCATGGACCAAATACATGAAAATAAAAATATTTTTGTTTTAGAAAGGCGCGGGTAGCATGGCAAAAATGTCTTTCACGTGCATATGGAGTTAACCATGTTCTTGCTGTTTAGCTATGTCGTCACTCAACAGACCCCATGAAATAGAACCTGTATTTTTTGGTGCGAGTATGCGTCCCAAAGGCAACACAAGAAGTGGTGCTATGTCCTGATTTGCTTTCTGCAAGAAGTAAAAAAGAGCTCCACAGGAGGGATGGGTGGGAGATGGACAGAGCCACCTGCAAGAAGGGTGGCTTCTTCATATTTTCATAGCAAGCATCTGGATTATGAAGCCTTTTTTCCCTCACCATCTTATAATATACATCAACATCCCCTCCACCAAAAATGCCTGTCTAAATATTAAAGCAACCTAAAATGGCTTTAGCCAGACAGCCAGTTTTGGGTCTCCCCAAACTACCCTCGACACAGCTCCATTTTTCCAGGCACTTAGAGGAGTCCTTGTGCTACCAACCCCAGGCCTTAGTTCCACAGCAGGTAACAATCCATTCTGCTGCCCAGAGGGGAGATGGGAAGCGCTGGTGTTTCTTGTCTGGCTACATTCAGTGTTATGATACTGCTCTGTGCAGCAAAACAGACTCAGTGTCTGCCTTCTGTGTATCAGACTCTTAGTCTTGTTACTAAGAGAGGAGGGTAGAAAGGAGAAAATACCATAATATTGTTAAGGTTGACTTCCTCAAGGTCAGGATCATTGCTTTGTATTCGTTTCAGAGTTTCCTCCACGTCTGTTGAGTTTGGTTCCTCATCAGGAACTGGTTTGTACTGTGTGGGCTTAATCACACCTGCAAGTGAAAAGCAAGATGTGAAAAGAAAGCACCCTGAGTAGGACTATCTTTTCTTTGAGTGTGTTCCTCCTCTTCCAGAAGTGGAGAGATGGAAGCATGACCTGACAAACAGCCACAAGATGTTTGTCAGGTCATGCTGACAAACATCTCCACTGGGGCCACCCAGCACAGGACAGCCAGTGCCTGCTGCTATGTCCAAATTGTCAACGTCCAAATCTGGGTGACAGAAGGCACACTGCCTGCATGGGGCTGTCTCCTGGGCTGTGCTGGCTTCCGATGGCACCAGCGAAGTGGCTGAGACTGCACTGGCTGGCACAGGGCAAGGATGCACCAGAGATGGCCCCAGCAATCACCGGCTGCTCTGACATGCACAGCTCTACCCTTCGGCCTAAAAATAATTACCACTTTGCCTCTGCTAGCAGCTTCAAAGCCAAATACTGCAGCCTGCTAACATAAATCACTTACTGTTGAGCCCTTCTTTGTTCACGATGGTGCTGCTCCCCAGTGCCTCATAGTACTGCTGGTTGCTCATCAAGGTGTGCATGCCAAGGATGGCTACAGAGAAAGAAAAGGAGAACATGACTTATTGTAGGCTCCAGAGCCAGGAAAAGACACAGTTGCTGCCTGGGATGGGAGTTCACAGCACACTAACTTTCCCTGTGCAAGCACAGACAAACATACAAAGGTAGGACAAAGCTCCCTGGCTGACATAAACACACAACAGTGCTCAAATGTGCTCCCTTGTTTATTCCAATGTAGCCTGATCCACAGGAGAACAGGAACATCATCTTGTGGACAACAAACAAACATTAAAGGCTTCCCAGTAGCCTACCTCACTCAGCATCACATGAAAATAACGAGAAGACAGTAAAAAACTCAAAAAAATGCCATTGGTAGGCTTTAGTATAAGGGGCCCAGTCCAGCAGGAGCCTGCACATCCTTGTCACCCTTGCTCACTGGGCATGTGCCATGCAATTCCACAGCCCAGTTTTGGAGACGAGCTGTGCCCCTCATGGAGCCAAACTGACCCCAAGGCAGCAACACAGGAGGTGACTGTCACCTGAAGTGTGGCAATGCACATCGTGTTTTCACTCACAGCAAGCTGGGGTGGTGAATTTGGTATGTTTGGAAGGCAACACTGTGAGAAGCTAAAGCTCTGCTGGCTTGGTCAAAATGTAGAGAGTGGTGGTATGAACACAGTTCAAATGCCAAAAGAGCCCAAAAGCCAAAGTCAGCCCATTTGTGTCTCTCAGACTCAAGACTGCAAAGCCGACAAGCAAATGCAAATTGAACCATGTCTGGGGGCTCTGGTGACATTTTTGGCAGCTGCAAATGACCAATAAGAAGTCAGTGCCTTAAGAACTTTTGGGCAAAGAGTTTGTTTCTAAAAGTAACCCTGCTACAGACGGGAAGATGACGTTTGAAAATAGTTTAAACTGAGTTTTTAATCAACAACTTTTTTTTGTAATATCTAGATGACTTTCTAAAGAAAAATGCAGACACACAAATACTTGTTAAAATAGACACATTTGAACAAGTCTTGACCTCTAGATAGACACAGCTGAGAAAATAATAAACTTCTCCCTAAAATCCAAGCATGCCACCACAAAGGCACTTCTTAGGCTTGTTGGCACCAGTCTGTCACCAGGTTCTGTTGCTTTGGCCAAGAAGGGCTGGAATTTGCAGGAGAAAGTTATCCTTGAAGCCCAGCACATGAATAAGATCTGTTATGGTGACAGCTCATTGTGACTCTGTGTCCGGGTTGCACAGGCTGGACAGTCAGCAGCAAACTGTGTCAGTGAACTTCCCCAGGGCCCCCAGCACATTCCCAACTGGATCTCACAGAGCCAAGCAGTCTCCATCTGAAAGTCTGAGTGAGGCTGGGCACTTCGAGTTTGCTTGTTTGTATTTTAGCTGGCCTTCTTCTCTGTCATTTTCTCGCAGATGGAATTTTCAGGGGTGCAACACAGCTTGGAAAGTAATTTGCAGGCTCAGCATTTTGGGAACACAGATACTCCCCAAATCACAGCTTATTTGGACAATTAAATCTCTCCAGCAGCCAGGAGTCTGAGTGTCTGGACTGCAGAGAGAGGCAAGGATCTGCTGTCATGACCATAGGTTTTGGGGGCTCAAGTTTGTGTTGGTAGACAAGAGGGACCCACTGTTTCTAAGTCTGGTGCTTACGGTTTATTCTCCAAAGGAACTCAAGCAGAATGAAGGCACCCCATTTCTGTCTCCCTCACCTGACCAAAGATGAGGAGGCCTTCCAGGGCTACTGCGAGCCACCCTCCTGGCCTTGCCCAAGAGAGGGATCCAACACACCACAGCTCACAATGTTCCCTGCTAAACAGGCAGGAGCAGAACGCGCTCCTGCTAAATGAGCCCTGCTAAGCAGGCAGGAGCAAGGCTGTCACTGTCAATATTGAGCTTTCAGCACAGCTTGTGTCACATCAGTACTCCTGCTGCCACTTAAGTGTATTCTCCCAGCAACTGCAGAACAAGCTGCCCTGAACAGCATTTCCCTGTGACAACAATTGTTGCACAGATCTAGAGCTTAAAAAGGCAGATTTTATACGATAGGGCTTTACAGGACTCCAGGATTAACAGTAAAAAAGCAAAACCCAGAGATGCAATGCTTGGTTAGGGTACTTATGTTTGGGAACCTTAATGCAGAAACACATTTCTGAGCCAAAATGTGGTATTATTAGGTAGAAGATGTCTAGTCGGTGTAGTTACTCTACAGACTTTCTTACAAACTTCTAGCAAGGAGGATACTGCTAGGGAGTATGGAAACCTGAAGGAGACAAAACTGGAAGAAGAAGCCAGTATCACTGAAATATTCATTGACTGCTGGACCAGCAGACCACATGTGACCTTCGTAAAGCACCATGGGGCATCCATGTGCTCCTTTGGCCAAGGCATGTCCTATCCCAAGCACAGAGCTAAGTCCACACCATGGGCTTCAGCAAGATACCAATATTGTCATCTGACTGGCTGACCACACAAATCACAAGAAATCCAACACTTAAAACGTGTTGAAAAAGCTCCTTAGCAACTGTCAGGCCTGAGCATCCACTGAAAGACTTCTATAACCTGACAGATCCTTTAATAGGTTGCACAAGAAATCCACATTTCTCACTGGGTCTGCGTGACTGTTTCTTAAGATTTGGTTTGAAGAAAGCTGTGCTCTTGAATGTACAGGCTGGAATTAGCAACAGTCAGTGGCAGAGACAAAGGAGGAGATCAAACCACACACTGTTTCTGTGATAAAGCCTTCTTCTCCCTCCTCAGCTTTGGTCCACACTCCTGATTAAATCACATAGGCTGAGTAACTTTTTAACAAATAAATAAATTCTGTCAAAACTGACAGCATTTAGAAAAACAGAAAAAAAGTGCAATAGCTCATTTCCCACAAAGGAACAGAATAAGCCCTAGTAGTTGAACAACTTGAACCCCCAATTACTGTGAAATTATTTTACCAGCAATGTCACAGAGCTCTGCATCAGAGGCATTAGCAAGGGCTTCCTCCAGTTCTGGCTCCAGAGTCACACTTTCCAAAACAGGATCCATCGGCTTCTGCTTGGGAATCCAAGCTTTTCCTATAAATGCAAAGTGAGGTCACTCTCAGTATAGCTACAGCACCCAGTTCACAGCTACCCGTGCAGACGCATTTCCATGTTGTGAGGTTTGAAAAGTAGAAAGGACGGAAGGGGCACAAAAATGAGGAGACACTGAATGCCTTTCCATCAGCTTGGTGCGAGTCCTGCTGCGATGCGAACGGAGAGGCACCCGCCCGACAGCTGCAGAGCCGAGCCCTTCCACCAGCACGGCATCTGTGGAAACCCAACAGCACATCGCTGCAGGATCATGGCTGTTCACAGCACAGCACTCACAGTGCCACACACAGCCTGACCCTGCAGGCCTTCACTTCTTTGAAGGCTGCACAAAAGGGGTGAAGGCTTGACAGCACCCAAGAGAGGCCAGTAGACTGGACTGAGCACCGTGCAGGATCAGTCCTGCCACCGAGACACCTCCTGCTGCTAACTCCAAGTGCATGCTGGCAGGGCAGATGGCACATTAGCCAAAAGAGGGTTGAAAAGAGGTGGTGGAGGGCTCTGGCAGCAGGCAGAGACAGCAGTTCAGTGAAGGCATGGGATGAAAGGAGGAGCAGGCCTAGGGCAGCTGGTCTAGCTCGACCCTGCTGCAAAGGGCATGCCAGATGGAGACCCCTGTGCTTTATCCCTCTGGACAGCAAAAGGCCAAAGAACAGACCTATTCCCTACAATTCAAAGGCGCAAATCTACAGGTCCAGCTGGTAATACAAACTTGTCATCTTAGCTGCTTGCTCACGGCCTTTTCCTAAGGGGGGTGCCCACACAGACAAGAGGCTGGAGCTTTGAATGCAGTCAGCTCCCTGCCAGGCCCCCATCCCATTGCCCATGGTGATCACTGGGCAAGCCATGGCCCTTTCTCTGCTGGAGCTGGCTGCATCCCAGGAGGCATGGGGCAGTGGACAGGATTGATGTGCCTCCCCAGCTGCTCGCAGCTCCTCACTGCTCAGGCTGCCAATGGGCAGCAGAGTCTTCTCAGAGGCAGAACAGGTCAGATCTGAGATTTCACAACGCAGCCTCCACCCGTGACTGCCCAAAAGAAAAGAGAGAGGCTTGTGATGTTTTAACACACCACGGCAGGGAGCAGTCTGCTGGGTGAATTCAGCATTGCTGGGACAGGGATAGGAGGGACCTGGGAACATTTTGGAGCAGTCCCCCTCCCCCAAAAATAGTCCCGGATCACTGCAGAGATAGCGAGTGCAAAAGGCCTGGCCTAGCATGCCAGCCAGGACTATTTTTGTCACCTCTCTGAAACTAGAGTCAGCAGCACCAAAGAGGAGAAACAATCCTGCTGATCAGGGATATGCAGAAAGGGGCTAAATTTAGCTCAAGGAAGAAGCAACTGCACCTCAGGCTCCCCTGGGACAAAATGGAGTCTGCCATAAACAGCCTTTTGCTCCCATCTCCTGCCTGTGCACTGCCACTCTGACAGAGAGGGCAGGAATCTGCCTCCTGGGACACAGCTGCTCTCGCAAAAATAGGCAGAGTGTCATGTGCCTGCACAGCCAGGCATCTTCTGGGTACTCGGCAGCAAAATGTCTGCCCTGGCTTGGTGTGGAGATCTGGAACCCCTGTCCCACCAGATGCATGGCTGGGCAAACTGTACGTACCAACTGGTGTGTGCAACACCAGCAGGGAACAAGAGAAACAGGGCAAACTTGATTCTGCTGTCACGCAATAACTCCTTCTGACACCTCAGTGTCATCAAAATTTCCGGGGTTTAAATCTAGTTTAATTTTAATGACCTAATTTAAGTTAATTACTGAGTTTCAGAAAGTTTTGTATCTCAGTCATGCTTTGTTACAAGATGGAATTTTAAATTAAATGCTGCATGCATGATGATGACAATGCACGACATTTTATGTCATAACACAGTATGTCTGCACACCCCAACTCCCACTCCGTGGCCCAGAAGCACGGCCAGGGAGATCATCTCCCATGGCAAACTAGTAAATCACCCTCCAAACTGGAAACGTGGTGATTTATTTACAGCTTCGTGACAGCTGTGAATATGTAATTTACCATCTCTGGCTCACAGTCACTGTAAGTAGTGTCTTCTCGCAACAGCGTGTTACAAATGAAAATATGTTTAATACATTTGAGATCACAACAGACTGAAGTAGGATGCTGCAGACTCAGAATGCCTGAAATACCTCTGTCCCCTGCAGAACACTGCTTCTACTTTCTAGGCTAGACAGGTGGGTAAGCAACAGTGGACTGGGGCACATGTGAAAGGTACCAAGACAGTCTTCATGGTAGCACTCAATTTACTCATTTACTTCTCTCAAGCACTACTTTTTTTTTTAAATCTGAAAATACCACTTCATCTTTTATTAAATAAACAGATTTAACACAAACTCTTTCTAAGAGAGCCGTGTGAGTCAGTAAGGAGATACCTTTCAGAAAGACCTCTGTTAGGAAACATGCTCATATGCCCACATTTTTTGTAATATCTAGATGACATATGCACTTCTTTTTTCATATGGGGCAACCATTAGCATGAAGAGTGCACACCCAGATCTACTGCAGGGGGATCATGGTACAGAGGGAGACACAACAGGTAAAAAAAGCTGCTGAGAAGCTCCTGGAACGTAGAGGAAGGGACTAACCAGGCCATATCCCATGTCAGAGGATATCCAGAGTTCTAACGGAAACAGGAACGTCACTTGGATAATGGGCCATATACAAGGAGAACAGGAAAAGAGATGCCAGAAAGAGAGGAAAGAAAGGAGGCAGAGGAAAACCCTTGCTCACAGGCCTCAGGGTCATGCAGAGCAGGAGCGCAGCAGCTGCCGCAGGGTATGGTGCAGGAAGACACAAACCAGCAACCTGCAGGAGACTGGGAAACAAGACCGGGGTTGTCAAGAGGTGATGAAAACTAGATGGGAACTGCTGGGACTCATCGCAGCTGTGGAGAGCTGCAGAGTTTCTCTGTGGTGAGAAGCTCACAGTGTTGGGATGGAGTGTGAAAGGCAATGGTGAAACATGGAGCATAACATGAGGAGCTGACAGAAGAACAGGGCAGAGGAGAAACAAGAGAGAACAGAAGATGAATTCTTTCCCAGAGCCTGATACAGGTGCAGTGGCATGGGGATGGGTAGAGGCTGCACAGTGGTACAACTTCTGTCCAGCACTTAACAACATATCAGGTGGTGCCCAAATAAGCAAGCAGAGGGACCTCTTGGGCACATCCCAGCTTATCAGCAAGCCTGGGCTGGGGCTAGACAGAAGAGAGAACAGATTCACCACACCAGTAGTGTCAAAAAGAAGTTTTATCAACACAGGTCAGACAGTGCATCCACCGTGCCTTCATCATGACGCACCCAGCATGGTGTGCAAAGGATGACCATACCTCTCTTTTCGCCCGTGAAAGGAACCAAGTCTTCTCTGTCTTTAACATCCTTTGCCTGCTTTTCTAAGTGGGCCATGAGTTCCTCCCTCTTGAATGGGCCAGTTGGTGGCTTTTGTGTCTGATCCCGCTGCCTGAGCCCAGCCGGCAACAGTGCATTCTAGACATGGAGGTGAGAAACACAGGTTATCTCTGCAGCCACAGTCTCCATCCATCAAACACTCTCCCCTCTACACTTCCCTCATTGCACCATCCTTCTTCCACACCGCTGGACCATTTGCTTCTACTTGTCTCAAAGGTTATCCTCATCCAGCCCCACTGATTCCCACATCATCCAAGACATGTGATGCTCCTTCACCGCTTCAGTTTCAAATGCTGCCAAGTGGATGTTTCTCTGCAACATCAGCTCCAGCCCTGTCTTTCTGGAGGCTCTCAGCCATCTTCTCCCCACTACAGGAGTCTGGCCAAATGCCCACAATGCCCCACGTGTCCCAACAAGAATCAGTTCAGTTAAATCTCATGACCTTTCACAGAGCAGACCAGAGAGTTGTGGTGGTCTTTTCTGCCTTTCATGATCCATCACAAAACTACAGAGAGGGTCTCTCAGAGGTCACTTGGTTGCAGAGCAAAACCCCTGTGAACCTCAGCCCTTTTTCAAGCTGTCTGCTTGTTATTTAGTCACATAAGCCACCATGGGAAGTTGGTTCATGCCTGACACATACGGCACGTAAACACCTGCTTATATTTAAATATAGAACAGCCTTAATGCAGTAAGTAAGACTATTCCCAGATTTGACACTAAGCATGTTCTTTAAAGCTTTACGGGATAGAAGTCAACGTTTACTTTTTAAGACATCCAAGGTGATGCTGAACAACACACTGATTTTTCCATGCCTGCCTGATGAAAGTAGTTCATTATAATTAATATCTGTATCATTGAAAAGCCTGGGAAGGAAAATTACTAATAGGAAGCAGTTAGACCCAGGCAACCTTGGAGGGCAACAGAGCAGAAGTGTGTGAATTGCACAAGCAGGGAGGCATAGGAGACAGCTTGCTTCCTCAGGCTTCATGCTGTGAGAGGCAACCATGCAATCTTCAAGCAGACTACACCTGCACTGACAGATGTCCATAATTATTTTGCCTTTCTGCATCTTTCACAGAATGCTGCCTGACTCTGTGCCTTCTGAGGTAGCTGTAACCAGCCCATCAGCCCATACGCTTAATCCCGGGAGCTAGCTTGCCAGGTCTCAAATATTTTCCTGCATTGCAATTAAAAATACTGATGATGCAATCCACACCACCCATCGTTTACTCCAGAAACACTAACTGCATGTTGCAGGAACAATTTCTCACTTGGCAGTGCCCAAGCTCCTCGAGTAACACTGCCGTAAGTCAGAGGCCTGCCAGTTGGCTCTGCACATCCCCTGCAACAGGACAGTGCTGGCTCCAAAATCCTTTCACCAGCTTGGCACCAGCAGGCCTCATGTTTGCATATGTGCAGCTCTTGCTGATGTTAAGGAGGCTGCTAAAAATAAACTGTCCCACTTTGCAAAACTCTGGGATTTGGATTTCTTCTGGAGGAAAATACAGACTGTTTGAAGTTCGTTACAAAAAACCCCAAACCCAAAACACCAAAAAAACCCCAGAAAACCCTCAAACCAAGCAACCCGCAAAACATGCCCTCCAAGGTGGCCTGGTCAGAAACAGATCCATCTTCCACAGGATTACTGCCCTGCACCAGCACTGGCTCATATTGGTGCTGCAAGTCACAGTTGCTCGTCACATCGGGAAAGGGCAGGAAAACAGAAACAAAGACACACATGCAGACTGTGCTTCCAACGGCAAAAAATTCTTCCATGCATTTGCAGCCAGTCTCTTCCACTCTTGCACCAAGTACAGGCTCTGCAAAGGATCCCACTGAAATACAGATTACTAATGCAGCCCACTCCCCCACAATTACTAAGATTCACTACCTACAGTCTCAATTAAAAATTACTTACATCAGGATCCAGCTCTTCCAGTTCATTCTCTAACTTCCTGAGCTCCTCCTCTGTCAGAGCTCCAAGGATCTGATCTTCATCTAGGTCTCGGTATTTTTCTAGCTCCTTTCTGTAAGACATCTTAGAGGAGTCTCGTGGATCTCACTTTTATGCTGAAACAGAACCTGATATGAAAACAAGAAGCGTTAACACTGAACACATGAAGCATGATGCTGCAGCCCGCCTGGCTGGGGAACACTGAATACCCCAGGGTTGCAGACTTATGCTTAAAGCGTGGCTGATTTCAAAAGATTGCTCAGGGCCCCCCATTTATATCCTACGTGCACATAATGACCCACGGACGTGAGAGCGGCACAACTCCGGCAGCACATTGCCCCATCACGGATTTATGGCACAGGACTGAGGAAGTTCTTTGTACAGGACCCTGGCTGGACATGTCTTTCTGCAAGCAATGCTAGATGTTAGTGAAGTGTCCTAGGCATTTATTTCCTTGAAGGACAATAAACCAGAAGTCATAAAGTATGCAGCTCTCATGTCCTTACAAGCCCCCAATAACACCGCCCTGCACATGGCACTCCAGATAACATCGTCACCAGATGGGAAAACAGATTTGTAGCACCACTGAGTACCTCTGAGCCCTGAAAACCTCCACAAGGCTACAGTGCATGGCACTTCTTCCCGTGTTTTAAAGCCACAAGGAGATCAGGAAGTATTATCCACTCAGGTTCAGGAGGCTGCCAGTTAAATGTGCTGTTTAGTGATCCACCCTCCCTGAGACAACACATGTTTGCACTGCTGCCGGCTAAGCAGCTGACCTGTGTGCTACTGCACGTTCTAAGCCAATCCTGCAAGAAGAGAAGTGAGTGGTCTATCTTGATAATCCCTGCTGACCCCAAGGTTTGACCCATGTCTCCTAATATAACATGCCATACACAATCACATGCATCTAACTAGACCTCTGCAAGCAAAAAGACTGCAGAGACAAAGGTCAGTGCGTTTAAAATATGCAGGTGGGTTAAAAGTACACTCAGTATAACTCATAAAAGCATATCCAACTCTGCTCTTTTGCAGACAGTCTCCTTCTGTTCCACTGCACTCTGTACCTTTACAATTTTTTTGGCTCTGTTTTTGCAGAGAATACTGAGCCCTAGGTAATTTAAAGTGATTTTTCTTAAAGTTTTGCTATTCTTCTGAGTGACGTTTACATAAAATAACAGCAAGGTCTATGCATTTTTTAAGGAGACAAACATCTTTTGAGTTTCTATAAATGGTCTCTTTTCAGCTCCTGTGGAGCATGAGAGCCCTACCCTGAATCACATCTCTCCAGCTTTGCTTGTCCCCTCAGGACAGATTACGCTCTTGTGATCACTCTTCATTAGTGGAGAAGTTTCTTTATACAAGTTACAACATGGCTGCTGTTTCAGATAGGAAAATTATCTTTAGCTTGGTCACAAAAGGGCACAGTAATGCACACATGCTTGCTCAACAGCAAGCCCTTAAATTTAGAGCTGTCATCTAGTCAGATGCTTGGTTCCCCACTAGTGCGATGGCAATTCCTGCATCACTCACATTCCTGCCACTCGCCACTTAGGAGGTGAAGTGCCAGGAGATGGTGCCTTCTTGATGGCAGAAACAGCCCCTGAAGCTCCCTCAGCTGGGAACTGAGAGGGTGAAAATCAGCTTTTCATTGGGCTGGTTTGCTCCAAGCAGCAACCATCAGCCTGTGGACACCAGAGCCAAGGGCAGCCAGGAGGGTGGAGAGGAAGCGGGGGCGATGGGGCTCAGGGGGTTTGGCTGAGTGCAGTGGAGGGACCCCCCACTCCCGTGCTTCAGCAGTCTGCAGCAGCCAGTGCAGAGCGCCCTGTGCTACAAGGCTGGTGGGCAGCAGCCACACACCGGCCAGCCTATGAGCCATGTCCTGCACCCTGCCCTTGCTGTAGGCATAGAGAAGTGCAGAGCCTTTACTGCAGTTACCCATGAACGCTGATGTGGGAGATCCTAGAAAAGCAGCCTGGACTCAGATCTGGACATGTGCTGTGCTACTGCAGCCTTAGGTTGCAGTGCATGAACCACGACTAGCCTGGATTTCATATGCCACATGTAGTTTTGACCATTCTGCTGTGGAAGGAGCTGGAGCTAGGAGCAGGCAGGAAGGCAGAGAATAATCCACCCCAGGCTGCTAAATTCCCTGTAACGGCTTAAAATACCCACACCTGCCACACACATGACAATATCTGTCTTGGCTACATGAGGACAACTATTCCCAGAGGCAGCCACAGACCCTTCCCAGGAACGCAGGCTAGACTGCAAGTGGGGGCCCGTCTGGGACCAGAGCGCAGCCCCGCAGGACTGACCTTGTTGCCTCCCGCCAGAAGGACGGAGATGTCAGCACCGAGAGGCGAAAGGCAGGACAGACATCGGATGTCAGTGCACACAGGCAACGCTTCTGGAAAACGCCTCAGGTTTCAAAGCATCTTGCAGAGTTATGAAGCCGGGGCTGCATATAGCAAAGGCCCTGAGGGTTGAGGACAGGTGCAGAGCCTGCTGAAACACAGCTGAAATCCCCGTGGGGAGAATTTCGTTTGCTACATACCCCAAACAGAGCTGTTGGGGGGCACAGTGCCCTCCCAGACTTGCTGGTGCAGCCGGACAGCACTGGCAGCTCGCACATCTCCCGCAGAGAGCACACTGGGAGGACTCCTTGTCAGGAGCACCAGCCTCGCCCACGGCAGCAGGACATTCTGTACCGCTCCCCTGCCCGCAGAACCAGCCATTCAGCATCGTGTCCTCCAGCACAGCCTCCAGGACCAGTATGTTCGCTGGCTCTCCCTTATCTCCACATCCCAGGCCTCTCCTACCCTATCTGGCTAATGAGTGCTGGGAGAAAAAGCAAACCAGCCCATCTGCTGCAAATGGCAAGAGGGCTTTGAACTGCCAGTGATAAGAAAGCAGGTAAATTCTGCCTAAGTGTAACTGTTTTCATCTATACAGAGTACTGAAAGAGCCACTGCCACAAACAGCTTTCCCTGACTTGTGCCAGAGTACAAGCATGGTTTAACACAGGTCCCACCCTCACATGAGCTCAAACTAAATAACAAGATCTTCAGCACAGCTTGTGTTCTCTCTCTTTTTCATTAACCCTATCACTTTTTGTTCAATCAACTACAGAAACATCATGAAAGAATATAAGTGTAATATATAGAAACTGCACAGGACTGACACTATTGCAACTTTAAGTCCTCAAAACATTGAAATTCATATTGATTACTAAGATAGCAAGATATCAGGTCTCTTTGTTCAAAGTACTTGTCAGACACACGGGAAGACAGCCCAAGCACTCACATTTGGTACGCTTGAAGAGCACACAGATTGCAATGCACAATGATCATTAAAACTGTTAAAGGAGAAAAATGAAATTGGATGGGAGATAATAGAAGGTCATCTACAAGGAAGACTGTTCTCACCATAAATAAGGGAAAACAAAATGAAACAAAAAAAGACAACATTTCTGATCTTGAGGGGGATGAATAGTTTCTTTCTGAAGAGTTCAAAAATGCTGAACAAACAAATGGATGCTGAAAATAAGTGAAAATGAAAAACATCCTGTACGACACTGGAAATAATCCTTTCACGGTGCTTTGCACTGGTACGGCCCCTCTGCAGCACCATGACCTGTCGTACTAGGACACGAAAGAACCACGCAGACCTAGCTTAGTTCAGGACAGAAAAGAAGCTAGGAAAAGCCCCAGCTGTTTATTTTACTTCATATATATACGTTCTTAGGAATGACCGTGGATGGGAGGATGAGGTTACCACCTCTCCAACCACACTGGTTAAACGAAAAGGTCCATCAAACTTCTCCGCCTCAGGAGAAGGAATGAAAACAAAAAGGAACGGTTAGCCAAACATAACTGTGTTTACAGAAAGTGCGTGAGAAACTTCATCATAGAAATGAAAACATCAGAAGACTGCAAATCTCAGGGCGACAATGACCTTTCTGGGGTACCGAAACCCGAGAGCAGCACTGACGTCTGCACAGGGAAGCGGTGGAAACCCGTCTGGGAAAGTGTCCCATATGGGACCACTGTGTTTCACCCACAGCCGAGGGCAGGCACTGGGACATGGTTGTGCTCTTCAGGTGGGAGAGCAGGAGGGGCAGGAGCAGGGCAGCAATGGGCTTAGGCTGCAGCAGGCTGCTCGAGGAGACTGTGGAGCAGCACCCGCGCTGCCAAGTCACAGGGTCTGCTGGATCATCCCCCAGTGATCTGACAAGCCCAGGAAAAACTGGGTAAAGTGACAGGAACAGCAGCAAGACAGGTTTCAAGAAAATACAAAAATGTCATAGTGAAAGCCACATGTGCTGTGTCAGGCATGCTGTGTGACACACCTGGCACATGCTGTGCCGGGCAGCCCAACACCTCCCTGCACACCCTCCCGCGGGCACCAGCATGCCAACACCAGGGCAGCACAGAAAGCACTTCCTTTCGTACATACACAGAGAGAAAGAGCAACTAATCTCAGGAAAGGTGCAGGGCTTTCCAGGGATAAATTCTGGTGTCAGCCCCAGCCAACCCTGACTTCGGGGGCGTTGCGCAGGCTACAGCCACCAAGCCCAAGGCTCAGCACGTGGGAAGGTTTGGGGCATCCCTAGCCACCCCCACACCAGGCAGAGGACAGGAATTCTGCGTAGTCTGTCACTCAGTCGGAGCCATGGCTGAAAAAATTAACATCCTTGCCCCAGACAACCCTCAAATCTACTGCAAAACCTCTTCTGTGCTCTGAAACTTGAAAGCAGACCAAGGGGCTTGAGTTTGGAGATAAAGAGGTAGCCAAGCATGACCAGCATAGCTATTGATGATTCCTGGAAAAACTGCCAAGTTTGAAGGCAGAAGTCTTTTCAGGATGAAACCTGTTTTAAAAGGGGCAGTGAAGGCAGGAATTAATGTTGTGAGGGATGTCTTAAAAACAGTTCCTGCTTGACTCACACAGGGTTTTGATTTATGAGATTTTTTTTATAGCTTAAGTATAACAAACCAGTATCAACCAGCCCCTCTATAGTAGCTACAATCACCTTTTTTCTTCCCTTTTCTTTGACTTGCAGCATAACTTAAAAGATAAATGCCAGGGTTTGGGGTTTGGGAGTTTTTTGATGGAGGAGCTATACATACCAAAACTGACTATTTCCTATTAACTCAAGAGAAGTTAGGTACTTTCTGTGCATACACTTAAACCTCAGGGAGTCATCCAGCTGCAGATCCAAGATGCATGCTGTGCAGATGAGAGGAACAAATCACCTCCAGCTTGCTCCTAAATGAAAACTGTCTTACGTGGTCAGTCCTCTGACAAACCTTAAAGCCATTAGCTAACCCTAACAAAATCTCATGCAGGACTCAGACCCTAATTTCTTGGGAAGCTGCACATGTGTGCAAAGGGTCTGTCAGCCTAGAGATCTCCTCTGGCTGACAGTCAGGAAATGAAGGAGAGCTGGGGCACTTGCAGGGTGTTCTAAGGCAAGGTGGGGGATACCAGAAGCACTTGGAGAAGGGGTAGCTGTTACACATGTAGACCTGGAGCAGACATAGTGGGGATGTAGGGATGAAGGAGATCAACCCACCAAAAAGTGAGTCTCTGCTGATTCTGCCCCTCCTGCGACACCTTTCAAACCCTGAGCTTGCATCCCAACATAATTGGGTGCTGTTGACTCCATGGCCACCCTGCTTTTTGAGTCACTGGGCAACCAAATATAACCAGTTCCCTGGAGTTTCAAGAACTGACCAACAAATTATGGCCAGATCCAGTAGCAACAAAGGGAAAGATGTGCATCAGCTCCTACTGAGTCCACATCTAAAAATGTAAATCTGTGTGAATTTTGCAAAACCCAATAGGAAATCAGAGCAGAGCAGAGGAGGAGCTGGCTCCATCCCCAGTGTCATCACATAGCCACACTCAAGCAAAGTCTTCACTGCTGGGTGCTTGCAATCACTCTTTACCCTGCTCACGAGGGAAATCAGTGCAGGTGTGCTGGTACAGGTGTGTCTCCTCCCAGCACACAGGTACAAACATCACAGCTGGGCCCCGCAGTCCCTTCTCTCGCAGACACAACCAGAGCCCAGCAGTGGCTTTGCAAGTGACTACATGTCCTGCACCTGAGGTACAGACATTCAAAAGTCTACCCCACTTCAAATGAACATTGTTGTCCCTGAAAGTCAAGTCTTTGTCTCAGCAAAATGAAAGGAAGATAAATACCTAAGGAAAGTCCTTTAAGGGAATGGTCTCCTGCACATTTCTATAGATCCCTTTTCAGGCAGATCCCATTTTCTCAGTCAGAGAGGAAAGCATCATTTTAACAAGCCATAAACACAGACCCAGGCTGCAGCATCAAGCACTGTTGGCCTGCTTGGGCTCTGCATCACCACCTTGAATGTACAAGATGTTGAAAACTCTTGCTAAAGCTACGAAAGACTTTCTATAGATTCTGCTGTGGACTTGGAGTCCAAGCTGCATTAGAAAGTGTCTAGCCAGGAGACCCACATGTGAGACCTGAAGGAGACCCTCTGCTTAGCACCACTGAGGCTGCAGTTGGATGCTGCACACTATTTGATGTCCCCTAGTAGAAGACAGGTCTTTCCAACCTGAACAAACAACGGGAATTGGACTTTTTCAGCCTGGAGAGGAGAAGGCTGCAGAGGGACCCAACTGCAGTCAGTCAGTCAGTCACGTGCTGCCTAAAGGGAAAGGATTTTTAAAGAAGAAAAAACACAAATTCATGTCCTGGATGAGGAGAGTGGACAGAGAAAAGACAGGGGATGTCCCAGATGGTGAGAAGCTCTGCCATGTCATCTCTGCCATGCTCTGTAGAAAGCAGAGCACACACTCTCATTGCTCCGGGCAAGTCAGCCATCAACTAGAAAGACTGGCCTCCCCGCAAGAGGCCCATGTTTAAGGAAATCCAACAGCAAATCTGCTGTCCCTTCAGGAAACTCAAACTTCTCCAAGGAAGATCTAGGTTTCCTCCCAGTCAGCAGCTGTTAACCTAAGACATCCTGAAATTCATATTTGAAAGGAAACATCTGGAAGAAGGCATTTTTGGGTCTATCAAAGCACATGACTTCTGACTCTTGAAGTGACATGCCAGCCATGCAGAACACATAACACTGTCTGGAGTTACGGTCACCACCCAAACCCCTGCAGCAATGAAGTTCAATAGGCCATAGGCAAGACTTACTGAGGATGCAGCTTCATTCCCATGGATATCCTAATGCCAGAGGTGACATTTCCATCCAGGCACTTGACAGCTCCACAGCAAACAGCTTGTTGTTTGAGGTCATGCACACACCTAGGGAAGGCTCCTTGTGCTCGAGCTAAGTGACTTCTTTCTTTATCCACTAGTGCTGAGGAAAGTCTCACACTGCTTGCACTCTCCTGAGTCGTCTTCTCAGCTCACTCAACTCCTAACGCAATATCCAGAAACTGCCTCTATCTCCTGGCTCTCCTCTTGTCAATACTCCTGCAGCCTACAAGCCACACAACTCAAAACTAGCTCTCACCAAGTGCTCTTTCTCATCAGCAAATAGCTTGGATGTCTGGTGACCAGGCCAAGATCTGCCAAAGCCCAAACACAAAGCAGCCCAGCTGTATCTCCCCCACTTTACATATTTTACTAAGACACACACTTGTAAACACAGTTATGTGTTCTCCTATTTGGGGTGAGGTTCTCTCATGCACCTGGCATGCACTCAGTTGCTTAATTACTAATCCCTGTGAAAAGCATGTGGGCACACTTGAGTCATTAGTGACACTGCGCACTCAGTTCCTGCTCTGTAACTTGAACCCTTCCACTTGGAAGCTTCACAGACAGCACAATCTCCTCTGAAAAGTGATACTGGGTTTCTTGCCTGAGTTTCTCTTAGCCCTCAGATGGACACCCCTGTTCCTGTGGCACACTCTGGTTTTGCAGGGAACCTGATGGGTGCAATGTGAACACAGGAGCAGAAAGGCTCCTGTCTTGCACTGAGCATTGCCTCGGATCCTTAGAAAGGCAGTGGCCATGTCCTGTAAAAGAGCCCTGCCAGAAGCACAGCGAGCTGTAACACGCCTATATCTGCACGTCCCGACCCCACCCCACTGCTAGTGTGGCTGAAGCACAGGGAATGGAAGTGAAATGCCCCACCAAGGTGCAGCTAACAAGCCCCAGACAGGTTGATGCTTAATTAAGACCGAAGCAAAATGAGCAGTGTTCCAGCAGCAATGAGCATGTGGTGTACAGTGTGCACCAAATCTGGACGAGGCACTTAACAAAGGCGAGACCCTCACACAATCACGCAAGGCCTGCAGAAACAAAGAAACCAGCTCCAGCTGGGAGAGTTACCGAACTGCACAGTGCCTGAATGGGGGAGAGCTCTGAGGAAGCATCACTGCAACCTTGCTTCCACACTTCTCCACAGGCTGCTGCCAGCTGGAGTATCCTGGGATGTACAGATTTTGGGTTGATCCAGGACAGCCTCTGTTATGTGTTTACCTCATTCACCATGAACAAGTAGGAAGAATTCCCTCCCAGGAGGGTGATGCAGCTCTAAGGTAAGGCTCCAGGGAGGTGGGATCTCCATCTCTGGGGATTGCAAACACAGGCCACACGAAGCCAGAACCTCTCTATTTGAGGCAAGGTCTGCTGTGAACTGGGGATGGGCTAGAGAACCACTGAGTCTCCCACTGTGCTGCATCCATGTGCCCAAGAACGTGGAGGCATTTAGCACCATGGAGTCATGGAACTCAGCTTCATGTCCTGTTTCTTCCAAGAGCCTAGCAATTTTACCAAGTAAAGACATTTTGTCTACAGGTTTCTGCCTGAACAGAGAAGTGAAGACACTCTTCCCACCTCATGATTGCAAATGGCTGTCAGCTATAAAGGAAAAAAATCAGAAGGCAGATCACAGTTTCCTTCTCCCAACCTGTGCTTTCACAAAAACTCCACACACCTGAAAAACAGTGAA
The DNA here is from genome assembly GCA_014706295.1 of Lycocorax pyrrhopterus obiensis. NCBI lineage: Eukaryota > Metazoa > Chordata > Aves > Passeriformes > Paradisaeidae > Lycocorax > Lycocorax pyrrhopterus. The sequence continues at coordinate 46,141,760 of JACSVZ010000014.1, read as the reverse complement.
GCAGCACACAGAAAAGTAAAACAACCCATTTGCAAACATTACATTTAGTAGCACATTGCTCTGGGGAATAGGAGCTACACATCTGTCAGCAGGGGACTGGTGCTTCTCACAAAAGGATAATTCATGATCTTTTGTAAAGATAAATCAAATGGTCCTTTGGGTGAATGAAAGTAAAACTTGGGCAAAGAAAATCAGTAATTAGGTAGACCATACTCTTTCCATACCTGTTCGACTTTCCCAAATACACCAAGGGGGGTGGGGGGCAAGCAACCTATTTGCAATATCATGCAAAAACACAGTATCTGGAGAAAAGGCAGCAGACCATCACAGCTGAGAAGTGTGTGGAGAAGAACAAGATGAGTCAGGCTGGAAAACAATGCAATGCTGAGGGAGGGGTGGGGGAAGAGAGGCGGAAAACAGAGACTTTGAAATGAGAAGCAGTGAGCCTAGAATGCAGTGTGCTTGCTGCAATGCCCAACTATGTGTACATCAGGGCAACAGGTACAGAGGGTGTCAAGAGACAACAGTGCAGACTTTTCTACAACTCTGCAAAAGGCATTTGGCTCTGGGCGCTGCAGCGCGAGCAAGATGGCATTTGGCTCTAATGTTGTAGCCCAGCCCCTCCTTTCAAGAGGGCAAAAGATTAAGAGCTCATGACTACAACCTGAAGTAGGGGCTGTATGCCCAAAAAGCTTGTCCAGTATTTGCTCTATCAGCTAGTCTGAGGAAACGTGTCACCTCTCAGCACAAATCCTGTCTCTTGGACGAGAAATGAGGAAGTCACTCTTCCCTCCTGCACGATCTGGTGGGTCACACATGAGAAAGGGATTTTAAAAAAAAATTAAAAACACTTAAAAACAACCTCTGTCACATGGCTGAGCACCCTTCTGGCTCAAGGCCCAATACCCAAGGAAAGACATAAAGCAAGCAGAAAGGACCTCCACATAAGGGTAGAGCAGCTGGCTCTGAAGGGAGGCAGAGGGCAATGGATTCTGCCCAACAAACCATCCATGACCATTTAAAAAGCAGAGGGCAACAGATGAGCACACCAGGATGAGTGAGAGCACACATGAGTGAGAGCAGAAGCTGTGTCCATCTGAGTGAAGAAAGGTTATCTTTGGGATAGGCAGTGCCTTTCAAGGCAGTGACTATTTCAAGCTGGAGAAAGTATGGCCAAGGAAAATACAACACACGGCCTCAAGGAACCTTTCCCCCTGCTAATTTCCACTTTTCCCTTACAAAAGCAGCACAGCTTTCCAGTGATCCGTTACCTGGAAAACCATCTCCTAGAAGACCTCCCTGGATTACAAACGCAACAGCAGTAAAAAAGAACTCTCGGCGCCCTTTGCAACCCGCTCAGCGCGCTGCAGGGCCCTCTCCTCTCGGCGTGCCAGCACCCCCGATCGCCGCCGGGATCTGCCGCGGACACGCGTGAGCGCCGCCGGCTGCCATCCACCCCAGCGCCTCCGCCGCGGGCCCGGGGACAGCGCCTGCCCGCCCGCCGAGGGGCACGGCCCCGAGCCCGGGGACCCCCGGCTGCCACAGCGCCCGCCGCCGGCTCCGCGCATCCCGGCGCAGCGCTCCCACCTCCGGGCACGGCTCCCCGCAAGCAGGCAAGTGCGCCGGCAGGCAGGCAGAGATGCAGGCAGGCATGGAGGCAGGCAGGGAAGGAGAGCGACCCAGCACCCAGGCAGTCCCCTCTCCTGCGAGCTACCGGGACCGCAGTGGCGGCCGTTATTTCTGTCGAGCCGGGCACGCTCGGTGCCGGCCAAATATTCTGCCCCGATCCGGGCCGGGCCCGCCGCCCCTTCGCCCGCTTACCGCACCCGTGCGCCGAGCCGAGCCCCGCCGAGCCGTGCCGAGCCGAGCCCGGGCGGCGCGTCCTGCCCGCGCCGGCTCCGCCGCTGCCGGGGGCGGGGGTCCGGCCCGGCCGCGGCCCCGGCCCGGCCGTCACTCAGCGGGGGCCGGCCCCGCCGCCCCTCCCGGCCGAGAACAGCTGCGCCCGGCTCGGCCCCCGCCCCGGGCTCCGGTTTGGTCGGTCCTTACCCTCCGCCCGCACTCGGGATGGCAAGTGCGCTCCGTCCATCCCCAGGGCAGCTGCGAGGCGCTGCGGAGGGCGGCAGCAAGGGCAGCATTTGCTTCCAAAGGGTCTTTCCTGCTTTTTAACGATTCAGACACGCTGGAGCCTGCCTTTTGTCCAGTGGCAGCGTCCTTAAGAGTGCCGAGCCAGACGCCTCGGCAAACTGCCTTTTGGGGAAACCCCACAAGATGTGCACTCATCTTCTTGGGGATCCAGGACACTGTAAAGCACCCTGAGACTGCGGCTGGAAAATCTCATTCCCGGGGGGAGTGGTGCAGCACCGGGACAGGGGGAGCAGCAGGGCCTCAAGGCTCAGCCAGACCAAGTCATGGCCACCCAGGCCTCTGGCTGGATGGCCCCACTACCAGCACTGCTGGGGACCTGTGGCTGCAGTCCTGGGCACGTTATAAAAGCTAATTCCCCACAAATGCCATCTATATCAATGCACCTACTAATCCCGTGTCTTACTTCACTCCCTGTCAATTTGCCCTATACATCCAGTGACAGCCGCTAGAGCTGCTCCAAGTCTGCAATCAGCCCGGGAGAGTTGCCTTCCACTCTTGTGGTATCAAGTTTTAACACTGCTGCCAAATCTTTCCCCTACCTCACCTTTGAGTTACTTTAAAGCCCCATGGATTTGTCCTTTAATCATTTTTTACCAAATCTCCCATGGCGTGTCAGCCCCAAGCTCCTGCTTACCTCTGCCGTCTGGTCTCCACCAGCAGCCACAAGCCAAGAGTGGAGAGGGCCCCAGGTTTACCAGAGGTGGCCAGTGCATCTGAATGCTTCTCCAGTCCCATAGTTCCCAGACCTGGTGGTCAGGTGACCTTCATCTGAAAATGCTCCCAGCTGCCATGAGATGGTACTTGGCCCTTTTTTGTGTGACCTGGCTGGTACTGAAATTCTACATCCCGCGGCATTTGGAGGAAGATCTGCAGTTAGCTCTGCAATACTGCTCACGGCTAGGGCAAATGAAGGATACAAATGGGGGCTGTGCCAAGCACTGGATTCAGTGCATGTCTTGTTGAGGTGAGCAGGATTATGGCCCAAGTCACTGGCATAATCCCAGCTGCTGGCAGGAGAGGAGGCACTTAGAACCACCCAATTCACCCAAATGCCTCAGTTTGTTCAGGCTGAAGAAGCCTGACAGGTGCAAGATCAGACAGACCCGGATGCCAGTTTCTATGCCACCTGTTTACCAAATGCCTTTCCCCAGGGTGTGCAAGCTGGGAGCAGCTCAGCAAGTGATCCACTGGCACCACCGAGCTTCCCTACAAGCCCACCTTGGTTTTGCACTTGGAGATACATATGATCCAGTTTTTTTTAATACCATCTGGCTGCTGTCAGATGTAGCTTTGTGGGTACCAGAACCTCATCCAAGGTGTCTCGGTCCCCTTAGAATGTACTCAGCCTGTCTCCATCAGGCAAGACATGAGTGCAGCTTCTCAGCACATTTGTTTTCAGTGCATCAGTAGTAGTTCTCAGCAGTTTGCTGTGACACACTGCAGTAATGAATGCTGCATGTAATATACAGTGTAGCACTTTTCACGAGACACCAAGTTTCTCTAGCCCCAACTACACCCTGGCTCTCAAGGAAGTGGCTTGGCGTGCATGAAGCATGTCCACTCAGGTCACAATCTCCTCTTGCCCTAGCCAAGCTCTAACTTCATGGAGCAGGGCAATTCTCCTGTTTAAGAATTCCAGTCTAATCTGAAAACATCAGCAAAGAACAAAAAAACCACAAAAGGGAGCTTTCAGGGTTTACAAAGGTTTAAAGTGATGGTTTTTTCATTGCATGATTTTTCTTCACTTTTCTTGTCTAACACAGTCAGTATATGAGAATCCAAGCTCTCAGAGGTTTGTCTGATGTACAGCTGTGAGGGCAAAGGAGGAGTGTGGTGAGACAAAAGATCTTTGCAACAAAAGTCTTCCCAAATGGGGGAAGAGGAGTCCAGGATTGGAAACCCTAGAGACAGGAATTCATTTTGAGATGGCAAAAAGGGTTCTCATGTTTCTCTAACAAAACAAGAGTTCCTCAGAGTGACCTGGAGTGAACACAATGGGAGATGAAAACAGGTAAACTTGAACTTTGTCAACTTAACAAAAAACAGGTGAGATGGAATAAGCAGAACAGAGGCAGTTTGAAAGTGCTTATTGTTCACAGCCTTGGGAAAGTAAGAGACCCACTTTGTTTGTTTGTTTGTTTGTTTTAGTGATTACAGTGTCATCTGTTTTCTCTAGTTAATCAATGATCATTTTCCATTTTATAAAATTCACAATAATCCACAAGACACGTCTAACAAAGCTGCATTCCCTTTTTTTGGCTGTAAAGTTATCCTGGGTGGGGTCCTAAAAATTACACATTCCATATCCACATTCCAAGGGATGATCAGCTGGGCTTGTGCAGATACATAATGCATGGTTTTGGCATTTATAGTGAAACGGGAGTTCCAGTGAATTCCCTGGCTGTGCCTCTTTCTTCCTGCAACTAAAGCTTTTACATACCTTATCTACATAAAAAAAACAGTTAGCAGTGAAAACTTCTGAAAGTGTTCCCCTCCTTAGCCTTCTTCCATCCAGACCAACTGCAAATCCTACTATTTAAACCAGACTTTCTAGACATTGTTGTTGCTTTCATCTGGATTCTCTGTGATTAATCCATGTCTTTCCTGGAGGGCAGTGCCCAGAACCACATGCAGTGTTCTAATGGAGGCCTTTCTAATAGCTGTCAGAATGGAACATAACTCCACCACGTGCCTGATTCAGACATGGGCCATGGAAGCAGCCCTAGTGAAGTGCCATGCATTCGTGAAAGCAGAGACACCATTCACAACCACCCTGCAACACCGACTGCTGAAAAACTTGAGAACCACACAGCATTCTGTGTGCATTAACAGCTTCCACAGAGCAGGCGTGTCTAGTACCTCCTAGGGACAGCAGACAAACTACTCATTATGCTATTTCATGGCTTGGAAACTTCAACAAACTCAAAAGTGTTCAATACTGTGTATGCCCAACATGCTCTGCACGTTTTTTGACGCAGAGCATGAGATGTCTCAAAGAGCACTAGCAGGTCAGTTAGTAAATAAATGTATGATGGGATCTTACATGGGGTAAGAGAGTAACACTAAAAGCAGGCGTAAAATCCTAGTTCTGCACAAGGAGACAGCAGACCTGTACTATAGTGGACTAGTAGTGGAGCTACTGAGGGCAGGGGTGGTACTATATCCTGGGAATGAAGATGGAGAGACATGTCAGTGCAGCCCCTCTGGACACAGGTTATGAACAGAATGCAGCATCATGTCAGTAACTTTGGGTTGGGTGTATGCTCCATGCATGCACAAAACAATTCACCACACGGAGAGTGGTGCCCGTGGGTTTTCTGACCAGTTAGCACTCTGTTTTACCAACATACAAAGCAGCCTCTGTGAACTCCAGTACTGTGCAAATGCGTGGGACTGTAGGAATGTGTCCTTGCTTCTGACCTGGGCTTTTTAGCCACCAACAACCAAGGAGAGGGTGAGGCATTATTTTAGAAGGGGCAGACAAGCTTGGAAAACATCTTGAGTCTCTTGAACATCTGCTAGGGTCTTTCCTCTAATACTACAAGTAAAGAGTCTCAAACTCTGCCTCATCAGTACACAGGCGCAAGTAAACTTCTGGAAAAGAGAAGATCCCCAAGCCTTAAAAGATGCAAACACAGCACAGGTATTTCTCATGAAACCAAACTTCAAAATAGTTCCAGCAAAATGCTCTAGTGCCATGAAAATGGCTTGTAGCCATCAGCCTGCGTGATTGTGAAAGTGAGATATGGTCTTAGACACATAGGAAAACTCTCTTCAGGAGCTCAGGGGAGTGCTTGTCTCATTCTACTGTCCTACAACATTCACAGTTTCAGACTCAGAACCCATCCTACACAGAGGGAAACTTTGCAAGAAAGTGTATCTTACAGCAGTTCATCACCACATGGATTCCTTCACTTGCATTCTTCACCTTCTCTGCCATGGCAGCTGAAGAAGTTGATTACTATGGAAAACTATTACTATCTTCAGTGTTAATACTACCTCTCTCTCAAGTACACTTAAGAGTCTTGGCCTCAGCACACCTAAATATGGAGAGGACCATGTTAAGTAGCAATTTGCATTAGAATAGCAGTTTGCTAGTTTATCACTGCCCCCTCTAATCATGAGGGGTCTGTTATACCCAGTGTACATCCACACAGACAGACGCACACCAGACTTCCAAGAGGTTGCTGCTCAGCCCAGACCTTCTCCAGAACACCACCAGAATTAGACTAAGAGAGTGCAAATCTAAGTCCTACAGGCTGAAACAGCTTGTTTGCTCAGAGTATTTGTATGCACTTTCTCTCTCCCACCCTACACTTCCACATGCATGGCACCTTTCAGTCTTGTTTTCCTTTCTGTCCAGTCTCCTGTACTGCAAACAGCATTATAGTAGAATTTCTTAGCTTGGCTTGTGTACTACTAGAGATACTACACAGCCTTGCACAGCAGAAGAAAATCCCGTTGCTGGCATTCATCGTGTAAAGCTTTAATATTGTGTTTAACAATCTAGAGGGACTATGGCAAGCAAATTCAAATTGAGAGAGCAGACTATGAAATATAATCATGTCTACACCTCCTCTACATACTTCTAATGCCAAAAATAAAGCAGGTTCTAAAGTAGGCCGAAAATACTGTGTTCAGAGGACTATAAGCACCCATCTGCATGCTTATAGCACACTGCTTTCTCCTGTCTCTAGGGAGCAGAAGTCCTCTGAAGTTTCTCAGAAGCATACATGAAAACAAGCTATCAAAAAAGAGGGAAAGGAATGCTTTGAATTCAGCAGCTGGTCAGGGGGGTGGGGTGAGGAGGGAAGTGGAGAATTCAGGAAAGTGGTATCACTGCTAAAGAACAGCAAACAGAGCAGTAAGCACACAAAGTGCAGACCCTTCTGTGAATGCTCAGCCCTGCAAATGCAGTATTCCAAACAAGGCACTATTCAAAGTGTACCAAGTTAAGGAAGAGGGAAGAACTCAACAACAATGCGTATCTCTGACAAATTCAGCAATAAAAAACACTTGCTAAAGGAAGGAGTACCCCATAATGGCCCTGAGTAATAGCTATGAGATAAAAAGCCCTCCAAAATTAGGTAATGATCACAAGAACAAAATTGAACAGTTTTATTGATAAATAACTTTTAAAACAATTTAACTCAAATATTCTAGCATAACAATAGTAAACAACGTGAAAATTTTCAGAAAGTCAACTGAAGTCAACAGAACTCAAACTTGTTAAACAAACACAGATTTTTCAATTTTATCCCCATTATATCTTCAAGGCCATGTAGTAGTTATATTTCTCTTCAAAGCCTGTTACTTATTTTATTGCTAAGATGCTACATTTCAGAAGTGATGATTAATCACCCTTTGAAAATTCCACAAGACTTTGAGACACGAAATCATGAATCCATGTATCAATATGTGGAAGAGATGTGTCCACGAGAAAAGTCACTATTTTTCGATCCCAAGAGTTAGTGCTGTCATTAACTGCCTGTATCTGTGCCACAAAAGGTTTCTTCTCTACAAGATTCCGAAACACTATTGATGCCTCTTCTGACCACTGCTGGCTTTTCACTCCTAGGACAAATGTAAAGCAAAACAGAAGGTCATTTATAGACTAGACCAATCTAAGTTTGTAAAGAAGTGGTGTGAGTTTAAATACTTGAGAAAACAGATTTTAAAGTGCTAATGAATGCAACTTAAATCTAGAAGAGAAACACAAGCTCACTCATCTCCCACACAAACAAGCTTAATTATTACACAGACTAGGACATTTATTTTTTCTTGAAGTCTAAAGATATGGATATGTTTGCAGAAGTGAAAGGCAATAGCACTGACTCACTGTAGCCATTCAGAGAATATTAGCTGCCTTGCATGACCAGGGCTTATCAAGAACTACTACAAAAAGGAAACTAAAGATCCTTTCAAAACAAACTTTCTTTGTCTTCAGCGTGAGGATGCAGAAATTACTTATCCTGGGGGCCTGGCTTTAAGATTGAGTTTTCTTCATCTCAAAGCAGCATCAGTTACTAGAACACCTGCCAAACCTTCAAGTCCCAAATTAGACATACAGAGGGCAGAAACAAAGAGAAATGATGCCTAAATGCCTCACAACTGCTCTTACTTTTTTCAGAGCAGCATCCCACAAAGTCAAGTCTGCTGGAACCTAAACGGGTTTTTGAATATGGCTGTAATCCACCTAGAAATAAGTGGCTCCTGCAGACCTGGGATTCAATTCCCCAGACCATGCCGGTGTACAGCATCTAAACACAGAGGCTCAAATATCATGCAGGAATACCCAAAAAGCCACTTCATGGATAAAAGAAGCAGAACAGCAAAACGACAGTACTTTGCTTCTACTATTAGCAGCAGCTTGGCACAGATAGGGCAACACAGGAACACAGCTGCCTGCAGATTACAGAAGGAATTAAAAGCCAACAGTTAATCAACACTTAAGAAAGGGTAATTAACGCTAGGAAAGGCTATCGTGAAGCAAATGGGATTTTACAAGGAAACAGATCAGAGACTAAGAGGCATGAGACACGAAAACAGAGAGAAAAAAGTGGAAGAATAGCAGGACAATAGTTATTGATCTTCCAGGCTCAGCTGGCCTGCTTTGACAATATGAAGCATCTCAGAGGCAACTTAACTAGCTACTTGGGAGACTCAGTGAAGCAGGAAAAGTGGATGACTTGCAGGTTTGATGAGCGTGATCCTGTACTACTCCAGAAGACAGCCACAGCTAGAAATCAGCCACATTACAGCACTGCACTCCAAGGACCCCAGCCTGTCGGTAGCACATCCATCCATCACCCATCACCAGGTCACACTGAGGCTATGCAGGAAAGCAGACCCACAAAAGGCACTAACTCTGTAGCCTGTCACTTCCAACAACCATATTCTGTGACTGAAATCTAGACCTGTGCTGACCAAACAGCGTCAGAAAGCAGCAGCTAAGATGAGACATGTACATCTGAATGCAACGCAGAAATGAAGGAAAAATTCTGAAAGGAAAGAAAAGATAGCAAGGAGAGTTCAAGTTTTATTTTTTAAATTCTCTCAGATGTATGCACACTCTCTGTGCCCCATGTTCTCAAGGAAATTATCTTACATAAGCTTATTGAAAGCCCCATTCCCTTGTGGAGTTTTTTGTTTGTTTGAGAAAACCAACATGTTTCAGGCAACTCTGGATTCCAAATATGCACTGGAGAACTGTAAATTACAGTAGGGTCAAGATATATATGAAAAAATTCTGTAGAAATTCAGCATCAAGGTTCCTAACTTTATGTAAACTACGATAATCAGAGCATTAGGTTCTTATCAACAGACACATCATAACTTTCACACTTGGTAATTGGTTATGTTAAAGGATCCAAAAAACATTTAGTTTTTATTTCTCTGTGTCTTTTGCACAGTAGATATCACACATACTAAATGATAAATTTTATGACAATGAAAAGCAGCTGCTGGGAAAGTTTAAGCAGTCTTCATTCTCAAAGATTGTAACTTAAAGTGATGCACTAAATTAAACAAACTAAAATAATTAAACCGAATCATCACCACCTATGCCAAGAATAAAAGCAGAGCTACTTTGATGACATAAACATGTAGAAAGCACTAAATTACATAACATTTGACTTTGTCCAGTTTACATTTCTGTTCATCTCCTATGCCCACTTATGTAAGACTTTAACAAAAACAATTGCCTTGATACCTACCTGCAAGCTGAGCTGTGATAGCTTGGAAAGGCAGTCTTCTAAATGTATCCAGGAGTGGCTGTACTTTCCGTATGCTGACAAACTCATGTTTGCCATAGTCCAGCTCATACACTGACAAAAACCCATTTCTAAGAATTCCTTTTATTATGACCCTGTACCACCTAAAAGGGGGGAGAACAAGAATAGACAATTTGTATTCATATTCACACACTGTCAAAGCACCAGAAAAATAATGCACAACCAAAAGATTTTAACCAACATGTCTCAGGCTTCCCAGATCTGGATTTTGCTCAATAAAAGTCAACTATCCCATCTACAGTCTGGAAGCATGAAGAGACTGCAACCTCATTTACTCCCTTAATCTCTGAGATATCATTGGACATCTGCTACGTTGTTAACAATGCGGACTAAGCAAAGCTAGGCTTGCCTAGCTTAGCAGAGTTAAGCTTGCTTTCAAAGATTTTGTTTTAAGTAATTTAAGCATCTACTTACTCATCTCCAATTTTAGCTGCATACAGCTTGTTTTTTTCAATGTTCACAGGCTTCTCTTCTGCCCTGCTGTAGTACAAGATCATTTCTTCCATTAGGGCGTACAGATTGTTTAGCTCATTCCAAGGCTGGACAATGAAGTGACCGGGATGGCAGGCCACTGAGACGTAGATATCCATGAGGTCACCAGGCTTTGGCAAGGGTAGAGGAGGAGGCATATCAGTGGTGGACACTGCACTGCCGGGTTCTCTGGCTGAATCAGGGAAACTCTTCTCCAGCTTCCCACCAGATAACTGTAGAGCTGAAACAGCATCACTTATAGCTTTTGTGGAGCTAGTCCCACTGGGTGTCACACTCAAGAAAACATCTTTCTGATGCTTCCACAAGTCTGCATTTTTGATCTGTCTGTTGATGCTACGATCCATGTCTGGGAAATTCTCTGGAGCGAACAAGTAAATGTGTGCAATTCCCTTTGAAGCATCCTGTTTAATCACCTTGGAACACAAAAAACAGTTTAACATCCAGTTAGTAACTATTAAAGGCACATCTGATTTTGTACAGAAGATAAAGCAGCAACAGTTCATTGCATCTATGCACAGAAACATTTTCAATGTTCTCCCAAAGACATTAATGAAGTTGTGGGTAATAAGCCGTTCACAGCAGATAAAAAGATAAAAAGCACCTGCAGCTATTCCACTAATTTAAAGCAAATACAAAACTTGAATTGTTCCATCCAACAGGTTCAATCTCAGTACTGTGTGTACAATTCTAGTTTTCAGAAGAACAGTAGCCAGTGTCCACGAAGACCTAAACAACTGTTAAATAACAACACCTAATCCTTTAAAGTATCTTCCTGTCATTATGGGAAATGAGGCTTGCTAAATTAGATGAAAAAAAAGATGAAAAAAGTTTCCAGGTTTCTATCATGTGTAATTTTCAAGCATTGACATAAAAATATTTCCTATTTAACATCAGATATGCTAACATTAGAAGTAGTAAAGCACTTAAATTTTAATTTGATAAAATATGCAATATTCCTTTAGTGATTCTTCTGTTGATGTTCCTAGCCAGGAATAAAAACTTTCTGCAATTAAAGCATACATACATCTGCTGTCTGTTTTTTAATATATCAAAAATTAGCACCAAACTCAAACTGTCTTGGAAGAGGGTGTCTAGAAAAGCTAGGTGCAACAGGTCTAAGTCTCAGACTAGAGGTCTAGACTACAGCAAACAAAAAGATTAAGGAAAGCTACAAAACACTTTTTCAAAGTGTCTGACAGTATCTGGAATTAAAATGTTAAGAGGAAATTATCTTTGTTTCATCTGTAGTTAATAATAGATTTCCTTTAGGAGGGTATTTTCAGTTAGTTAAACTGGCTAGGATACACTGCAAATGGAAATAATTTTATCTCAAAGATAAGAGAAATTCTAAGTATACAAAGCATATACTAAAACAAACTTGATTAGAAAAAGCAAACAAAAAATAAAACTGCTTTCAAAGACTAGAGGAGAAAAAGCTTTGCTCACAAGAGGCATAAAAGCAATTCAAGATTAACTCAGAAGTTGCATATTTTTATGTGCTGAAGAATGAACAACTGTGTTTCTTATCAGTGGCAAAATAACTCTAGCTGCATATTTGGACTTGGTCAACAAAATGTGAACAAGTGCTGTGAAAGTTGCTAAATTCACAGCAGAAGGGGAAAGAGAAAATTCTAACAGGCTTAAGTAATTAAGTTTTATGACACATTTCCTAAGAAAAGAACTTTGTATAGAATTCATGTCCCATAGCTGGTTACAAACTTCTACACTTCTATAACAAAAATCAATTTGATGAGTCATTAAGCTTTTAAAGTTCTTCTTCCAATACTCTTTTCACATGCCTGTGTGATTTCAGGTCTCATAGGCATTTTGACTATTTACCTTCATGCTAAATTCAGGACAATTTGTTACAGCATCTCTCAGCCACAGTACAGCATCTGGAGTCCACATGCCAGTGTTAGGAGGCAGATCTGCCAGACAGCATTTTAAAGCCTAAGAACAGAATTAAGTATACAAGGTATAATTTAGTAATATGAAAGCTGGTCCGTAAGTTCCAATTCAGAGAATAATGCCGACAGAGTCAATCGTGTATGACAATCAGAAAGAGCAAAATGCAAATCCAGTACCATGACACATACGCACCATCCACTGACTCAGAGGACTACACTGTGATTTATTTTAGGCAAAGATGCACAATGAAATACACTGCAATATTGAATGCTATGAAACAAAACAGAATTTCATAACATAAACCTTGAAGTAGCAGCTCTACAAACACTGCCAAGAGATCAAATACAGGTTAACTTTAACATGTCTTCATACCTGAGGAGGTATTGCAATTACTTCCCTCAGGAACTGTGGTGGGATTTCTTTGAGCTCTGATACTTTTACAGTTGCAACTGTTCCAATATCCATAAACTTCACATCAAGTGCCCGTCTAGTGTGGATAATTTTTATCTGAAAGAAGAAAGCAAGAGCATAATTTTGAGGTTAAAAACCCAATAGTGACACATAAAATATTTCATGGAACTTAAACATTCAGATTGAGTTGAACAAAAAGAAGAGACATTTCTGTGTGGGCAAACCGTAGCTGCATTTTGAATACTTCTTACCTCTACTCGTGCCCATTTTCCTTTGGAAGGAAACAAGCAGATTTTGCCACAGAAAGGTAGCAATACATTGAACTCAGATGTTTGCTGCAAAAACAAAAACAGGAGTCAAAAAGCACGAAGCTATTACTATCTGGCACTCAACTAAACATTTCAAAAGAACACATGGCATAAACAGTACTGAGAAGCAAAAGCTCTGTTTCAAATAAAAAGTATCTTTCCAGCTTTAGAAGCACTTCTTATCACATTGCTTTAAGCTTCCCCAATTGGTAAATCTTTTAATTCCACGATCTGTATCTTACAGGGAAATTGAGAGAATACAAAGTGCCAGAGATAAAAAGACACATTTGGAAACAGACTTGGAAATCACCAACAATTACTTGACTTGAAAAGCAAGAGCAGTTAAGAGCTATGACAGACAAGTGAAGAAGCTCCTAGCTTATATTCTAGAACATACAGTTTCTTGAGATATGTAACAAACCAAATTTACTGCTGACTCAAATGAAAGTCTCATGGGGGTGACAGTCACCATGATAATCCTAAATAACATAACAAGACAACAGCTACACTATAAAAAGCATGGAGAAACTCCATTTGAAGAACAGTCAACACCTTACTTGGTTTAAATTCTCAGGCAAAATGAATCTAAACCCTCCAGATAAGCTGCAAAGCCTGATATTACAAGAATCTGAAGAACAATCTCTTTCCTTGATAGCAGCAAGAAAGTAACAAGTACTGTCTCCAACAAATACCAACTCCTGAAACGCCTATATGGCTGCCTTCCTTTGTGTCTTTGTGTTGCTAAATATTTTAGGGTTTATATACTTAATTTCAGTGTTTAGCTTGCTTGAAACTGAATCCTGATGAATGAAACATATTCAGTATAAAATATTTCCAGATGGTCCCACAACAGGTCTAAAGCTCAACTTCGACACCTAAAACACTTTGACAGTGTAGTTGCACAAGCAGCAGTTCTACCAGGACCTCCAAGGATCTGCATTGCATGATTTGATTGTCAGGCTCAGCTGAATTACAAAATTGATTGTCTTAATTCTTAAAATTAGATTCTCTTACAATTTCTTCTCTTTGGCCTAAATTCTCTTGAGTCTAATAAGGATTGTTGCATGTGTCTGTAAATGGCTGGTGGAATGTCAGACTTCTCTGCCACGTGCTTATTTTGAAGCAACTTAAGACTTTTCAAAATGTCTCCTATATATCACCTGGATGTTCATACTAGCCACGACATTCAAAAGCTAAAGATGCAAGGACAAGATATGCAGAATCAGATGTATCAGATCAAAGCTACTGAATCTCCAAAGGAGCCATGTGAAGAAGAACAGATCTTGATTATGCTGCTTTTATTGCCACTTTATACAGACCTAGCTGTTTATGCACCTCAACTTCATAACGTAAAATTTCCAGAAAAAAAAAAATGGCAGTATCTCTGCAGGCTTTATACCAATCTCATGCGGTTATTATGGGAAGCTTCCCATTGAGAGCCATATTGTTACTATTTTAACTATTCAAGGAAAGCTGAAAGTAGTTACTGAAGCCTTAGAGAATGCTTGTGAAAAAGAAAGCATCGAAAGACACTTTTCACACTGAAAGATGCACCCCAAACCAGCCCCAAACCAGAAAGAGAATTTTTAGCCTTTTTGAATACTCTATGGCTACCACAGAAACTTGAACTTATGTGCAAGGAAAATTATTGGTACTCTCTGGAGAAATGCTTCATGACTTCACCACTTCACCACGGAACTTACCTTGTAAAGAAAGTAGTCTTCTAGTTTCTGCAATATTTCAGAAAGTCTAGACAAGCCTTTGGATGGCACTTGGCAGTACAGGCTCCCATCAGAGAGAACACTGGTTACTCTGACATTGGTATATAGTGCATCTACCTGCAACAGTAAGAATTTGATGAGAAAGGGGAAAAAAAAACCACACAAAACTTAGCAAATTTTTGAGTACTGTTTTTTGTCCATCTAAGACCTCAGCAGTCTATGATTTTTAAAGATTAAGGAGAAAACAGGACAACAGTACCTGCAGGTGCAATTCAAGGGACTTGTCATATAATGTCTTCAGACAAGTAGCATTGATGTTGATATCATCTTCTCCGGAAGTGTCATAGAGAACAAGAAGAGGAATATCACTCTTTTCCAGTATTTCCACAGCAAATATCTTGAAGCATGTCTGTGATTCCACAGCCTTTACTAGGACAGGATCATCACAGAAGGCTTCCAATCCTGTAAGACACACCGTACCTTTTTGTGTACAGAAGCTGTACTGCACCTCTACTACTTGCAATCTACTTAATTTCTACCTTTTTATCAAAGAAAGCCATCTTTGGGGGCAGGGCAGAATAGAAAAGAAAAAGACCCTCTTCAGAAAGAGTCAAGGCAAATGTATAGAGAAAAACTGAATGCATCCGAGTATTGAAAAACCAACCAAACAAAAAAAAGCCAAGCTCATTCACAGCAATTTCACATATTTAAAATTTAATATTTTTAAAAAGTTAAAAAGGCCTACTAGTTTTAGAAAGGTAAATAAATTCTAGCAGAGTCTAGGACATCTGCAAGTATGCAAGTACTGAAAGGGGAAGGATCACTTCAAAATAATTAAATTGGTGCATATTTAGAAATATTGCCTCATCTGGCCTCAACAGATGTACCTAATTTATGGAAAAAGATGTTTTGCTGGTGTACACTGCTTCACACAACAGTAAACATTTCCTTTTATTTCTTTAGGCTCACGTATATTAAAGGGACAAAGACATCCACGTTAAGTGCAGAAACAGTTAAGGTCCATTACAGAAATACAGGATATAATTGTCTTTTAATATTCTCTGTAAAACTCTTCTTCACATCCTTTCTTCCTTCCTTTTCCTTCTTTCCATGCATATCCATGTCTCCTTAGATTAGCTGTGCTGAACAAAATCTATCATACACATACAGAAGTATTACGAACAAGGATAAGAACTCCCAGACTTGCAGAGGCTTCAATCCACAAGCTGTGCCAACAGTAAGCACAGCAGTAAGCATGTGTACAGTCAGCACTGGCTTTCTCTTACCTGCCAGTTTACATTTTGCAGCTTGAAAAGGAAGCAATCTGAACTGTTTCTGTAGTCTGCACACACTGTTGCTTTCAACAAACTCAGTGAAGCCATGATCAACATAGTATACCTGATAATGGAAAAGGGAATTCAAAGCACAAGATCATGAATATAATTTTGTTTTCTTGAGTCTAGAGAGAATGTATTCAGTTACCACATTCTCTATACATCCACAGACAAATTACTTTTTGCCAGTTTAGTACCATTAATTTCATGTTTTCAGGGAAAGCCTCCTTCTCAAGATCTCTATAAAACCATTCTCTCCAACTGTTCTATAGAATCTCAACCCTAAATAAGAACAGTGCTGGAAGAATTCAGCATATATTATCTCAAACCACGTGAAGAAAGGTAATAAAGTCACAATTTTTATTTATATTTATAAAGTTTTGAAAGTGTTGAAAAGTCAAATACCACTTACATGCCATTATAAATTTTGCCTATTGTTTTTACAGCATTAAGAGAATAATTTTGATTTAAGCTTGTCTTTACTTTGATACAAATACCACAGTCAATGCAGGAAACTAGTATGGAAACTGCTGATTGGCAGCAAATAACTGGAGCAAAAGTGAGAGAAAGAAGGCTTTGATGGGACTTTCTACAACTTTTTTCCTAAACTCTATCCTGAAAAATATCTGCACAGCAAATACTGAAAGGAGGTATGAACTGTGACAGAGGATGAACAAAAGCTCAAAAAGTTGCAATAAAGCACCAGCCTTCTTTTGGCTGATAGCTCTGACTAGGGAGAAATTAGAGGCAAGCATGCCACTAATGTTCTTGCCACTTCTCTAAACCCAACAATCTTTCACAAAATCAAGTTCTGACACCTCACTCCAACTTACAGCTGAAGGGTATCATACTAACTTTCAGAAAAAAACTCAGTTCTAATACATACGCTATTTCAGTATTTATAAAATGGTTCAAACTTTAAAAGTATGTTAAGCAGGGCTGGGTAAAAAGTGACCTAACTGGGGAAAGACACAAAAATTCTAAAGAGGTATCATTAATGGTGACTAGACGATAAATAATTGAGAAGTTTTAAACTCTTTTTTTACTTTTAATGTATGTTCTAATTTCACTGCAGATGGCAAGAAGAGTCTGTTTCGCACAGGAAAAGTTTAACAGAGGAGTTAAATAATGTCAATGCGGTTTAACTAAAATGCATACTACATAACTCCCCCAACACCAGATCTGCCTGGAAGGGGAAAGTATACCTTTTTTTTTGCTATTTATATTTGTGTTAGAGATACTTCAGTACAAGACTTCAGACAAGATCTAGGAGCAAATGAATGTTGTCCTTCCGTTTCTCTTGCTATGTCCCCCTCAAACCACTCCTCCTATCAAAGGTACATTTTCAGCACCAAAGTGCTATAGTGCCCAGCCCCTTCTAAAACCAAAACCCCCAAACTCAAACTAGTTATGGAAGAAATGCTGAAAGACCATTTAATTCTGTCAATCACACAACTTCTACAAGGTCTTAATTTCTCATATACCTGAAAAAAAGCAGAAGCACTTCAGGGAAAGAAAAGAAAGAATACTGGTGCAGCATATTTAAGAATTGACCATGTATCTAAAAAACAAGCTTGTCTCAATTATTTTTCCAAGTGCCAGAAGAGGTAATTGCTTGCCTTTACTCTGTTGTCTTCTAGAGAAATTATCCGAGCACGCAACCAGGCATCTTCTTCAGCGTGTACTGCAACAAGTTGCCCAACACTCAGAGACTGAGCTGGTGACAATGTACTGTTCTGACTGTAGTACGCTTTCATTTCATCTTCCATTTGTTCCTGGGCAGAAGAATAATCTTTGCCCACATACCTACAATATTTCGCAAAAAAACAAAAAGCAAAACACAACAAGAGTTGGGATGCAACTTCAAAAAAGCTGAATAAAAACATAAGAACATTTACATGCATATATGAATAAATGATAGACATTTTCTAAGACATTAGTGTCCAAACTCTTCTCCCATCAGCAGGCCTATAGAAAAAAAGGTTACTCTGTCACTAACAAACACCATCTTAATCTGGTTTTCACTAAGGCTGATCCAAACCAAAGCATCTAAAATGTCTTTAAAAATTAGCCTTTAAACCAAGTGCTGTTTACTCTCATACTCCAGATTTATCTTGCTATTAGGCTGCTGACCTAATGGTTCATACTAATGCTGTTTGTGTTACACAAGTCTTCTTAAATCAAGTATATAAACTTTCTGAAAAATCCAAATGGAAAGTTCTGAACGTTTCAGAAACAAGTCAGATTAGAGCAGACAAAAGGAAAATTTACCCACAAATTTGTATTAGTAGCTAGTGTTTCAGCTTGTTCACAGAGAGTGTGATACTGCTCGATTCTACCATGCAGTTTAGATTATATGCCCGGAAACAGAGCAGATACAGGACTATAACATGCTATGGTAACTCTGTTATAAAGGTTACGTTAAATCTGATCACATTCCAGGGAACTGTGATTTTCCTAGAAACAGGCTTTTTGTTTCTGTGCAAGCCTTCATCTACTTCGTAATGGAGATAAAGTGGGGTTTCAGTCACATATGTGCTATTTAAAAGTTTCTTTAACATTTGTTTCATAGAGATACCTAATAGACAGTTGTAGTAGCTCAACAGAAAGTAGAAGAATCTTTCAGAATTTCCTGCGTCACTCACTATTTTATTCATTATTTCTTGTAAGAATTCAGCTGCAGTACCTAGTGTATCATCTCTGCCTTCAAGCACTCTGTTGTGAATGCCTAGCAAGTATCTAGGAGTGTTTCTATCACCTCACTTTTTATTCTGACCACATTAGAATTCTTTGAGAATTGATCCATGTCTCAAAACAGAAACAGCACCAAACCTTTCAGCTTTGCCTTCATTAGTACTGCAGGTGAAAGGTTTCAGACAAAAAACACTTAGCCACATACCAAGAAAGTGAAGAGATATTGCTCCACCCCTGAGAGTGAAAGGAATCTTGATTTTATTGGTCCTGCAAAAATCAACATCAACCAACAGCTGCTACATAGTCCTTGTGTAGGTCAGCAGAAATACACTGGTAGGACACGTAAGAAAAGAAGAGCCCATGCACTGTTTCCTCCCTATACGTCTACCTGAACATTTTCTTGTCATGGCAAAAAACCCTATTCCTTCAGGGCTACTTTCATCATTATCAGGATAATGACCTTGCCCATGAAGTACATGGATAACCCTAAGTAGTAATTTTTGTAACTAGGACCAAGAAACCACTAATTGTCATCATGTACCTACATAGAGCTGACAAATTGAGCAACTTCAGCACTGTCCAAGAAACACGGTTCAAAATTTGGGAACTACTGCTTTGTAGAGAAATTTTTACATCACCACCCTCAGCTAACCAGTGTCATACTGTATTTTAATCCATGGTACTCAAAGCATTAATCTCAAATACTTAGTGGAAACCTCCTTAAAATAACAGACTAGAAAGCTAAGAACTGTTACTTCACATGTACAGTAAGTTATAAACGATGCAAGAACTAAAAGGTGTACAGGAAAAAGCAGAAAGTTTTGTAGAGTTAAGTCACATATGCACAGCAGGCTGGAAGTAAGAGATGTAATGTAACAATCCACTCCTTACACTGTCCCCTAAGACTGGGCTGATTAGGAACCAAATCAAGAAACACTAGTAGTTTATTGCTGGATGAAAGCTCATCTTTCCAAAAGTGGAATCTGAGCACAATTAAGTCACGCCTAGTTACTGCAAATCAGTTATAGTAATAAAAAGTATCTTAATAAGCACAACAGTAATATCTGAATACCTTTTTGTGTTTTAGTAGGATTATTTTATAAAGTCTTTCAATGGCAAGTCAAATCTGCCTTGGCTCTCAGACAAGCTAAAGCTACCGATATAAGTGATCAGTTCAGGATGGAAAAAATTTCAGAAAATTTCAATTTAAACACACAAACAAAAGGATTCTTAATTTTCATTAGCAAAGTAAGTAAATCATGAAGTCCTGAAACCTCCTGTTCATCTATTCTTTTCGGGCAGACTTGCACAATATGAGCACGTTGATTTGTATATAAAGCAAAAAAGGTAGATTGCAAAATAGAAACTTGCCTAATTAGGACCTCATTAGTGTTTTTCAGGTCTAACACCATGATGGACACAGATCCTTCTGATGGAATGATTAGAGAAGGAACAGTTATGTTTTCTAGATACTGGTCCTTGGATTCTTCATACTGCCGTTCAGCTGTGGCTTTCACACCATCATGCCTCTTGACTTTCTCAGTGACGTTCAGATTCTCATCAATGCATCTTTGGGGTTTAGCATAGAGGATTGCCTTTCTGGGGACTTCGGATACATAGTCCACAACACACACATCTGACAGCAACTCTAGATTATTTAGAATGTCTTCCGGAAATTTTACTTGGTAAGTGTCTTGGTACACTTTGGGAAGTGCATGAGCCCAAAGACCGTTGGAATACTTCAGCAAGATGCCAATAACTTTCTCCTTTAAGTCGCTACTAAGTGATGCAGGTGTAGTCTCCATATTTGGTTTTAACAAAGGGTCTGCTTTTGATGAAGTAACATGCTGAGATGCCTTTTCTTGCTCAGTATCGCTTTTTGCTACTGGTGGTATTTTCTTAGCAGGATAAAGAAGTCCGTCCATCTGATCACCTTTGTGTATTTTTTCCACCTTGGAAAACAAAAAATAGAGTCAATAATTGGTTGCATCTCTAAGACTAAATCGCCTTGCCAATTACACTTTTATAACATGCATTTTATACAGACTTTGAAGAGAACATCCACAAGGAACTAAGCTTGAGGTAGTTACTACAGGTTAGTATTTCCTGTAATGCTTCCTCCTCTGTTCTGAAGGGTACCAAACATATATGACTACATCAGTACGGGCAAATATCTAATCTATTCAATACAACTGGGACTTGCTTTAAAAGAAGTACAGTCTCTCTTTCCTCTTAGGAGGACCAGAAGATGGTGACACCCTTCACAAATTTACATCTTTTGCACATTAACCTCTCCGATCTTACCAACAGGTAAGCAGATCATAAACAAAAGTTTCTGTCTCAGTTTACTGAGGGAAAGGAGATTTGATTCTATACTTCAGAAACAAGAGGACACTTGCCAGGCAGTGCTGTCAGGCAGGCTATCTGCTGTCATGCTCAGGGAATTATTTTTCTTTACAAAAGTTCTGAAATTAAGGAAGAAATTTCTCGTTCATAATAAATTTCATAATAAAATTGATCAGACCGTTTTAAATCACGCCCCCAGCCTCCTTCAGAACCAAGTATTTTGCCAGACCCTATGTCCCCACCCTTTGCTAAGCTCAAGAATAAGCGTATCACATAGTCTGAAGTCACAACATTTGAAGTACCGTTTGAGAACTGTAGCCACAAACGCACAACAAAATTCTGCTTCCTAAAGCTCTGCAGTTTCAACCTAGATTGATCTAAGCATAGCTTAGCAGGAATCTATGTAAAATTGAGATAACAAAAGGTCTTACTGTTTTCACACTGGTCCCAAAGCGAGAACAATAAAGAAAGTTATTATGGTTGATGTAGCTCCACTTTGAAGTTCCTTCCTCAGAGGAAACAACTCTAATCAAAGTCATTTTCAAAAGAAGATCAATGAAAAAACATGGAGTGGCTGAATTACTTGCTACTACTCAGGGGTAACATTCACCTCCACACTACTGACGTCCATACCCATCAGAACTTTATAAACCTTGCCCAAGTAATTCTTTGCAGCTCTGCCCTAGCAACATAGAATCAAAGCATAATGAACAAGTCTTCAGGTATTATGTTGCAGAAAAAGAGTAACACATATCACGCATTATCAGGATAACATTAGCAAGAAACAAACACTGAGTTGCAATACACTGAAAAAAAAATTAAATCGCCTTTGCTGTGTCTAGAACCATGTATTTTGTCCTATGTACACCTTATCACACTCAGCCCAAGTTACCACATGATGATCTGAGTTAATGCACTATATAAGTGCATTTCCATACACTTGCTCTGCATTACACTGTCTAGGCTGGTGCCAAAACAAGCTGTGAAACAGTTCTTGGGAACAGGTCTTGGTCAACTTCCATGAACACTAGCACGACTAGCATAAGAAATGGTTTTCATAGATATAAAAAAATATTAACCATGTTAGAGAACCCTCACACATTCCTGGTAGCATGCCTAAATTATTCTCTATCAGTGAAAAACCAAAATAGAAATACTTTCTGCAAGAGTAAGACACAAGAAAGCAAAGTTCTTGGGCATCTCTGCTAGTCAGCTTGATATAAGAGACAATAAAACATGTCTGGCAGTGAAATCTAGAAGGACCAAAGACACCTTCAATGATTCCTGACAGAGACCACCTATATTTGTACTGTCTGATATGAGGAATCTTACTTTGCCCTTTGTATGACAGGCGAAGAAAGGAACTCAGTTAAAAATAGAACCAAACAAAAAACTTACCAAAGCCTTGCAAAGGCTTTGATACATGGTCAGGAGACCAAAGTATATCAAGTCACACAGACAAAAAAATCAGAGCATGCCATCTTGGCAGATAATGACATCCTAGATAGACAGGAATCAATAAGAATGTCCCTCCCATGTGTCCATGCACAAGATTGAGGAATTCATTTACATGACCAGCCAAGGAAACTTTTAGCTCCAGAAAATACTTAACATTATCAAGAGAACAATTTGTTTCAGAAGGCTATGTTGGAATGTATGGCAGTTCATCCTGGAAGAAGTTGGATGCAGAGGTCTACCTTTATCCATCCCTTCTCTTGGCTAGTGCTCTTTAAACAAAGCTGCAACAGAGCTGAATAAATTTTTGCTGAGAGGACTACAAACCCTTACACACTGAAGACTGAGAGAAGATCCTCAGAGATCTTTAAGCCTCTTAACTCCAATAATAGCTCTGGGGTTTTCTAGGCACTGAAGTTCAGTTTTGAAGAGGCTGTATATGCTGACTGCACAAACCATTTAGAGACAGCAAAATGCTATTTCAGTAAATCATTTCAGATTACTTCAGTATAAATCAGCACAGGTTGACATCACTAGAATCACAGAATCATAGAATATCCTGTGTTAGAAGGAACCCACAAGAATCACTGAGTCCAAATCCTGACGCTGCACAGGACATCTCCAAGAATCACGTCACCTTCAAGGCTGCACATCACCACAAACTTTTTATAAAAAGCAAATGGCTTCACTTGTGAGCAGGACTTCAAAACAGCCAGCCTTTCTTTAGCACAAATATCTAAACCAGGTTTCTTGTTGAGTTTATAGACTTGCCTTCAAGGCACTTCCCATTAGCATGGCTGACAGGCCAGCTCTGCAAGTACATTATTATTCTGGGAGGTATTGAAAAACACCTGAAAGACAACACAGTCATTCATCACAGCCAGCACAGGTTCATGAGAGTTAAGTCCTGCTTCTCAAACTAAATTTCATTTTATGACAAGATAACCAACCTAGCTGATCCAGTGGATATAATCTTTTTGGGTTTCAGTAAAGCTTTTCACAGTGGCTCTCACGGTGTCCTTCTGCACAAAACATCCAGCACACACATGGATAAACATCATGTGATGGGTGAGCAACTGGCTCACGGGTCGGGCACAAAAAGTTACAGTGAATGGGGTGACATCAGACTGGAGACCTGTCACTGGTGCGGTTCCACAGGGCTCCATCCTCAGCCCTGTGCTCTTCAGCATCTTCATAAATGACCTGGATGCTTAGTAACCCTTGGAAGGGGTACTAAGCAAGTTCACAGAAAATACAAAACTGCGAGGAGCTGTTGACTCTCTTACAGGCAGAGAGGCCCTCCAGACTGACCTAAATCAATTAGAGGCCTGGGCAACCACCAACAGTATGAAGTTTAACAAGGGAAAGTGCTGGATTCTGCACCTGGGATGGGGCAACCTTGAATCTGTGTATAGACTGGGGAACAAGAGACTGGAGAGCAGCTCCATGGAGAATGACCTCGGGGCCGATGGCAAACTGAACATGAGCCAGCAGTGCCCCGGCAGCCAGGAGGGCCACCCGTGTCCTGG
Source organism: Lycocorax pyrrhopterus obiensis (assembly GCA_014706295.1). Taxonomy (NCBI): domain Eukaryota; kingdom Metazoa; phylum Chordata; class Aves; order Passeriformes; family Paradisaeidae; genus Lycocorax; species Lycocorax pyrrhopterus. The sequence goes on along the minus strand of JACSVZ010000014.1, from coordinate 46,117,624 downwards.
GGTGCATCAGGCACAGCATCACCAGCCAGGCAAGGGAAGGGATTGTCCTGCTCTGCTCTGCTCTGGGGCGGCCTCACCTCGAGTGCTGGGGGCAGCTCTGGGTGCCACAGTATAAGAAAGACACTGAGCTCTTAGAGAGTGTCCAAAGGGGGGCAACGAAGATGGTGAAGGGCCTTGAGGGGAAGCCATAGGAGGAGTGGCTGAGGGCACTTGGTCTGTTCACCCTGGAGGAGACTGAGTTGCAATCTACAACTTCCATCTGAGGAGAAGAGGAGGGGCAGGCACTGATCTCTTCTCTGTGGTGACCAGTGACAGGACCTGAGGGAATGGCCTGAAGCCGTGTCAGGGGACATTTAGGTTGGATATCAGGAAAAGGTTTTTCCCCCCAGAGGGTGGCTGAGCACTGAAACAGGCTCCCCAGGGAAGTAGTCACAGCACCAACCTGGACAGAGCTCAAGAAGATCAAGAGCTTAGGCACATGGTGTGATTCTTTGAGATGACCTGTGCAAGGCTAAGACTTGTATTCAATGATCCTCGTGGTTCCCTTACAACTCAGAATATTCTGTGATTCTGTGACCATGCCTGTTGTCACCTCTCTATTACAGAGCACAAAGCAGAGGTAACAGCTGTCAGAATGTATTATCAGGGCAACAGAGAGTGAAGTCATTCCACACAGAAGACTAGCATTTTTGTTCTGCACTTGAATAACAGAGGGAGCTCTTAAAAACTGAAATCTGGAGACTCAAATAATAAAACTTCAAATAAAAAAATAATCCCAAGATAAATATTGACACTGCAACTGTGTGGAATGTAAAAGAGCAAGTCCACTCATTTTGACATACACATTTAGAGACGACAAAGGCAGACGTGCTCCTGTATGTGTTGGTAGGACAAAAGCTTTGTACAAATATGCTTGACAACGTTCAAAAAAACCACTACACTAGCATATATAAACTAAAGAAAGTATCCTCTTTCCAAAGCCAGCCTTGTTTAATCGTGTGTACAGTGACAATCATACACTGGTAACCTCCTGGAGCATCAACAGTTTCCAAGAAGGAACTGGAAAAAACACATCCTTGAAATGAGAGTTTTGATTCAGAGTAAATGTCCTTCACTGTCAAGGTTACATTCAAACTAGAATATGCAGTTATTTTCTGCCATTCTTCTGCAAGACAGGAAAGGAAAGCCTGCAATGGAAGTTAGCATTTAATGTCAGTGACAGAGTCTTGTCTTATGTGGCAAACAAAAAGTCTGGCTCCACAGTTCTTGGACAGGTTCTCAAAGACAGCCCTAAAATACAAATCAGAGCTATCACTGATTCAGCGAGAAGAATTCATCAGAAGTGTGGTGCAGGAGTTCTTTCAGATCTGATTTAAATATGCAACACGGAAGCCAACTATCACAGCATACATACCACAGACTGTACACAGACCCATTTTACTGGCAGGCTCCTTAGACAAATGCTTCAGTGTGCAGGCAGCTCTCATCTACCTGACTTTCCTCAACAGCACATGAAGTTAAACTCCTAGCAAGCTGGAGCTCAAAGCAGTGACGAAGGTATTTCTGGCATTGATCAGCAGTACCGTGCATCCACACACTGGCTGACAGCATCTTTTCTCTGTCAGTGGCAGCCACCACAACTTCAGGTCCCACTGGTTTTGCCCATCCCTCTACAGTACAGGTCTCCCCAGGCAATGGTGAGATGCTGCTTCAACATTAACATTCAACTCCTGCCTGTTCTTCCAAGTAGCTGCTTCTGAAAGTAAGAGAGTTCAAGCTACCAAGCTGCTGAATATGCGTCCAGAGCAACCAGTTCTGGGGAAAAAAAACAAGACTTGGTCAATGTTCTTGAAAGGCTGAAGATCCCCACTGCACAGGGTGGCATCACTCAGTAAGGAGCTTTTCCTTACAAGGATGTGGAAGCTTCTTACATCATCCAGTTACAGCTAATCCTTGGAATCCACTCCAGCCTTTACAACTTCTAGTCTGATACGCAATTAATTGTTTTGCATAGGAAGCTATGATACCTATCTCCTTACCCTAAACAACAAAAGAACACATCAAAAGGCTTGTTTTTAGCCAAGCCTCATGTTAACTGGGAAGTTGGAACAGGACTGGAATATGTTGGCAAGAAAAACTGTAGCATACATAACTGGACACAGACCTGGACAGACTGCAGGTGACCCTGCATGAGCATGAGGGTTGCATTAGGTAATCAAAAGAGGTCTCTTCCAGCCTCAGTGATTCTGTCTCTGGTAGTCATTTCTTCTGTACTTAACTGAATTGTTAGAATACTAGTCATACTGGGTGTATTTTTGTATTTTCTTTTGTTGTTAGACTAAAGGATCCCTATTGTCAAGATACCCTCTGTTCAGGGTCAGCTCGTACTCAGGGCTGGGGTGGTAAGCTCTACAAAGTTCAAGAGTGTCTTTAGATTGCCCCCTTCTGCCCATCATCTTTGCCCTCCCACTTCATTACCCTGCACAGCACAGTGAAGATACTTGATCTCCAGTTTCTTGTGCTTACAAGACTCTGGCTGCTGAAAATACACAATTAGAAAGGAAACTCTGTGATGCAATAAGACAGCTGAGTCAATCTAACAACTCCATACCGTCGAGGGTTGCCCCTATTCCTCACATCTTTATGCCAGCACTGAGGATCAGAAGATACCTTTGTCAGCAGTTCTTTTTGGCTGTACGAACCTTTACCTCATAGTGCACTGAAGTTCTCCTACTAGGTCAGAGAAGTGCAAGATTTAACACACAGGAGTTGCATGGGTTGCAGGAATAAGGAAAGATGTTGTCAAACGGAGTCTGACTTCATTTTGTGGCTCATCATGTTGTCTAACCACTCATCACCAGGACTGATGTTCGAGTATATCGATTTACAGCCTGTTTTAGCACTGTGTTTGAACAGCAAAGTTATTCTGGATCTTGTGTCCTCAACTGGCTCATTTCCACATGTGCTGTGACACCATCTTCTCAGTGAGGCTGACACCAACTGTAGTCTGCTCTGTGCTGAAGTAAGTACAACACATCTAATTACGTTCTAGGGAAAACATGTCTTGTGTTCTCGGAACTCTGTTCTAAATGGCTAGTGGCTCTGTGTCTAAACACCAAATTCTTCAATGAGCATAGCATAAGAAAGTTATCATAATCCAAGACCTCATCTGCTGGAAACAGCTTTTAGGGTTTGTATAAAACAGTGACCTTTCATTCATACATACTACCAGATGTTCCATTGTCTCTGCCATGTGCGAAGTACCTTAGAGTTGAATTTTTTATTCTCTCGAGTCTGTTTCTCTGTTTAGAAGGATGACTTTTGCTTCACACAGCTTAACTGTGGTATAGAAATTCCTTCTCTGAGAGTAAAGACCTGACAGAATCAGGAATACAACTCTCTCCTGTGGCAATCGTTCTCTTTTCTGAGCATACCTGTTTAATTCACTCTGAATGCTACAGTAGAAACTCAGCTGCCTGATGCAGTAGTATGTAGCACCCATTTTGCTAAGACATGGTGTACTGCCCAAGAACAGATTCAGAAAACAACAGTCTCAGTCCTATTTCTGTCAGTTTGTTTACCATCTAATCCTGGCATCCTCCCAAGCCTTTAGTTTCACTTTCTGAAAAAAGTCCCAACATTTAGAAATATAAAATATGAATAATAATCTGAGAACTAGATACAGCTAAACAAAGATAAACAAAATATCCTACCAGTCAACTAGGCAACATTTCATTGTTGTCTCATGCAAGTCTCATTCTTATCTAAAAAATCCTCTACCTCCCTGTAAACTTCAACTTGTAGTGACTACTAAAAAAAAAAACAAACCAGAACCAAAAACCGAACAACAAACCAGTCAAATACCCCCAAACCGGTGAACAAAAATATGCTAATTTCCCCCTTAATTTCTCCATTTTTTTTCCAATTATGTATTTTCAAGACTGACAGACTGTGGGACGTGTCCAACACCTTACCAGACATCCAGGAGATTAAGTGAAGAAAACTAAGCTTTCCTTTACCCTGTAAAGCCTTCTCCTCAGAATAAACAGCCAGGCAAATGTTCTCCAGCCTGAGAAGCCTTTTCACACAGCATCAGCCAATACAATGTTTAAGGTCACTAAAGAATATGCTCATGTGTTACATATTGTTTAGCTTTATGTTTATTAAAAAGCAGTAAGAAACCTGACTGAGAAATGATAGATTACAGAGATGAAACTATCCTCTGATAGCAACAGATTAATAGTTAATCCAGTATGTAGCCGGAGCCAGTGGAATATTTTATGGAAAGGAACATCTTTGTTCTAGAACTGCTGAAAAGCAAATATATCTCTTCCGGCACAACTGGAACTTCAAAATTCAGAATGCTAGTGTTATTTTTCTACCAGATCCTTCAGAAAACAGACAGAAAGACTAAGGCAGTCATTACTACAAGAAAACTCTAGAATCAATTCAGTATGCATATATCCCTTCTTTCTGTCAATTACAAGGTGTCTGCCTATTATTCATTCTACAAAAATATCAGCTCTAGGATTGGTGTTTTCACCAAAACTTCGGGTTTAATAAATATGGAAGAACTTCTGAGGCACGAGGTATGCTAGGTCTGACAGGATCCATCCGTCCTGATGGATGAAATGCATTTTTGGCTGTAAGTGACCCACTGTGCTACTTAGACACTCACAAGGTCTATGGAACAGGATGGCATTTACCTGAGAGTACTAAGGGACCTGGAAGAAGCACTTGCCAAGGTGCTCTCCATCATTTTTTATCAGTCCTGGATAACCAAGAAGGTCTGGGATGATTGGAGGTTGCCTAATGTGATGCCCACCCACAAGAACGGTTAAAAGGAAGAGCTGGAGAACTAAAGGCCTGTCAGCCTGACCTTGGTGCTAGCAAAGGTTATGGAACAGATCATCTTGAGTGTGATCACACAGCACATGCCAGACAACCAAGGGATCGGGCCCAGCCAACACGGGTTTGGGGAAGGAGGGTCTCGCCTGACCAACCTGATCTCCTTTTATGACCAGGTGACCTGCCAAGAGGATGAGGGGAAGGCTGTGGATGTTGTCTACCTGGACTTCAGCAAAGCCTTTGATACTGCCTCCCACGGCATTCTCCTGGAAAAGCTGGCAGCCCATGGCTTGGACAGGTGCATCTTTGCTGGGTTAAAAACTGCCTGCACAGCCAGGCCCAGAGAGCGGAGGTGAATGGTGTCACATCCAGCTGGGGGCTGGTCACCAGTGGCGTCCCTCAGGAATTAGTATTTGGCCCAATCTTGTTTAATATCTTTACTGATGATCTGGATGAGATCGACTGTACTCTCAGTAAATTCACTGATGACAGCAAGCTGTGTGGGAGTGTTGATCTGCTGGAGGGCAGGAAGGCTCTGCAGAGGGATCCGGACAGGCTGGATCAATGGGCCAAGGCCAAAGGTATGAGGTTCAATAAGGCCAAGTGCCAGGTCCTGCCCTTGGGTCACAACAACCCCGTGCAGTGCTTGGGGGAGAGTGGCTGGAAAGCTGCCACTTTCCACAAAGAAAAGAGAAATGCTGGTCAACAGCACACTTGAACATGAACCAGGAGCATGCCCAGGTGTCCAAGAAGGCCAGTGGCATCCTGGCCTCTATCAGCAACAGTGGCCAGCAGGACCAGGGAAGTGATTGTCCCTCTATATTCAACACTGGGGAGGCCACCCTCAAGTTCTGTGTCCAGTTCTAGGCCCCTCATGACAAGAAACACATTTATGTGCTGGAGCAAGTCCAGAGGAGGGCAAAGGAGCTGGTGAAGGGTCAGAACTGGAGAGAGTAATTCCTATGAGGAGCAGCTGAAAGAGCTGGGGTTGTTTAGCCTGAGGAAGAGGAGGCTCAGGGGTGACTTTATCACTCTCTGCAACTCTCTTTGAGGAGGCTGTAACCAGGTGAGGGTTGGTCTCTTCTCCCAGGCAACCAGTGACGGGACAAGAGGACAAGGACTCAAGCTGCACCGAGGGGGTTCATGTTGGACATGAAGAGGAATTTCTTCACTGAAAAGGTGGTCAGGCATTGCACAGACTGCCAAGGGAGGTGGTCAAGTCACCATCCCTGGAGGTGTTCAATAAATGACTGGACTGACAACCAGTGCCATGGCTGACAAGTTGACGTTTGGTCAAAGGCTGGACTCTATCTCGAAGCATGTCTGAAATCCTTGTACACCAACACACATAGAATGAGAAGCAAAAAGGATAAATGTCAAGCACTGATCAGTTCCCAGAGCTATGATGTCTTTGGTGTCAGTAAGACTTGGTGGAACAAGCACCACACCTGGAGTGCTGGGATGAAGGGCTGCAGGCTCTTCAAGAGGCAGGGCAGGCAATGTGGAGGAGTTGCACTGTACGAAAAATGGAGGTTTGACTGCACAGCCCTTACCATTAGCGATGATGTGAGTGAGAGACTCTGGTCTCAAAAGAGATTGAGTGGTTGTAGTGGTTGTCTGCTACCAACAGGCATTTAGGAGAAATCTCTGGGTCAGTATCTTGTCCTTATGGGAGACTGCAACTTCCCAGACATCTACTGCGAACACTGTACTGCTGCGACAAGCAAATCTGGGAAATGTATGAAGTTTGTAGGAGATAACTTCTGGTCACAAGTACTCAGTGAGTCAACTAGGAACTATGCCCTTCTAGGCAGAGGACTGTGTCAGGGGAGGTTCAGACCATGTTAGGAAGCATTTCTTTACCAAGAGGGTGGTCAAACACTGGAACAGGCTTCTTGGTTGATGCCCCAAGCCTGACAGTGTTCAAAAGATATTTCGACAATGCCCTTAATAACATGTTTTAACTTTTGGTCATTCCTGAAGTGGTCAGGCAACTGGACTAGATGATCACTGATAGATTCCTTCCAACTGAAATACTCCTTTTCTATTTATTTTGCAAATACTTATCACTTGCATTTTTCCATACTGAGTCAACATTTGCATGAAGCTATTATAAATGCCAAGATCCCTTTTTCCCAAGCTTAACAGTCCACACAGAAAAAACCACTTTTTTAAAATGTAGTAAGAGTCCTTTCTGTCCGTGTCAGCTGTAATTAAGATTACATTGAAATTTTATGGGCCAGAAACATGGTATGAGGAGGTTACATACCTCTTCAGAGAGCCCTGGTCTTTAAACAACCCTGAACAACCCTGTATTAGTAGCCAGCTGAACTTGTATTTGCATCCTCTACCAACTCACTTGTTACAATTCTGACCAGCATGTGTCCAAGTGTTACCCATGAGGAATCCCACCATGACTTCCTGCCTTTCTGAAGGTCATTCATTCCAGGCTTGCTCCATTTGGAGTCTTTAAACCAACTAAACATCCATGCAAGGATGGTCCCTAATGTCCTAGGACTGCCTAATTCTCTAAAAGATTTTGGAAAAGAACCATGGAAATTCAAGCAAAAGTTTGGAGAAAAGATGTAAGAGTTTAGGCTTGTCTTGCACTGCCATATCTGAATCACCATCACACCATGCCTGAAACACAGAGTTCAAGCAACTGAGGAGAGCTGAGCATGTACAAGGAAAAAGTCTCTTAAACATACAAACAACTCAGTAAGGAGGTTTATATTTAGACTGCAAGGGGAACCATTTTGTCATGTTGACAGTACCAAATACAAATTTATTATTATATTTTGGACTCTGACTTACAAAAAAAAAAGAAAAAATAATTTTTAATTTACACGCCTACATACCTCTCACACCTCTGCTGCAATGTTCTCTCTCCCTCAGGGGTTCAGCTGCCTGTATCTCAAGGATTCAAGTCTGAGCCCAAACACAGCAAAGCTATATAACTTTGACTCAGAATTCTAAGAAAACAGCTAAGTTGTGAGAAAGACTTGTGACAAAAATACGTAGAAAGATAAGAAATGATAGGAGAGTTGGACGTCTAAAATAGGGATCACTAGCTGCTCAAAGAGACATGACAAAGTAATTAGTCAAACAGAAAAGTAAAAAATTCTGATAAAAAAGGTGAAGGTGGGAGGGTCACTGCCAGTCATCACTCTTTTCAAAGCACTAGTTGTGCTGGAGGTGAAAGCAAACAATTCAGCAACACTACGGATCTGCCCACAGCTGTTGAAGCAGATTTTTCTCCTGGCTGAGGTCTGTCTAGACAACAGACTTGTAAGCATATTTATTGTCAGCCCCATTGCTCATGAAGGCTGGGCTATGATCTGTGACTGCTAGCCACTACTGGGTAACTTTTTACTTTTGCATTTAGCTGTGCAAAACACGTTGCTACAAGTAAGATACTCAAGAAAGCTCACCTAAAGAAGGGAGGTAACAGACAAATGGAGACAGTCAGCCTCAGTACCTCCTGCCTGAACGGTGAAGACTGAAAACAAGATCATCAACCTGCAACTTACAGTGACATTTGGAGATCTGAACTCACGAGATAGGAAAAATGTCCATTACCCATGGTTGTGAAAACATAGAAATTACAATTTCCTAGATAAAATTCCTTCCTTTCAAACAGAAGTTTTAGAGACACAAAGTTATTCAACCGTGATAGTCTCCAAAGCACAGTCCTCAAAGTAAAAGCTTGGAGATGCTGAAAATGTATTAGGTTTACTGTCTGCTGGTTTGTAACTATGCTACACTGATCAGAATGAGTACAAAAAGAATATGTTCTGCCTCTTTAAGAGGATAACGAGAGAAACACCAGGCATGTTTTCTCTTCTGAGCCTGGCAGACACTCCCAGTGTAAGAAACCAACAAGACAGAAATAATTCAGAAATCAGTCTTGGAAGTGTCTTTACTTTCACTGGACAGTACAGTCTGTCTTCTGCATTTCAAAGGTTCTACAGAGCTGTATACCCGCAGACAATACGTTTGAACCACGAACTGATTATATTTAAGAGATGTATAGTAGCTTTCATATAAGAAGTCCCAGTTCAAACTTTTCTGTGCCTGAGCCATAATTACAATTTTGTAAGTCAGTAAACTGAGACAGGCTTCAGAGGCTCATTAATAGTTCTCTACAATAAGACTGACTGTGCCAAGATAACTTGATAGTTCTGACTGCTGTTGTACTGTGCCCATTGTATTACAATGTTTCCATGGATTTAATCAGTGCTTATTTATGCTTAAATAACTTTATTTGCATGCTATAAAGAAAGAGACAGACCCAACAGATAACAAGCAAATGGATAACGAACACAGAACAAAGATCCTGGATGAACCGGACTGACTGGAACATTAGCTACAAAAAAGACTAAAATTTGCTGCATGAATTAAGCAATTCAAGACATAACAGCTTGCTCTGTAGATAATATAGGAACCAATCATCAACCATCAAAACAGATTGCTGCTGACTGCATACATTTCTAGTGTCCGTAGTAAGCTGTTACAAACACGTTTTATGTATCTGTGAGAATACCATACATGCATGCAAATAGTGTTATTCCTGAAGAGCAGTTATTTAACTCAGTTAATTTCTTTTTCTTTTTTTTTTTGGCACTTAACACTTTTACATGAGAAAAGACTTAGTAGAACATACATAAAAAGCACTTCAAGAAGAAAAATATTCTTACTACTTCAATACTCTTGTCAAACTGTGCCACAGTTTGACAGATACTGAAGAAGTTGAAAGTCCTCATTGGTATCACTGGCCTGTTAAAGTAAAGCCTTGATGCAAAGTTGCATAACATCATAAATGACCCGTGAATGCAGAAGGAGAGACAGAAGTACAGCAGTTGAAGACCCTCAACCCAGTGGTGATGGCAACTCATGTGTCAGACCTCTAAGTGGACACTCAGCCAGATACCAGTTCCTAATACGAAAGGCAAAGACAACCTTGGTAACCAAAGCATAACAGACATCACAAGAAGGGCAGAAAGGGGCTTAGCTGTAAACTCTCCCCTCAGCATTACCACTCATAAACCTAACTTATAAAGCAAAATTCCTTGGCTTAAGACGTGAGAAAAGCCTTTGGAAAAGTCTATAGAAAGATAAATACAGTTAGACCTCAGACTGTTCACAAAGGATGTTGGTAGCTTATAGCATTATGAGGAGATAAACCCATCAACAAGGAAAAGCATAAAAAGCAATTGGGAAAAAACCCAAACCAAGAACAACAAAGACGGCATGGAGATCACGTGTCAACAGCTATTTGGGTTATCAGTACTGTGGTCAGTTAAAGGTAGCAAGTCAGCAATCCCAAGCACTTGCTCCAGGACACCACAGAGGCTGACCTTCCCTCTTCAAAACACTAGTCCAGTCAACAGTGATTTTCTGGGGTTTGAAAAGGCATTGTTACAATTTGGGAGTGGGGTGGTGGGGGTGTGGGGGGTTTCTGTCACTGCTACAGAGCATGAAAGGAAAAGCAGGCACACATGAAATAACATCTGGCAAATGAACACTCAGAAATCTGTAGGGTACTGGCATCTTCCATAAAAATGGCATTCAATACTTACTGTGCACACATGAGGCCAGTTCTCAAGCTGACAGAGCACTTCTGTGCTAAGGTCCTCCCAGAACATTTCCCGATAGATTTGAGGCATCTTTGACACCCTGACACCACTGCTGTACTTGCTCAGAAGCTCCTTAATGCGACTTTGAAGTTCATTGACATCGGCAGCAGAAGAGCCAGGGGCAACAGTATGTGTCTCTGCAGTGGATGTATTCAAGCTATCTGTTAAAAAAAATAAAGCCTTGAAGTAAACATAGCCCTACCAACACAAAGATGATTACCTCCCTACTTAAAAACTAAACATGGGAGCTGCCAGCATAACATCAACTCTAAAATGTGGCTCTCCTGCCCAGCATGGCTGGTTCAGCCACTTCCTGTGGCAAAGAACTATGGAAATCTCAGACATTCAGTAACTACCTAAAGATGAATTTTCAATCACTGTAGTTATTTTCATAAGATGTTGCTACATTTTACTTCTGAAGGGATTCTGGAAGAGGATTCAGAACCATCAACCCCACCACAGCTGAGATGCTGCACTAAGGCAGTATCCCAAAAGGGGCACAAGATAATTCCTTTATGAGTACAAACACAACAAAGATATAGCATGACAACCAAGAATGTTCTTCTGTATTCAGACAGATGTACAAATCAGACCAATGATTTGCCTTTCATTCCAAGATATGTCCCGAGGAAAAGTCTCCACCCAGCAGGCAGCCTTTCTGTGCTACTGCATCCAATGAAGTCCTTCAGTGGAGCAAGGAAAGTGACAATTGTTCAGCTGCTCTGGGCAGTTTCATACATTGTGTGTAGGAATTAGGCAGTCATTATTCCAGTAAGAGGTTCACATCATTAGCTTACCTGCTCCCTCATCTCTCCTCCTCTTCTCCCTTTGGTGGGGTGTATTTGCTACCAGATGTGAAACTTCACAAATCAGGCTGACAAGCCTCAAAGAAAGCAACCATCATTCTGCAAGCCCATCAGCTGCACAACTATTGAGCCACGCAGGCAGAAGAGTATTTTCTGGACAGATACATTAGTAATGCTGCTTACTCCTGAAAGGCAGGATTTCATCCTTACACCAGATTCCTGCCCCAGTGGTGAAGTTAAGCTTACTCCTCCTGTTTCCCAACTCCTCACACTGGCTTTGCGATTGGCTTTGACACTTACTGCCCAATGTTTTTCCTAGAAGACCGAGAGGCAGACAAGCAAACACACATTTCCTCAGCACAATGAAATTAGAGTGAAAAGGTTCACTCACAGAACTTGATTTCTCATCCAAACCTATCTTCATTCAAAACAAGTAGTAAGATGGATTTTTTTAAGATGACACCCACTCTGAGTAGTCAACAAATAATTTCTTAATGGGCATACCACTTGACTCTGTGGAAGAGCTTCTGGACAGGTGAACTTGCAACTCCTTTTGAAACCGTGGTGGGACAGTCAGTCTCTTCTCAGACCTAAAATTGGAAAGAAAATTGCTTAAAATCATTCTTCTGTCTCTAAATAACATTCTATTTGCTTCTAAGACCTATACATAAAATAAAATGCATTCCACACACTCCTAGAAGGCCTCCTGCACAAGATGAGTAGTCACAACGTCCTTGTCAGGAAGACAACCTGATAAGCAGTAACAGGACAGATCAACAGGTCGTTTCCAGTTTTTACTCATTTTTCTCATTACTGTGAGAAACAACACAGAAAAAAGACACTAGGAAAGGGAAAGCATCTAGGAACACACAGGCATTCAAGGTCTTTTTGTGGATGCTGTTGTTACTCTGTTTAACAGATTCTTCTCTGAAGATCTCTCCCACTGAAAGCACACAAATGTCATGCTTGCAGGTGTTCTTCTGGGGTTCCCCAGAGAGCAGCAGCTTTTACTTGGGAGTATAGACACCAAAATGAGCTCCTGACACTGAGGAGGGCACAGCACTGTGTAGCTCACAAAGACCTGGAAAAAAAATCAGCTGTGGAATAATTACATACACAGTAAGCAAAAGGAAACAAGAGGTGGAGAAGGGAATTCAAAGACTAGGACCAAACACCTCCCAAAGGAAGAGTTGCACATACCCAAGGAAGAGCTGCAGTGTAGAAGCCAGGGTGGTAACATTTCCACTACAGCAGGGCAGGTTGCTCTGACACAGGCATCTCCTGAGCAGAGCAGACCCTGCACACGCACTGGGCAGGCTTTGCAGAAGATCTCTGCCCAGGGGCCAGAAAGGGGACTGTCCAACTCTGGAGTTCAGGGACAACAGTGGAGCAAGCCAAAAACCTCACCAGCTGCAGAACCACCAAGGGTGACTTTCACAGCTTCACCTGGACTCTCAGAAGGCAGGACAGCAGTTCAAGTACAATGCTGAGGCTAGTCACAACAGGAAGTCAAGACCAAGTAGCCCTATGTGTCATCACATTGACTTTTAATCAGAGCATATCCACAAATCAGAAAGTGACCTCCCACATTCACATCTCTTCTAAGGAGCATCTTAAAAGATTTAACACTAATTTGTCTCCCCTGCTTTTATGGTATCCCTGTTAGATTAAACCATTGCTCCTCCATCAGCTATGGGGTATTATTTGTACCAAAGACCATACTTCTGTTCTGAGTCATGTCCCACAGCCCTAGCTGTAAGGACAGGCACTGCCCAGCTCAGCAATTTACAAAACAGGAGTCATGCCCAGAAGTCCTAGGCAGCAGCAGATAACTACAAGCACAGCTGCAAAACTCAGAAAGTACAAAGGAAAGTCACCCACGCAAAATCAAAACTTACATTCACACCTGGCACTTGCTGGGTATCTGAAAAGCCTCTTACAACACTTACCTGAATTACAGAAAACCCTCTGTTTTCTGTGGGCACAGCTCAGATGCCCACACAAAGCTGCAGCAGTCTCTTCTTAGAAGGTGGCTGTGGCTGCCCATGCAGATTCTACAAGAAATCCAGGATCCCACTTCTTTGTACATATATTTACCAGTATGGACAACTCCAAGCTGAACAGACACTCAAGCTAAAAAAGTCCTCTTAATGGAAGCAGACTCTAAAGAGACTACGACCTTTGCTAGGCAGAAAGCAAAACAATCCTATAAAATAGCCACACAGGTAGTAGAGACTGTCCTGCCACCCCTGCCCGCCAACAGGAATCTATAGTTGTGTTCTAGTCCTCAGTGCCACACACACTTGCATCACCTTAAGCCACACATCAGGTAACACAAATGATGCTGACTGCAGGGTAGGCCAGCCAGAACCGCAGTAAGGTTTCAGTGAGGAAGAAGGCAGATGTTCCCCGCTTAAGCCAGGCCACGTGAACACCTTGGAAAGGAACCTGGAACAGAAGACTGATGATCCTCTGCGGCATCCAAAAGCTAATTGCATTTGGGATCCTCTCAGTATTAAGAGACTTCATGTAGGGTCTTCCTGTGCTTTCTGTTGTGGTTCAACAGTTTCCCACAACCTGGTGCTAACATTGGCTTTGAGCCTAGTCATCATCAGTTTCGAGCCCTGCAATCAGACAAGCATCGTGTGATGTGCTGCTTGCTCACACAGCTCATGAGGGTCATACATCTCCAACAACGAGATGGAATACAGGCAGACAGTGGCAGGGCCAACATGCTTCCCTTCAGTTTGCAGGTATGGACAACTCAGCTACTTGCAAGGCCTCATGTTCCTCAGCTGCTAGAAGCCTGCTCCCAACAAGAGGCCTCCTAGCCACACCAGCAGCCTCGCCCTTCACAAATGCCTGACCAGCCATGCAGCCCTGCCAAGTCCCCATGTGTAGCTGCAGCTGAGCAACTAGTCACATCTCACTGCCACACATCACTGCCTCTCAATGAAGGGGAGCAATGCCTTTCCCAGCCAACTGCTTTACCTTGGTAAGGCCCATGCCACCCCAATCTGCTCTTCGGCCCTTGGACAGTGCTATCTAAGCAGCAGGTCCAGGTGGTACCCAGCAGCGAATGGCTCCTGCTGCTTCAAGTAACAGGGTCACCAAGCATCTGAACCTGTTCTCATCCACGCTGCTCTTTTCCAGCTTCAAGGATCTCTGCAGTTAGCCTTACCAGCAAGGTCTCTCCCTGCTTCTGAGGGTTTGCAGGTCCATAGGATAACCTGAGATACTGCTGCTATAAAGACAAGCCTCTCAGACCCTGCAACAGCATCTGCAAGAACGCCTTGGACAACTGCAGCTAGCTTCAGCATCTCTCTGTTGTAATGTGAGTGTGACAGACTGGGGAAGACAAATATCCTTTTCCTCTTCCACCTAATGCTACACAGTGGCAAGCCCCTGAAGCTGTAGGCATGAAAATTTCCGAAAAAAATACCACAGAGTGCTACAGAGGTGGGATACAGACTTTGGCAGTCACAGGGGAACCACCATTTGCACCCTCACTGAGGAGCTTCACTACATGATACTGGGTGGAGCACCAATACCTGTCAGCACCCAAACAAAATCTGTCATTGGCAGGACATCGTGCCAAGGCAAGGAACACACATCTGCTATAGCAGGACAGATGTTCAACAGAAAAGGAGAAAACAGAGATCCCTATGTGCTACCATGAGGGCATGGATGCCCTTTCCTATGATGTTGGTACGTGGAGGGGCAGGGTGGGAAACAGAAAGTCAAAAACTGCATACAGATAATGGCTCACTCCAAAGTGGGAAGTGGGGCAGAGACAGTCTGTCACCTTCAGGACTTGTCTCAGCCAACCTGCGCTGTGAAGGCTCAGCCACTCTCACAGGCAAGTGCTGGCACCCCTGCTGGAGCAGTGCCCTCAAGTCTGAGCCAGATAACTATGAGGCTGCTGTCAGCCCAGCATTTCTGGGGATGCTGCTCACAACTCCACTCCTTCGCACGCTGTTTTTTGAAGTCAGGACCTCCTGGCTCAAAGAAGCTTTCCCTCCTGCAATTCCCAAAGCACAAGCAACTACAACAGCTCAGGAGGTACAAAACGTCCCCAGCAGCAAGAACACTTGGATCTTGCCAGTCCTGATTCAAACTGGCCAAGTTGAAACAAATTAATCAGTCACATGGCCACTATACAACTTTGTATGCAAACAGGAATCTCTCCTCCCCGAACTCTCCCTTCACTATGTTCCCAAGCTAACAGGGTAGGATTTGGACTCTTGCAACAGCACAAGATGTCTTCTCCTCCAAAACTACCTGGGACAAAGCAGACTCTGCTTGTAGCTTCTCCTACAGTGTAGGGCAGAAAAAAGACAACAGAAACAAAAGCAGAACACATACTTAAAAGGAGCTCAGAAGAGACTGCCAGAGATGAACAAAGATAACACAAGATGTAGCAGACTATATTAGGAATAACCAGAAGAGGAGCGACATCTACCTAATTTTATTTCACACATTACAAATCTTTAAGTGATATAAAGCACTTCCTGGCCTTACAGTAACTAACTTGGAGAAAACTCTAAGTGCTCTTTTTGCTCTGCCTGAGGCAAAGTGCCTCTGCCTTTTAGGGAAGTGACACTTAAAAAAATGCAACTCATCTGCACACACAGAAAAGGGAAGGCCCAAGCACAGCTGCTCTTACATTTCTGAGCCACAGCAGGATGGCTTGGCCCTTCTCTCCTCTCCACCCATAGACCCCTGATTGCACATGGAACTCATGCAGGTGACTGCGGCAGGACGTGCCTGCTTTCTGTGGATCTCCCAGAAAGAGCAGGCACCGCGGCAGGATTAAGCTGTTGCGCTGCTCTGTGCCACTTCACAGCTACGCCGCCACTGCCATTTCCATTCAGCGCCAGGCTGACTTCCAACCCAGCCCGGCTCGGAGTCCTCCCCCTGCAGAGGATTACCGCCACAATCGCAGCTCCGGCAGACTTAGCACAGCCACAATGAGCAACAGCAAACACTTTCTCACCACCATCAGCTGACGGCCCAGGGCAGCCGAAAACAACACAGAAAGAAATGATGGGGCAGCAGCTGACTAAGCCACCCGGATTAGAGAGGCTCAAACGGGGCTGAAAACCAGCATGTACCGCTAACCCAGCAGAACTGCAGCTCCAGCCCTCATCTCAATTCACCCAAGCACGGTCAGGTGGCTCCTGGCTCCGAGCATGCTGAGAAAGGACACAAACACTGACACTGCAACACAGAAGTCAGGCAAGAGGGAAAGAGCAGCCACCTGCAGACAACCATCACCCTCAACACACACATCACCTGTCCCTGCACACAAACCTGCTCCTCCTGCTTTCTGTTGCACTGGCCACAACAGCTCCCTCCTGGGCCCAGGTTACAGCCCCACGCTCCCTTGCTGTGACACCTTTGGCTGCATTTTCCCCCAGAAGACATGGAAACAGGCCAAGAACACAGGCTAGCTACCCAAAAAGGCAAAATGTCATTCATCTCCTTCCTCGGGTACCACGTTCAGATTTCACCTTCTACAAGGGCAGGAGCCTGGATTCCCACTGGATCCCAAAAGGCACTACTTGCATGGCAGCATCGAAAGGTCCATCGCACTTCATTTCCCCTCAGTTGTGCGCACACACACATGCACACACTGACCTGTTTACCACAGTGACGTGCCTCTGCATGGGGATTTCTTTAGGTGGTCCGCTCCCAGCAGCTGAAGGTAAGGCAGACCGGGCACTCTCCACAACAGGTTTCACACCTCCACATGCTACTTCTCTGCCTCGGGGCAGGCGAGGAACAGGCCTCTTACTGCCTTCTTCTGGCATGTTCAAAGACCGGGGCTGTCGCAAAGTTCCTTTGGGCTTTCCTAAAGAGTTTGCAGATGCAGCCATGAGAAGCATTCTCCTCCACCCAGTACCTCCACCTCCCCAGGCACCTCCTGCACTGCCATCCAAAGGGTTTCTTCTCTACTCTGGCTTGTGGGCACCTGAACTCCCACCACACAGCAGAGGTGACCAAGTAACACCCACAGGGGAACACACCACGCTAGCATTCAGGCCACACTGGGATAAACAAGCTCTTGGTCACTTTGCTGTTTATGTGCTGCATCAATTTTGGAGGTTACACACACTTCCAAGGGGATTGATGTACAAGACAGTGAATCAACCTGCCTTTATAATCCCTGTCGTTAAACTGGTATATGAGCCACCATTTCAGCTTCCCAACCAGCATCCTTCTAGAAGAGCAAGAAGCAGCAAACACTTCATGATAGACAACAAAGGGGGAATACACACAAACTATGAGACTCACTGTTGCTCCAAGCTGCCAACCTGCAAGCAAATGGGTCTTGCCTGGGCTTAATCCTGGGCCCAATTCCACAGACAGTCACACAACAGCACCACAGTGAGGAAAACACTGCTACAGCAGCTTATGCAAAAGGTTAAGAGGTAAAAAGAGCTGGAAATGGGCATCGGAACTTTTGTGGCACTGTGGCACTGGCATCAGCAACATGAGCCACTGAAACAGCCACAGATGATGCTGCAGGGACTCCTTCTCACTGTGAGGGCACGGCTCAATTCTCCCACTCCACAATGGGCCAACGCCATCCTTAAAGAACAAGCAGGCTCACTGCCACATTTCTTGCCTGTATCTCAACTGTGTTTCTCACAGAAGCAGGAGCACGTGAAAGTGAAGCCAAGCATCCGCCAATAACTTTTTTTTTCCAAGATCATTCACATCTCACATACACATTAGTGACACATGCTCACAGACAAGACTTTTGCTGCAGCAGCTGCACAGTTCTTTCATAGAGGCAGGCCCTCTAGAGCTGCCTATGGCTTACCTGATAAACTGACTGGAGACGTGTTCTTCAGCCTCATCTGACAGTTCACCTGCCGGACTGTTTTCTTCTTGGAACTCCTCTGTCGGGCCACCAGTTGAGCAACTCGCACAGTTTCACTGCAACTAACAGCATGGCAAACAACCTTGTTGGAGCAGGAAGGGGATAGGGGAAAAAGCAGTCAGTGAGGCCCATGCTCATCCATAGCTCTCAGAATCACTTGTATCCCTTTCCAAGCCTGTAACTGCTGGATCATGCAGGCCGGCAGGCAGTTCAGGAAAGGCTTCAGCAGCAGACACAGATCTCGGCGACCTCACTCTCCTTTTGTGAAACCCCAGAAGAAACCTCAGTGAACCTCAGAAATCAGCAAAGCAGACAGCCAGAACCTCTCCATCACCTTTCCACATTAGGTTGTGTCCCTCTGAGAAACAGCCTGGTTTCTAACCCCCATCCCACAGGCCCACAATCTTGTTTTATAACTCTGGGAAGCCACAGGGTTGCAGCTTGTCCTTGCTCCTGCTGCCAAGGCTCACTAGAGGTTCTGGCACCATGCTGACCCTGGGGAGCAGAGCTATCTTTGTTCCACTTACCAAAGAAACTGCACAACCATCCCGGCTGCACCAATTGCCTTGGAGGCACTGGACTGACCTCCAACAACAGCCCAGCCTTGGACAAGCCCACAGCTATCTCCCTGCCCAACTTCAAGGCCTCTTGCCTCAACATCCCCTCACCACAGGCCATCCCTTGGATGGATACAGGAACTCGGCCTTGGCAAGACCCCAAACCATGTGCCTAGCATGCTCTTTGCCTCACAAAGAAGATGCAAGCCCAAACTTTTGAGCCATTCAACTGCTGCAAAGGCAGCTGGATGAGTACTCCTCCAGGACTCCATAAGGACACAGGCAATCGCCCCAAAAGCATTAAGTTAAAAATGGAAGTCTGTGGTCTCAGCCATGTTCTGTGGTGGTGGCAGAGGTTGACAAAAGACCCCTTTCTCAGCAGTGCCATGGGGGCAGCACTGCTATCTTGCTAGTCATAGCCTCCAACAAACACCAGAGATGACAATTTTGCACAGGAGGCAGGGCAAGAGAAACTCAAGGACTTGACCAGCACCTCCGAAATTTAGCAAACAGCAGCTCCAAAAAGCACCTTTTCTCACAACCAAGCCGGGGCAACCAAAGCAGAAAAACAACAAAAGCAAGAGATCGCTAAGCAGCAACAGCTTGCTCCAGGGATCTTCTCAAGTCTCCCAGGGTGACCCAAACAGCCCAGGAAAAGATGGGCAATGGATGACAACACCAGAAACCAGGCAACTCCTCCAGCTGTGCTCTCCAGCTCATCCTTCCCCCTCCTCTTCCTCCTCCTCTGCAGCACACCCAGCACTTTTGCTGGGCTGGCTCAACACAGAGCCACTGCAGCGAGGGCCTTTCCTTCAGTGAGGCCCTCTCTGTCCTGTCTCCTAGGACAGCTCTCCTACCCCAGGAGCTCCTGCTTAGAAATCAGACAGTGTACCTGCTGCACAGTCAGCACTGATTAAAACAGCAATCCAGCAGCCTCACCACTGTAGTGATTAAATGCCAGGAATCACAGAAAAATTGAGGCTGGAGGACATTGCTACAGTCCATGTCATACAGCATCTTTGCTCAAAGTGGCATCAACTAGACCTACTTACTCAGTCAGGTGGTGGAATATCTCCAAGGACGGAGAACTCTCAACCATTCTGGACAACTTTTTCCATTGTTTAGCCAGACACACTGCAAAAAAGTGTGGGGTTTAATGTTTACATGGGACTGCTTTTATTTCATTCTGCTTCCACCGTCTCGTCTGTTCACTGAATACCAATGAGAACTGGAGATGGAGTCTGGCTCCATGGTTTTTTTTAATCCCTTCAACAGACATTAGTACATATGGGTAAGATTCCCCCGAGCTTTCTCTTTTCCAGCACAAACAATCCCCACGCTCTGAGGCCTGCATCAGATATGTTCCTGCCCCTTCATAATCTTCACAGTCATTCAGTCAACTTGCTTCAGTGTGTCCATGTCTGTCTTGTTCTGGGAAGCTTAGAACAGGATGTTGTTTCACTGCTGCTGAGTAGAGGGGAATAATGACCCCCATCAGAGTGCTGGCAACACTCTTCCCAGTGAATCCCAGTATGCTGTCGGTCTCCCTTGCTGCAATGGCACACCGCTGCTCACTGTGAACTTTGCACCCACCAGAACTCCAGGGAATTTCTCTTCCAAGCTACTTTTCAGCTGGTCAGCCCCAAAACTATACAGGAACATGGGGTTATTCTTCCCCAGGTGCAGGACTTGGCATTTCCCTACACTGAACTTCACAGTGTTCTTGATGCTCCATTTCTCCAGCTTCTTGAGATCCCTCTGAACAACAAGCACATCCATCTGGTCTTATCAATCTCTCCTGTCATCTACAGGCTTGCTGAGGATGATCTCTGTCGCATCACCTAGGTCATTCATGAACATGTTAGACAGCAGTTCCTGAGCATCTTCTCCCAGGGCACATCACTTTTAAGTGGTCTCCCAACGGGTTTTGTGCCACTGTTACAGAAGAGAATATTACAAGCCTGAATTACAAAATTCAGATAAACCACATCCAACGCTCTCCATTCAACCAATCATCTCATTTTGGAAGGGTATTAACTTGGTTACATATGATTTTCACTTCATAAATCCACACTGACTTGTTTCTCATCTTTCAAGTGTCTGGAACAGCTTTCCAGGATTAGCTGGATGCACAACAACTTTCGTACAGTTCAACGTCAGGCTGATCAGCCTGAAGTTCCTCCTTCTCACCCGTCCTGGTGAAGGGTGGTGCTTTCTTTCAGTCCTCAGGAACCGCCCACAAACTACCATGACCTTTCCAGGGTAACTGACACCTGTGGGTGCACTGCAACAAACCCACGGACTTGTGCACATTCAGTTTTTTCAAATGTTCCCTGTCCTGATCCTGCCCCAAAAAGGCTAAGACTTCCTTGCTCTGCACTTTCTTCTGTGCATTTCTATACCATCTCTATATCCCTTCCGGCTCACCCAATTCTGCTTCTACCTCCCATGTGCATGCTTATAATGGCAGATTTAAATCAGGAGCTCCTTCTTCACCCATGTGTACCTTCTCCAGCCTTGCTTAAGAGAGAGACTTTGTCATACAGCAGCCTGTACCTGAGTCATAACCCATCTTGGTGAAAGGTGAACCTGAAATTCTTCACTCTTCACCCTTTCACAGACGTCTGGGCAACAGTTTGAGTACGGATTTGATAAGACTTTAGTGAAGTGAAACATAGCGAAAGGCTGAAAGTCTTCATTTGCTGAATCTTCTTTCTTTTAGTTTTTCTGTTGTCCCTGTATTTTCCTCTTGTTGCCTGTACACTTAACCAGCTATTTTAAGGACTTTCTTTGGAAGCAAGTTCTCAGAACTGGCAGTGCTCTGGGAGCTGTTCTGTACGGGACGGCACTTCATCTTGGTCTTCAAGTTGTTCAAATAATCAATAATAAATGCAGTCTTTCTTAGGCCCATCTATGTTTGTTTGGGCAGGATCTGTATAATCCTCCCAGGCTGCTTCTCCCTGCTCCCACCTCATCCATGCTTCCTTCTTATGGCTCAATTTTTGTCAGTGCTCCTGCCCTCTTTGCTTTTTTCCCCATCTGTTGGAATAGACTATTTTTGAAACTGAAGGAAGCAGTCCTTGAAAGCCTACTACCTCTCCTGGATCATTCTTCTCTTCAGGAATGTATTCCCTGAGTCTTCCAAGCAGATTCCTGAACAGGCCAAAGTCTGCTCTCCCAAAGTCCTGCATTGTTGATCCTACTTTTTACTTTGTTCCCCTCCTTTCAGGCTCACAGACACCACAGCGCTCTACATCTGCAACCATTGTTCCTTGTTTTCAAGGACTGTGTCCAGCAGAGCACCTCTCCTCATTGATTCATTGCATGTGTCAGGATGTTGAGAGCAGCAGACTCCAGAAACATCCCGGATTGCTCATGCCCATGCTGTTGCCCCTACAGCAGGTATGGTAGTGGCTGAAGTCCCCCGTGAGCATCAGAGCCTGCCAATGTAAGGCTTCTTGCACTTGTCAAAAGAAGGCATCATCTGCTTTACCACTTCTTCCCACCTAAGACATTTGTAACAGACAGCCACCACATTTCCCATACACTGGTCTGCCCACTACTCATAAGCTCTTGCTGTCTCATCATCTGTCCCAAGAGAGAGCTCCCAGTGTCCCCACTGCTCCCAAACGTGGAAGGTCTCATGGGAACTCCTCCTACTTACCACTGCAGCACGTAACTCCTCAGGCTGTGTCAACCCACAGCAGCATGCTGGTTGTGTGACCTGTTGCAACAACTCTCCATGACTTCAAATGAGATCACAGCCCTGAACAACACACAGCTCTCCAGTTTCTCCCAGCTGTATCCCAAGCTGTGGACCATCTTGTACTGGCACTTCAGAGAGGTGCCCAGTTGTGCCCACTTCCAGAAAAGCATATCAGAGCCTTCCTCAAACTCCTAGCTAACAGGAGCGGATGAATGGGATGGATCAACTTGAGCCTTGCTCTCGAAGTCTCAATATAAAAGGTTTTTTGTCCCTATACAGTTTATCATAGTTTTATAAATTAACATTTTCACATCTTTGGTACATTTCAGGTTTTTCCTGTCACTAAATGTTCGAAGTAATTTTCAGCATTTCCTTCCCTTGTTTTCACATCATAGTGATAAAGTTTAACAAAATGGTTTGAGTTAGAATGAATTCAGGTACAAAAAGGGATGGGGTAGATGAGCAGAGCAAAGCAGTCTTCAAATTTTTCCTTTTGAAGGGGCTTAATTATTCAAGCAGAAGTCAAAGTCTTCCTAGAGGAAGGTGCAACTACACACTTCTTGTAAATGAATATGAAGCAAAGCAAAGTAAGGTTCCTTGAAATGATGCAACCACCTGTGCACAGTATTTCAGTGAGCCCCCTTGCAGTGTTTTCTGTATACTGAACTTAATTCTCATCTTCTGTGGAAACTGGAAGACATACCCACTGCATGAAGAAAAAGTCATCAGCTTTCATCTTTCCTGCATTCAAGACAGCTAAATTAGTGTTCAGTAGCAAGTGGAACAAGGGACAATTTATATCATTGCCTTCCCAAGATAATCAGTCTGTTCAGCCTCAGTTACCTAGCTAATACTACCCACAAATACTTAAGGCAGCATGTAACCTGTGGCACTTTGAGATCAACTTGTATTATTTACTGCCTACTTTGTAGTATTCCTTTTTGAATGCATTTCTTGTGGTACGCCTTGGACAGCTGCCCTAGCAGTACGGAAAGTCCTTTCAAGACTATCTAGACAGCAGTCAGGATCATCAGCTGCTACCAGTCCCCTGGATGTGCATGTCTTTGCCCGGCTCCATTATCCACAAAGGGATTAAAGAAGAGGCAAGGGTCTTCACAGACATTTTGGAGGTTGGGGTACTCCAGTGCCATGAAGAGAGACTGGCTGACTGCGTGCTCTTGCAGCGGCCTCGGGTGGACTCTGAGCTACGGTATCAGCCTATAATGGAGCTCAAGTATTCTGGAGAGGGGTGAACAAAGAGCACAGCCTTATAATGACACATAGCCTAGGTCCTGTGTCAGGAAAGCACACAGCAGCAGTCCCAGGTAGCTTACCAGCCCACATCAGTGCATAATCACGCCTGCCACCCTCTGCTTAACGTCTGCCATGGGGACACTGTGGACAGTGGCGACAGGAGGGTCATCAAACAGCAACGTGGGCTCACTCTTTGCACGTCTCCTGCCTCCCAGGTGTTCAACAAGCTGCTTCCTCTCAGCTGCTTCAGTCCTACAGAGCATAGCTGGCACTTCTGAACCTGAGTCCTCCTGAAGTACCTCAAGACCCCTGTTTAATCACTTTCTCCTTTTTCACCTCCTAAATCCACATTTCACTCTCTTGTAACAGCTGCCACAAAGAAGTCATTGCCTCTAGTGCTATCCAAGAGTTCACAAGGCTTTCAGCACACATCGCATTAGTGGATAAACAAGGCTCTCAAGGGAATGGGAGGATACCAGATTACACCCTGCAAGGCCCTAGTTAGAAACAGATGGCTATCTGCCAGAACCACCACGAGGAAGCATTTAATTGCAGGATCACAAATGTTCCCAGACCTGAGGTACCTGCAATCCTGTAACTGAGGTAGCTGCAGCTGAAGCAGGCTTTGGAGAAAGGGAAAAAGAATCCCAAACATGCTTATCTGCTGTAAAAGGGCAAATTCTGATGTAAATATGCAGAAAGGGAACCTGTTGATTTAAAACAGCCACTTTTCCAGGTATCAGGACAAAACCCAGGATACCTCTCACCATATTCTCACAACACAGCTAATGAGGGAGAACTAGTTCCATTTCCAGATGCCATCCTGATCCAGCTGAGCAAACAAGGAAGCTCAGCCTTAAGCCTCTTCAGACCTCCTAGGACAGCCATACATTGTGTCAAACATCCACTAGCTTTTTGCTCTACCCCAGGCTACAAAGACTTCAGGAACCCAGACATAGCTCTAACGAGGGAGAGGCTTCAAGCTTTCCATGCAGATCATCTCCAAGTCACACAGCTACACCAGCTGCCAAGAGATGCATTCTGACTTCAAACCAGGAAGTCCAGACTATTGGGCAAGGAAGTTTGTGGTTCTAGCAAGCTGCTTCCAAGGTGGCAACCACCAAGAGATACAGGCTAGTGCAGCAAGAGCGAGGAATAAGGGACAACTCTTCTACCACACCAATTCTCTGCTAAAATCTGCTTCTCCTCCTTGATCTGTGTGATGACTCTTTATCCCTTGAACGCTTGCCAAGCTGAGGCACTGCAACTCTCGCAGCAAGGCACCTTTCTTATATGGGCTCTTCCTCATCTCAGCACATATTTGCAGTCCTGTTGCACTGCAACCCGTAACAAACAAGAATCATAAGTCCAAAGCAAGCACTGTCAGGCTTATAAGCAACAGCACCTAAGAGTTTCACTGTAGGGAAAAAACTATGCTAAACCCCACTGAGAAGAGATGATTAACACACACAAGTTAACCTTCTTTAAGGTCCCAGGACAAGACACTAATATCTCCTCTGAAGTCAGAAAAGCTAAGAAAGGGCCCAGAGCTCTACAGTCACACAAATGATCTTTCCAAACAGAATTCACATTTCCAGGAGAAAGCCCTGCAACTTTACACCTTTTGCATACACAACTTTGTGTCTGGAATGCAGAGGCAGGAAAATAAGGAGCACTTAGTATCTTGTCACAGCTTCCATTTCTCCCAGAATTAATGCACCATATGCATGTTACAGAAATCCACAGCACAAAAGGAGGTAAAGCTATGAACCTTTAACACTTCGCAAACACAAATGCCATTTCTGAACCATAAGTGATTCTTACCTCTCCCATTTTGTTCTCTTCCATTCTGACCACTCCTGGGATACTCTCCAAGTAGCCTTCCAGTGTGTCATATCCTAGGTGCCTGAAGGGAATCAACTCATTGGTCAGGGATCTGTATTCACTCTGAAGTTCTGACAAACGTACACCATTTTTAAAGGCATGAAGAACAGCTCGCAGCGCTTTTGCAACAAGTTCTGGCTCCTGCATCTTCACCTATACCCCTGCCTCCAAAAGAAAAAAGAAGAGGAAAAAAAGCATTTTTACATACACAGGCTAAAACCACCAGCTTTTATTATTCAAGCTCCCTCCCCCAACAACCTAGAATTCAGCAACTCCATGGTTCATCTTTGGAGACTGTGATACTTCTGGGTAGACTTGTAGGGCCATGGTTGTGCAAGCCAAGCATAACATGGTATGGAACACACAGGGCACGACATCATCAAAAAGTGCTGACAAAGGAGCACAGCAGCCATCATGCAGAAGTTCGCTCTGCCAGACAATCATGAGAGACCACATAGCCAGAAGAGGGGCAGGGGCTGCTAAGCAACTGACCCACCACAGGCAAGTACTGGATACTGCACCTGGGAGAGGGCAGTTCTGGTTGTGTGTATAACTGGGGAATGCAAGGCATTCTGGAAAGCAGCCTGGGGGTCCTGCCAATGGCAAGCTGAACATGAGCCAGCAGTGCCCTAGCAGCCAGGAGGGCCAGCCATGTCCTGCGGTGCATCAGGCACAGAATCACCACCCATGCAAGGGAGGGGATTGTTCTGCTCTGCTCTGCTCTAGGGCGGTCTCATCTCGACTGCTAGGGGCAGCTCTGGGTGCCACAATATAAGAAAGACACTGAGCTCTTAGAGAGTGTCCAAAGGGGGGCAACGAAGATGGTGAAGGGCCTTGAGAGGAAGCCGTATGAGGAGTGGCTGAAGTCACTTGGTCTGTTCAGCCTGGAGAAGAGGAGACTGAGGAGAGACCTCATTGCAGTTACAACTTGCTGGTGAGGAGAAGAGGAGGAGCAGACACTGACATCTAGACTCTTGTGACCACTTAGAGGACCCAAGGGAAGTTGTGTCAGGAGAAGTTTAGGTTGGATATCAGGAGAAGATTCTTCACCCAGAGGGTGGCTGAGCACTAGAACAGGCTCCCCACAGAAGTGGTCACAGCACCAGGTCTGACAGAGTTCAAGAAGCACTTGGACAATGGTCTAAGGCACATGGTGTGATTTGTTGAGCCTCCTGTGCAGGGCCAGGAGCTGGACTGCGATGATCCTGTGGCTCCCTTCCAACTCAGGATATTCTGTGATATGATGACACCTTACCACCTGCAGGGCTAGAACTTCGCCTGAAAGTGCGACAAGGCACAACCGCCACCCCCCGCCACAGCACCCCGCACTCTGTGGGGTGTCCCTCTACAGAGGCCAAAGCTGCTCCACCTGCCCCTGAGCCAGCACCTGCACCAATGCCCACATGTCAGCTCCACCATGGAAACTGCACGCATAAGGGGCGTGCAATCTCTTACCCACAAGAGCACAACACTTCAGCTCCCCAGACTCTTCAAAGAGAAAACACAACTTAAGTCCCCAGACACATGATCCTCTGACACTGGAATTTTGTTCTGGCCTTCTCTTTTTTCAACCTCATGTTGCTCATGTCTGGTAGGGCCATGGGATGCCCGGAGCCTGCCCCAGGGATATGCACTGCAAGACCATCCCACTGGGCTCTGCCCAGGCACGGAGCCTTCTCAGCCTGGATCAAGGGACAGGTCTCTTCCAGGGACATGACACGGTGCTTGCTCAGGCCTGCTTGGCGGCCACCTCACACAGCTCCACAGCCCCCGGGTATGTCTCAGTGCTCTGTGACACCTCTTGGCCGCTCCCCGAACAGCTCCGTGCTTTTTCTGCAGCCACTAAACCTGCCTTTTATCTTTGTGCAATGCATTTCATTCACATCTACGGATTCATTCCATCAGCTCTGAAGAAAGACTGCTTTATCTACCTCAGGCTTATGATTTTACCCTTACAAATGTCTCATTTATATACCCCCATCAATGTATATAATTACCATATCTAAGTACCAATCTACTGACACACTCCTTCATACAGACATCTCTAACTATGTACATACCCTGTGCATGTGCTGCATATAAATATTTTGATATCTGAGTACTTCCTGGTACAAGGAAGCAGGAGCTGCAACACTGAACAAAATGGCAGCTCCCTCCCACAAAATGGTGGCAGAAACCTTCCAGACAGGGCTCCGGCCCAGCAAGTCTGGGCAGCGCGGGAGGCGG
This sequence comes from Lycocorax pyrrhopterus obiensis, assembly GCA_014706295.1. Taxonomy (NCBI): domain Eukaryota; kingdom Metazoa; phylum Chordata; class Aves; order Passeriformes; family Paradisaeidae; genus Lycocorax; species Lycocorax pyrrhopterus. Next base: position 46,089,818 of record JACSVZ010000014.1, on the reverse strand, counting down.
TTTCAAAGCGCGAGCCAGCGCTACCTAAAGCCCTCCCAGCCCCCCAACTCACAGGCCTGCACACACTCGGGGCCTCTCCAGGAACACCCAGCTACGCCCATGGAACGCTGCGGAGCGCCAGGCACAAGTGCTGCTGGGCAGGCTCTCTGCTCCCAGGTGCTCCGCAGGGACACTCCCGCCACAGGAACCTCCCTGCCACGGCCGTGGACCAAAGCCGCACGGGGCTCTCACACAACCCGGGAACAACCCTGCTCCCAAAGCGTGTGCTGCACGCATGCTCCAGTCCAGCACGGAGCACAGCACACCGGTGCACCTCAAACACCTCATCTTCGCCCCCAGCAACTAATGTGCAACACGAGCAGAGACAGTGCTTCAGGAGAAGGCCACTTCACTCTCCTCAACATGCTCCAGCTCAAGGCACAACACTAGAGTCCCCCACCTCCAGCACACCAAGGCGAGCGACTGCTGCCCGTGTACCTGCGCGAGGCTCTCCCAAATCTGCAGTGCTGCCACGAGGGACCCCCTGAAAGGCTGGTCTGCACGGCTCTCCGCAGAAGCGACCCCTCTCCCATCACCGCTTCCCTTCCTGGGGAAGTCACCCTGGGCAACAACACACCAAGTCCAAAAGGAAGAGAAATCCCAACCCTCAGCACATTTCAGATGCCACCACACACGCTTCAGCCTCTCCCTTCCTGCACCCAACTTCACAATGGACAGCCCAGCTCTGGGGCCAGGCAAGGAGGCACAGCATCGAGTCCTTGTCTGCACCCTTCCTTGAACAGCTTCACTTTATGCACCCACAGCACTTTACTAACCCAACCGTACCTCTCGCTCTCTACACTTAGATTTGCACACAGGTACACCCACGTCCCTGCACCCATACAGACAGCGCTGCCAATACACGGCTTCACACACACACGGTTCCTTAACCCTGCAATTTCTGCCCTTCCTGGTCCAGCAGGTTTCACTGACTGATCCTGCAACAATCCCTCAGCAACAGCTGCCCTCACAGCACCCTCTGCTCAACTACAGGCACAGCCCAGGAGGAGGAGCACACGCTGAACCCGCACATCTCCACACAGCAATAGGCACATCTACACTGGGCACTTGCATCCTTCTCTCATCCTTTCATAGACTCTGCAGCTGGTGCACTCAGCTTCAAAGAGTGAGAAGATGCGACTGCCACCTGCTAGAAGAAGACACAGGAGGTTCATATCTGCTTTGGACCCACTCAGTTTCAAGGTGACGTCATGCGCCACAGAAATGTGTAAGTGGCATAAAGTCCTGATCATACAAACAAAAATCCCAAACACTCAAGCATTGAGAACTACAGCAAAAAATGCAGTTCTCTCTACAACTGTGTTTCAAGCCACATCCATTCATGAGACATGGAAAAGTTGACGAGAAACTTTTTGGGGCCTTTTTCTCTACGCTTTCTTTTAAATAATAGACACAGTTTCTTGCTTGGTTAACATGGCTCTTGAAATTTCTCTTGCGTAAACCTCCTGAGTTCATCTTCCTGCTCAGGAAAAGTTAATTATTTAATTATAATTAAATTATGTCCACTACATCCAAAGAGTGATGAAGAAAATTTAAAATAACCTGGGATGGCAGTTTCAAAAGTTGATTCAAAAGAAGAAACTTCACTAAAAAAAGAAACGGAGGATCATGGGGGAATGACATCACGTCAGTATCAGCCAGGTTAGATGTATACTAATACAATAGTTGAGTTGTATCAGAAACAGCAAACGGCATATTGTAAAGTCTATCCTCCTAAACTATATTGTAAGTAGTCGTCACGAGGAGAAGTTATACGAGGTGACAGATACGAGGGTACAAAGGTTAAACTGAGTCCAGTCTCAACCCACACCTTACGATCTTCCCATTCCTAGTCAGCAATAACGGAGAAGACTTGCAAGGCAGTAATGGTGACAACACCGATACATTACCAGAAAGCTACACAGCTCAGAGTAGCTTCCGAAGCTTTTTAAAAATCGTTTTTTTAGTTCAGCTGCTTTATCATTAGGTCATTCAGCAGTTATGACATTTTCCCGGCGGTTCACTGCCTCCAGACAGCAGGACACTTCACGGGAAACAGAGCCCGAGCCGCCTCATCATCACTAAGCGCACATCGTTCAAACCACCTCTGCCAGAATGTGAACCGAAACTTTCTTCAGTATGCTCAGAACAGACGATCCGCGCTGCGGATAATTAGCCAGGCTAAGGAAAAAAGGAAATGCGGACAAGTCTCTCGCAAGGAGGGATGCACTCCCTGGCAGCCTCGCTTTTAGCAGACTACAAACACTCCCCTGGGGAACACAGGTCTCCGAAAGCGGAAAGCATCCACTAACCCGCTGAGGACGGGACACTTTCTCTGTCGCCGCGCAGACACTGAGGAGGAGTAGCCTCCCGCTGGCTGGCAGCGCCCGTCCCTCCGCGCTGCCTCTCCCCTCAGACCGCGAGGACTTACGCCTGTCGGGGTTCGGCTTCTTCCTCTCCACTTCCTCCACCGGGGGCTTTCAGGCACCGGCCAAAGCCTATTCCCGTGCTGCTGCCGCAGCCGCCGCGGGCCGGGCCGGGCCGGAGCCGGGCGGAGCCGCCGCCTCCCTGCGCGGAGCCGGAGACTGAGGGGCTCCGCGGCCGCTCCCGGCGCGGCCGCTCCCGGCGCCACCGCCCAACCGGCCTGGGCCCACCCCCGCGTCCACCTTTGGGCGGCCCGGCCCGGCCACCGCCTCCGCCCCGCCCGCTCCGGCCCCGGGCGCCTGCGCGCCACCCGTGTCCTGCCGCTCCCGGGAAGGGCCACGTGTGCTCTCGGCCCCGGGAGCCGGGCGGGACCGCGTCGGGCTCGGCCGCGGCCACCCTCCGGCCGCACCTTTTCCGCCTCAGGTCGTCATGCCCTCTTCGCACGGAGCTGGTGAAGCCTCAGTCCTGTCACAAGGCAGCAGCCAAAGTCGCCTTCCAGAGGGAGCGGCTGAGGAGTAACAGCTCCGTGCTTCTCTTCTGCAGAGATTCAGAGAATGTTACGGGGTTAGAAAGGACCTTAAGATCATCTAGTCCAAGCCCCCCTGCCATGGGCAGGGACACCTTCTACTAGAACAAGTTGCTAAAGGCCTTATCCAACCTGTCCTTGAACACTGCCAGGGTTGGGGCATCCACAGCCTCCCTGGGCAGCCTGTCCCAGTGTCTCACCACCTTCACAGCAAAAAATTTTCTCCTAATATCTACCCGAAATTTCCCTTTTTTCAGTTTGTTCCTGATTATCCTTGTTCTGCCACTATGGTTCCTGACAAAGTGCCTTTTTGGCTTCCCTATACAACCCTTCAGATACTGGTTGCAGTGAGGTTTCCACACAACTTTGTCTTCTCCAGGTGGAACAGTCCCCAACTTTCTTAGCTTGTCTTCATAGTGTGAAAAACAAGGTTCACTCTCCTGTTAGGATTGAAAAGTTTAATAAAGGACAATAAGGGACAAGGATAATAAAGCAAAAAGTCACAGCGCTGGGTGCTTTTGGCACTCTGCCAAGAGCACACCTGGTATCTTGGAGACACCCTTTACATACACCTGGAGTATTCCATATTCATAAACAATTATACATATTCATAAACAATTATACATATTTAAAACCCTTTCCAGGAACAGTTCAAAATGGAATGCAGTTTTCCCGTTTTGTCGGTAGTTCCCGGAATCAGCAGATCGCTGTGGGGATAAGCCTTCTGGCGTCGCATATTCAAACCTTTTTCAGGAAAAGTTCAAAATGGAATGCAGTTCTCTCAGCTCGGTTCGCCCGGCTTGGTAGTTCCCGGAATGAGCAGATCGCTGTGGGGATATCTTATCTGTTGCTGATAGGTGGTAGCAGGAGCCCGAATAGTTCATAAGCATAGCTATTTCTAAGTTTTTGGTTGAATGAAAAAGTATTAAAAAAACCACATCTTCACAACAAAACTACCTTATATAGCATCTGTTTTGTAATAAAGCTATTTTACATATAGCATCTACTTGTGACAAAACTACTGTTTAAAAGGCTACTTTTAACATCACTTATTTTAACATTTGCGGAAAGCCAATATTATAGCATCTATTTATCACAATAGGGAAGATGCTCCAGTCCTTCTAGCAACTTAGCGGCCCTCCTCTGGACTTGTTCCAACAGTTCCACGTCTTTCTTATATTGGGGGCACTGGAACTGCATGCAGTACTCCTGCAGATCTTTAATTAATTCACTTAAATGCCTCAATTTCAGAGTACCAAAACCCACTGAGTTTAGTTCAGCAGCTGGAGCTCTCTCTTGTCACCTTATACAAAAACCACTCCACAGGTACATGTTCCATCAAGGAGGTGCTGGTGGGTGCCTGCCTGCACTGCCTTGGGCCTGCAGCCCTTCTCAGCAGGGCTGTGCCTGCCCAGCCCATACCCAGGTTGCTGCATTTTAAATTATTTCATGCACACATGCCCGGATTGTGCAGTGAAAATCATTCCATCACACAGGGTTTTTACTAAACTTTTCACATATTTATACATTAAACCCCAAAGAAATCCACGTTCGTCTTAAATTATGCAATTCTTAGTATTCTATTTCCTGTTGGTTATTGATCCCTTCACCTTGGATGCTAATTACATCTTCATTCTTTTGTTCTCTTAACAATCTTTTCCTAGCCCAGGTGTCTCCAACTGCACTAGAGGTGGTAATGTTCGTTAATGGTCGTTAATGGTTTGTTAATTGTTTATCTCCTGTGTATCTTCTGCCTACTCCGAATCCGTAGATGCTAAGATCATGGAGCCATGCCCAGTGAACAGGGTCTTTTGAAGAGAAACTTAAATTCCCTTCCCCCTGGACAAAGGCAAACAAATCCCTGACTAAAATTACATTAAAAAAATTTAAAAGTTGTATAATTTCCAGCAATTGCGCAAAGGTTTAAGGCAGGGTTTGGTTTGTAAAGGCTGCTGTTGGCCCTCTGCCACTATAAGCAGGTGAATGGACATGATCACCCAGGGCACAGTCTCCTGCAGGCTTGCACTTCCGGGACTGTGAGACAAAATTCCAGACCAAGTGAGTTTCACAACACAGACTGCATGTATCCTGGCAATCAGATACACCACCAGTAACAGGTCTGATCGGAATTTTGTGCTCTGAGAAAGGCACATGAAAACAGCTGTGCAACTTCTTCGCCCAGTGTCCCAAGTACACCGTGGTTGTGGTTCATTGGACTGCACAGGACTAAAAACTGCACCTGCAGGGCAGGTATCCAAAACTGCTGTGAGCGACAGTGCAGGGCTAGTCCCTGCATTTGCTTTGACGCTGCAGCATCCATGAGAACCCCTGACAACCTCAGGATGGGACGATGGGCAGGCAGACATAGGAGAAGAAGACCTAGAATGCTTTACACCATCAAAGCTTTAAATCCAAGTTGAGACTTATGCATTTCTGTGCATATTTCTCTGGCACATGACATCTCCACAATGAGTGGGTCCAATAGGCAGAGAATTCCTGTGTCTTTTTCTTCTAGCAGGTGGCAGTCGCATCTTCTCACTCTTTGAAGCTGAGTGCACCAGCTGCAGAGTCTCTGAAAGGATGAGAGAAGGATGCAAGTGCCCAGTGTAGATGTGCCCATTGCTGTGTGGAGATGTGCGGGTTCAGCGTGTGCTCCTCCTGGGCTGTGCCTGTAGTTGAGCAGAGGGTGCTGTGAGGGCAGCTGTTGCTGAGGGATTGTTGCAGGATCAGTCAGTGAAACCCGCTTGTTGGGGGTTTGAGGAGTTCTCCTGTTCTTCTTTTTCTCTTAAAGAATTTTTCCCATATGTTTCCAGGGGGACAAATTACTGGGTGCTTAAGAAGAACAAAAGAGCCGGCCACAGAGGGCAGGGGTACAACTAGCTACTTGTTTTTCACCTGGGGGGTGGGGGAGCAGCGTTTGCTGGTGGCCTCAGTGTGGAGACGGAGTTGGTCAGAACTGGAGGTTCCTTCTTTTTCGGCTGTTTTCCTTCTACCTAAGAAACCCGGATTCCCAAGCCCACCTTTCCCTGCCCTGCTGGGAGCCGGGCCGCAGCCGCTCTGCTCTCCGCCGCGTGGACCCTCCGCTACACTATAACCCTACACACCCTTTGCCGGCTGAGTCCTCCCGGAGCTCCCACTGCAGCTCTGGAGTTTGATACACCTCGTCTGCCACCCGGGATCTGTGCTCGTCTCTGCTGCTCCAGCCTGCTGCTCCCAAGGGTCCGGCCGAACACCGGGATCGGCCGCCCGGAGGGTTTGTGAAGCTTTTCGTCCATCCTTTCCCGGGACCCCGAGCCGCCCCTGCCAGCTGTGACTGGAACTGCACCGAAGGGGGGCGGGGGGAGGGGTGCCTGATAGCCGAGAGAGGCTGGCACTGGGTTTGTGGTTGTGTCTGCTGTTACTGCCATAGTTGTTGTTGTTTATTTGCCTTGTCATACATATATATATATATATATATTAGTAAAGAACTGTTATTCCTACCCCTCATACCTTTGCCTGAAAGCCCCTTAATTTCAAAACTATAATAATTCGGAGGGAAGGGGGTTGCATTTTCCATTTCAGGGGAGGCTCCTGCCTTCCTTGACAGACACCTGTCTTTCAAACCAGGACACTGCTGGACCAGGAAGGGCAGAAATTGCAGGGTTAAGGAACCGTGTGTGTGTGAAGCCGTGTATTGGCAGCGCTGTCTGTATGGGTGCAGGGACGTGGGTGTACCTGTGTGCAAATCTAAGTGTAGAGAGCGAGAGGTACGGTTGGGTTAGTAAAGTGCTGTGGGTGCATAAAGTGAAGCTGTTCAAGGAAGGGTGCAGACAAGGACTCGATGCTGTGCCTCCTTGCCTGGCCCCAGAGCTGGGCTGTCCATTGTGAAGTTGGGTGCAGGAAGGGAGAGGCTGAAGCGTGTGTGGTGGCATCTGAAATGTGCTGAGGGTTGGGATTTCTCTTCCTTTTGGACTTGGTGTGTTGTTGCCCAGGGTGACTTCCCCAGGAAGGGAAGCGGTGATGGGAGAGGGGTCGCTTCTGCGGAGAGCCGTGCAGACCAGCCTTTCAGGGGGTCCCTCGTGGCAGCACTGCAGATTTGGGAGAGCCTCGCGCAGGTACACGGGCAGCAGTCGCTCGCCTTGGTGTGCTGGAGGTGGGGGACTCTAGTGTTGTGCCTTGAGCTGGAGCATGTTGAGGAGAGTGAAGTGGCCTTCTCCTGAAGCACTGTCTCTGCTCGTGTTGCACATTAGTTGCTGGGGCGAAGATGAGGTGTTTGAGGTGCACCGGTGTGCTGTGCTCCGTGCTGGACTGGAGCATGCGTGCAGCACACGCTTTGGGAGCAGGGTTGTTCCCGGGTTGTGTGAGAGCCCCGTGCGGCTTTGGTCCACGGCCGTGGCAGGGAGGTTCCTGTGGCGGGAGTGTCCCTGCGGAGCACCTGGGAGCAGAGAGCCTGCCCAGCAGCACTTGTGCCTGGCGCTCCGCAGCGTTCCATGGGCGTAGCTGGGTGTTCCTGGAGAGGCCCCGAGTGTGTGCAGGCCTGTGAGTTGGGGGGCTGGGAGGGCTTTAGGTAGCGCTGGCTCGCGCTTTGAAACCGCCTCCCGCGCTGCCCAGACTTGCTGGGCCGGAGCCCTGTCTGGAAGGTTTCTGCCACCATTTTGTGGGAGGGAGCTGCCATTTTGTTCAGTGTTGCAGCTCCTGCTTCCTTGTACCAGGAAGTACTCAGATATCAAAATATTTATATGCAGCACATGCACAGGGTATGTACATAGTTAGAGATGTCTGTATGAAGGAGTGTGTCAGTAGATTGGTACTTAGATATGGTAATTATATACATTGATGGGGGTATATAAATGAGACATTTGTAAGGGTAAAATCATAAGCCTGAGGTAGATAAAGCAGTCTTTCTTCAGAGCTGATGGAATGAATCCGTAGATGTGAATGAAATGCATTGCACAAAGATAAAAGGCAGGTTTAGTGGCTGCAGAAAAAGCACGGAGCTGTTCGGGGAGCGGCCAAGAGGTGTCACAGAGCACTGAGACATACCCGGGGGCTGTGGAGCTGTGTGAGGTGGCCGCCAAGCAGGCCTGAGCAAGCACCGTGTCATGTCCCTGGAAGAGACCTGTCCCTTGATCCAGGCTGAGAAGGCTCCGTGCCTGGGCAGAGCCCAGTGGGATGGTCTTGCAGTGCATATCCCTGGGGCAGGCTCCGGGCATCCCATGGCCCTACCAGACATGAGCAACATGAGGTTGAAAAAAGAGAAGGCCAGAACAAAATTCCAGTGTCAGAGGATCATGTGTCTGAGCATAATGAGGAAAACACATGAAGCGGATCCTCCAAAGTCTGCATGTCATTCTTTATTCTTAGGTCACCTCTGTAGATAAAACACGGGAGACTCAGCAGGCAATGAAGTCTGTCCTGTTGGACAACAGTTACTACAAGGCCCCTGTGGACCAGAACTCCAGAGGAAAAAGCAAATGGATAATTTTGTGCATTGGGATATTGCAGAGCTTTTCAGCTCAGACCATGCTTATTTTGGGACTCAAATCTGAGCTGAATGGTGGTGATGAAAGGGCTGGTGGGCCCTTTAGTTTTGAATAACAGGGATGATTCTTTGCATTTTTATGGGAATCTTGTGGTGCATGTGGCTGTGTCGGGTTGGATAGATGCAGAACTCCTGAGCAAGGCAAAAGGGCTGCATGGCAGACTACTGTGGTCTACGTAGGGCAAGGTCACACCAAGCCACATCCTTTTTTGGAGGATGAGCTTCATGTTCACATGCCCATCCTTCTCCTGTCTGAGGGGACTTTCAGGTAAATGACAATGTCAGATATCTCAATGCCTATTCCAGTCCATCCATGGAAACACATACTTAAGGACTCTGTCCTGGGCACACACTGAACAGGCCTGATGAGTGGTGTTGTGCATTGGCATGGGCTGGTCACAGCTGGGACTGCTTCTGAATGTTTTGGGTACCCCTTTGAAACATGGAGATAGGAAGAATAAGGGATTCTTTGCCTCCTTGCACTCATATTGCATGTGTGCTGTGTGCGTGTTTAAGTTCAAGCACAGACAAAACTGCCTGTCCAAGCTCTGGCACTGCTGGATTGCTGTTTTAATCAGTGCTGACTGTGCAGCAGGTACACTGTCTGATTTCTAAGCAGGAGCTCCTGGGGTAGGAGAGCTGTCCTAGGAGACAGGACAGAGAGGGCCTCACTGAAGGAAAGGCCCTCGCTGCAGTGGCTCTGTGTTGAGCCAGCCCAGCAAAAGTGCTGGGTGTGCTGCAGAGGAGGAGGAAGAGGAGGGGGAAGGATGAGCTGGAGAGCACAGCTGGAGGAGTTGCCTGGTTTCTGGTGTTGTCATCCATTGCCCATCTTTTCCTGGGCTGTTTGGGTCACCCTGGGAGACTTGAGAAGATCCCTGGAGCAAGCTGTTGCTGCTTAGCGATCTCTTGCTTTTGTTGTTTTTCTGCTTTGGTTGCCCTGTCTTGGTTGTGAGAAAAGATGCTTTTTGGAGCTGCTGTTTGCTAAATTTCGGAGGTGCTGGTCAAGTCCTTGAGTTTCTCTTGCCCTGCTCCTGTGCAAAATTGTCATCTCTGGTGTTTGTTGGAGGCTATGGCTAGCAAGATAGCAGTGCTGACCCCATGAGGGGCCGTTTTACAGGCTTTTCTACCACCTTATAGACAGAGCTGAGGTTTGCAGAGTATCAAGTGTGCAGTTCTGCAGAGTGAAGCCTGTGTCTTTCACCTGTGGCTTACCTGAGATGTAACCTGTTGTGGCATCTCCCAGGTGTATGGCTGTTCTGAGACTGTATAGGGAGACAGGTCTCTACGTGCTGCAATATGGTGGTGGAGATTGTGGTTTGTGAATCCATGGGTGCAAGCCACAGTGCTGTAGCACAGAGAACCACAACTGGTCTCTGGGTATGTACTCCAGGACAGATGACCCTTTACCTTTCTGTATGCTGCCACAGTTACCCTGACAGGTGATGTGCGTGTTGAGGGTGATGGTTGTCTGCAGGTGGCTGCTCTTTCCCTCTTGCATGACTTCTGCATTGCAGTGTCAGTGTTTGTGTCCTTTCTCAGCATGCTCGGAGCCAGGAGCCACCTGACCGTGCTTGGGTGAATTGAGATGAGGGCTGGAGCTGCAGTTCTGCTGGGTTAGCGGTACATGCTGGTTTTCAGCCCCGTTTGAGCCTCTCTAATCCGGGTGGCTTAGTCAGCTGCTGCCCCATCATTTCTTTCTGTGTTGTTTTCGGCTGCCCTGGGCCGTCAGCTGATGGTGGTGAGAAAGTGTTTGCTGTTGCTCATTGTGGCTGTGCTAAGTCTGCCGGAGCTGCGATTGTGGCGGTAATCCTCTGCAGGGGGAGGACTCCGAGCCGGGCTGGGTTGGAAGTCAGCCTGGCGCTGAATGGAAATGGCAGTGGCGGCGTAGCTGTGAAGTGGCACAGAGCAGCGCAACAGCTTAATCCTGCCGCGGTGCCTGCTCTTTCTGGGAGATCCACAGAAAGCAGGCACGTCCTGCCGCAGTCACCTGCATGAGTTCCATGTGCAATCAGGGGTCTGTGGGTGGAGAGGAGGGGGAGAGGAGGATGTGCTTGGAGCAGTCATGAGAGCAGCAGCTGCCCCAGATTTTGTGCCTGAGAGCACAGTGTTTTGTTGACAGCTGATAGTGCTGCCACATAACCTTCCTGCTGCTTCTCCCCAAAGGGCCCTTTGCTATGGCAGTGCTCTGCTGCATGTCCCTTTTGGACAGTTCCTCAGCTGGTGCTGATGGAGTGGGCAGGTGCCCTAGGAGGAGGAGGAGGAGGCAGTCTTGGGGCTGCAGGGTGGATCTGCTGGGGCTTTGCTCTGGGCCAGGGCTCTTCCCAGGGGCAGGAGACATTTCTTGTGTGTGGACTGTGGCTGTAGCAGCAGCTGTTTGGACTTGCCCAGGCAGAAATTTGGAGCAGCTGGGAGGTGGGTGGTGATGGCAGCAGAGCCAGAGGTTGTGAAGCTGAGGTGGGCATGAGGATATAGGTGTCAGGAACAGGGAGGAAGCCAGAGGAGCTGGCAGCAGCTCTGTGAGGAGTGGAAGTTTGGAGGCAGAGGCGGGGGAAGAAAGATGTGCTGAATGCAGCAGGTGATGGAGTGAGACCAGTGCCCCAGCAGGAGTAGGGAGACTCAAGACGGGCCTCTCTGTGTGCACCACAGCTCTGACATCATGAGAGAGGACTGAGCTAACCCAGGTTCTGGTCCTGAGCAAGCTGGGTGGAGCTGCAGTGGAGAAACATGTCACCAGCCCTGTGCTCTGTTTTGTCAAGGATACTATTGCATAGAGGACAGAAGGACTAAGCCATCCAGCTGCGCAGGAGAGATTTGTTCTGCAGGTGCTTCCACCTCAGGTCCCCCTTGAGCCAAGCACTGTGGGACCTAGTCCTCAGTCCATGCAGACCCTGCCCCACCAACTTCTCTGTGCTCATGCTCCCAGGCGCATTTTCTCTCCACCTTCATCCAAGACAAGACACCTGGTGTCTGGCTGGGGTTGTGCCACCTCTGTCCACCACTGTGCCCCCATGCAGAGTACTGTGGGGCCTGGCCTTTAGCCATGCTGGGCCATGAATTTCGGGCTCTTACTTGAGAGGAGAGTTGTGACACTGTTTCCAGAGGGCAGGCAGACCTTTGCCATCAAGGCTGCCCAACTCTCAGCACCCCTGGAACTGGCCCTGGAGCAGTGCTGGGCTTTGTTCTCCACCGCTGAGTCCTGTGGCTTGGCCCCCATGCTGTCAAATGTCATGACCTCCCCTCCAGCTGTGTGAAACATTGTTCCCTCATGTCTTGCTTTTACCCCATCTGGCAACCAAGAACCACACACAGCCCCTTACTCACTGCCCCACCAGTGGGACTGGGTAGAGAATCAGAATGGTAAAAGCTAAAAGTCTCTTGGTTTGAGATAAAGACAGTATAATATGCAAAGCGAAAGCCATGCACATAAGCAAAAAAAACCCCAAAGAATTCATTCACTACTTACCATGGGCAGGCAGGTCTTCAGCCATCTCCAGGGGCCCCCTCACACCTCACGGTGACTTGCGGACACAAATGCCATCGCTCCAAACGTCTCTTCCTTCCTCCTTGCGCCCACCTTTAAACACTGAGGAGGATGTCAAATGGTCTGGAATATCCCTTTGGTCAGGTTGGGTCACCTGCCCTGGCTGTGTCTCCTCTCAACCTCCCATGTATCCACAACCTTCTCACCAGCGTGGCAGTATGAAAAGCAGAAAAGGCCTTGGCTCTGTGTAAGCCCTGCTCAGCAATAACTAAAACATCTCTATATTATCAACCCTGTGTGCAGCACAAACCCAAAACACAGCCCCATTCTAACCACCGTGAAGAAAATTAACTACTCCAGCAGAAACCAGCATACCCCAGCTCACCTCAAGCCAAGCACCACTGAGGCTGGCTGCCGGGACATGCCTTGGGCTGCCCTGTGTCCCTTTGCAGGCAAATTTCAGAGAGCAAAACTTCCCATGCCAACCTTCCCCTTACAGGGCACTGGGTCCTTTGTGCCCTTCCTGCAGTGGGCCGCCCCCAGGGCACAGTTTGCCGATGCTTCCCCAGCATGTGCCCCCTTCCAGAGGGGAATGGCACCTGCAGAGCAGCACCCCACACCTTTCTGCTGCTCCTCCCAGCAATGCTGCCAGCTGCTCCATGGGCTGGACCACCTCACTGCCCAAGGAGACCCAGCAAGACCTGCTGGCGACACACTCCTCAGCAACATTGGGAGAGCAGTCTTAGAAACCTGTGCCCTCAGTACCCCACCATACTGTCATTTATTTTCTTCCCCAAACTGATTATAATTTCAGAGGAGGATTACTTTAAGAAAGATGGAACAAACTTTTAAAATCCATGAACCAAACAGTTAAAGCATAAACATCTTTGCATAACTACAGCACACTGTTTCTCTTAAAATAGTTTTTAAACCAGAGCAATAGCACATCCAGTGTCTGGGCAGTTCGTGAAAGCCTTTCCAAAGTGAGGGGAGGATTTTGCTATCCTCAGTCAGAAAGCAAGAGGGCAGCAACCTCCAGTTTAAGAGTGAGTTAACAAGCCAGGAAGATCGGGAAGCGGTCAATGCCCAGCAGCAAATGTCCGTGTTTGTATTAAAAAAGAATTGCTAGAACTGAAGTCCCTGTTTTAGTAGCATGGTACTTTATTGACGCTGCTTTATTTTTGTGCCAGCACTCATAAAACTTGGCAGACACCTGGAAGGATATTTATAATTAACAGAAACTCAAGCAGCTGCCCCTAACAGGCAGATATAATTGAGACCCTGGATAGGTTTTAGCAGGATGCATGTTAAAGTTTATGACCAGAACTGCTGACACATCACAGTTAAAAACTTCAAAAGACTGAAAAAAGTCCTCACAATGTTCACTTGCAACCCAAAGAAGCCTGAAAAAGGTGTAAAATGTTTCTGGTGAACAGCAAATATTACATTACAAGCCATTGTACAGAGTAGTAATGCAGGAGCAACAGCAAGTCCTGTGGTGGGAATGGCTGATGAGGAGTTAGGAGGAGGATGGAGGTACCAGCAGGGGCCAAAGACTGGGAAGCTGAAGCGGGAGAGTGTAGAAGAAAAATGTGTCACCCAGTCAACTGAAGCAGTCTCCTTTCCTGTAGCAGTTCTGATGGAGTCTCTTCAATTCTGGCATTTCCCAGATGAGTACCATTTCCACACCTTTGTTGCAGGCATGCTGAGACTCTGTCATATGGCCTCCTCAGCCTCTGTAAGTTTTTTATGGACCAGAGATGTTGGGGTTTGGCTGTGGGGACTGTGGCTTATGAGACTGAGAGTCATAGAAGACTTGCTATCAGCTCCGCTCCATGTTTTGTAGGAGAGGCTGCTGCATCAGAGGACACCAAGCCATTCCTGTTGTGACAGAAAGATATGGGAGCAGGACCTTTGATGCAAGGTTGTGTAGTGACCATGTGACTGGATTTGTTTGTTTCAACTTGGCCAGTTTGAAGCAGGATGGGCAAGATCCACATGTCATTGCTGGGAATGTTTTGTGACTTCTGAGCTGCTTGTGCATTGGAAATTGCAGCAGGGAAAGCTTCTTTGAGCCAGGAGGTGCTGACCTCAAAACAGTGTGCAAAGGAGTGCAGTTGTGAGCAGCATCCCCAGAAATGCTGGGCTGACAGCAGCCTCATAGTTATCTGGCACAGACTTGAGGGCACTGCTCCAGCAGGGGTGCCAGCACTTGCCTGTGAGAGTGGCTGATTGTGGTAAATGATCACTGATTAACAGCATAGATTGGCTGAGGGAAGCCCTGAAGGTGGCAGAGCTTGTCCCTACCTCATTTTCCAGTGTGGAGTGAGGTGTTGTCTGTGTGCAATTTCACTGCATGCATTTTCTGATGCCTACCCTGACCCTGACCCTGCCCCTGATTACAAGGGCCCTGCATTAAGTCAGCAGGCTTCTGGTCAGAGCGCTTGTCTGGGCACACTCTGTGTCTGATCCGTGCAGGCTGTTCTACCTCTCTAACCTTTCTATAACCATTTTGCTGTTGTTGGTTTTCCCCTCCCTCTCTCTTTTTCTGTGATTCTCTAGTAGACTTTTAAGCTGGATTTCTTGGTTTCCAGAACCTGAAAGCCAGGTTCTGGATAGACCAAGAGAGTATGGTGCCAGCCACGAGAGAAGTCTGGGGAAATTGTGAGAGACAGCAATTCATTCAGGAGTAAATGCTGAGCCCCATTAGTTGGTGAGGAGGCACAGGTTTGGCCCACTTGTATTATTCATGTCAACGCTGCTTGCCTGTATGCGGGCACCTGCCTAGGCACTGCTCTGTGTCTGCATGGATTTGTTTTCAAGGTGCTGACACCGCCACTGCTGCATGTTCCAGCATTTGGTTATTCAGCCCCAGCAGGAAGGATTGCAGCTGCTACAGTCCACCAGTTGTTCACAAGAAGAAAGCATCTGTTTTAGGGCCCAAAGCTGTCATCTGATGATCAATTTGATGTCCAAAATGGTTCCATTAACCCTTAAATTTAATTTCCCTGTGACTTAATTATGTCTAAAAGGCTTTTCTTGTTTAGCTGTACTTCAAAGAGCATTGTATAACTGGCGACAAAATCCACATTGAAGTTAAGCTGGGATTTATCATGGTCAAACCCATCTTTCCCATTCTCATCCATGCTACCAGTTCCCCTTGATGAGAAAGTGGTTATAGCCAGATTGCAAGGAACAAGCCTGTATGGGCAGGGAGGGACTGCAGGAAGTTGTCTATTCTTCTTGCTGTTGTCTCAGCTCAGAGGAGGGCAGGGGTAAAATTCATTTCATATTTGGATGTTTTGTGGGTTTTTTTCTTTTCTCTGTATGAAGGTCAGTGTTTTGTTTGCTTCCCCTCTTTTCCCAGAACTATAGCCCTGAACTGAGTTTTTCCATGTATGGTTTTTAAATGTAATTGTAGCTGCTTCAGAGCTTGTTGATTTGCAGTCCAGCAAGGAACCGTAAGGTTTCTCCAGAGGTGCTGGGACATAACCAAGGCCTCCTCAGTTCTGCAGTCAGTTGTTGAACAGAGCAGGGAGAACCAATTGCTCATTGCCAGAGGCAGGGTTACTGCAGCAGGGACATCCCAGGTGATGTCCAGCTGATGGAACCCCCACCATCAGTGAAAGGCAGACCTTAACCTCCAAGGAGGGCTGGGCTGTCCACCTACAGTGGGGCAGGTTCCACCTGGGCCCAGCTCACTGGACAGCCCTTCCACTTGTCCCAGCTGACTCCCTCCAAGCCAAGGTCCATGAAGTCTGGCCCTTGAATTGTGCAGGCCAAGTCCACCACTGCTCACCTGAGCCAAGCACAAGGCTATGCGTGGGCCTGTTACCCACAGTCTGAAAACACCAGGTCATCTGTTTCTAGAGAAGTGCAAACAGGGCAAGCACTTCGAAAACTACCTTGGAAAACTACCTTGGAAAATCTGGATCATCATTAAAGTAACTCGAGACACCAGAAATGCTTAACATACTGTGTGTGGTGCTATCACAGGAAGACTTTACCAATTACAGTAAGTGCTATCCACAGAAATAAGGGTTCTAGAGGTGCTTCAGTGTTGCAGGGATCAAACTTAGATGTCATCTTACAAATGAAAACATATGAAATCACACTGTTAGAACACAGCCACCCTTTCACAGGGCATGACCCAATCTCAAACAGCAAGGCTACAGAATTCCTGTAAAAGCACTGCCTAGCTGAGATAAAGTATGTTTGTCTCTGCAGAAGTGTATTCCGCTATTTTTAAAGCATAACTACTCCACAAGCATCCAGGGTAGAAGAGATGTTGTATTTTTCACAGCAAATACGAGTTACAGATCTCTGGAACTTGTAAATAATACTTAGAATACAATATTTCATATTGGTGCAAAATGTACAGTCAAACACAAAACATGTATTGCAAAATATACACAGAATTGTTCTAAGAACAGAACCCCAAGGATGAACAGATGTTTAAATATAAGAGAAAAGTCCATCTTTTATAAATTACTTTTTAAAAAAATCTATCACTACACTAGGTATGTTATTTGTAGACAAGTTACCATAATATAGTGACATGTCTTATTTGCAAGGCAGACACAGAGAAACAAGTTACATCATTAAAAGCTAGTTTTTGAGACCAATCCACAAGTAAACGTGTGATAACACATTACTGGTTTGAGGCACACACCGTGGAAACCGTTTTCAACCACTTTAATGCTTGTACTTAGGCTTTTTTTTTTCTGAGAATTGGGCAGATGCACAAAGAATAAGCACTAGACAATAACTTGTCAGCTTATGTTAGTTTATTGGGTCAGGATTATTTATTACCGATGTATTGGAACATTCACAAGAAATGCTATGAGACACCTTAAGAGTATCTTTATAATTGAACAGCATTCATACAACTGCGTACGTTGGATGATTTAAATAACCAGCGGTGAAAAACAATTATTTAAGCGATAGTTAAGTCATAGTTTGAGAAGAATTAAGATGTCATCAGTCATTTATAAGTAGGAGAGACACTGAAATCTATAGTGAATTACAAACTCCGATGCTTTGCATTCAAAGCAGAGATGTTCTCTTCCAATATTCAGAACTTGTAGCGTCAGGATACTGATTGCTACTAGCTATACCATTGCTAACTAAACTATCACAAGGATAACTTGCTTTGGGCATGTTTGGAATGCTAGAGTTATACAGCTATTGCTATGCTACAGATCCCCAAATTTT
Organism: Lycocorax pyrrhopterus obiensis; assembly: GCA_014706295.1. Lineage (NCBI taxonomy): Eukaryota > Metazoa > Chordata > Aves > Passeriformes > Paradisaeidae > Lycocorax > Lycocorax pyrrhopterus. The sequence goes on along the minus strand of JACSVZ010000014.1, from coordinate 46,072,613 downwards.
GCTTTAAAATAGCAGTGAAGGCTTTATAAGCACCCAAAATTACACAATAAATACTCAGTAATACTTCAAGCACCTCTTGCTACCCAATTTGGCAAGATAAGCAGCACTAAGAAATGGATGCCATGGTGAGACAAGCTGTTAGCAGTTTGACTCAGGCACTCTTGATTTGGGCCTGCCTGCCTTCAGAAAGCAAAAGAGCTTGTGTGGCACACTCTGTGATGGTGAGAGAGAGGACTGTAAGTGCCAGACAGTCACCAGACTTACAAACTTTCTGTAGTCAAGCACAAGAGCAGGCTCTCTGCTCTTCAACCTGCAGTGATCTGTATGGGGGAGAAGCCCTGCCTTGTATGGCTGATGTTTATATTAGGTGTTGCTGCCAGAGGTGTAATAGAGGATACACACAATATGAATGAAGCCATATCTTCTGAAATCAGGTTGTTCCCTAAATAACACACCTGACCAGTGCAGAGTGACATGCTAAATGGGTATGCTACCAGGAGAGCTCAGAGGGATAACTACACCAGTAACAGTGCCCTATTAAAAAATACTTTGCTTTGGAATAGATCTTTAATATCTACACACATTTATTTTCAGCACTGATCTGCTATAAAACCTTCTCATAAATTATCTTCACAAAAAATAAAGTCACTCTTTCAGCAAACACGTTCAATATAACACACTTGTATCAGTAGAAATTCTGTCCTGTGAGTCAATGGCAGAGAAGCCATAACCCACACTTAAATCTCTCCAAAGCAACATAACCAGGACTCTAAAACCAGAAGGCAACTATTCCATTAATTACCATGGTAAGCAGAAACAATGCTTCCAAAACACATGAAGAGTGCACTGTTTCAGTGGACATGTATGGGTTTACAATCAATAGTCACTGTCCTGTAAACATTGAAACTGCCGCTCTAACTGCAGGTTAAGATCAGTAATATGCATTCATTTCACTGCACTCCACACATACAATGCCTACACTGCTAAAAAAAACCAACAACACAACAAAACCATTAAATAGCAAAAGGAATGAAGGCTTTGGGCTGGATGTCTCCTGCAACTAAGTGTCAAATCAGTAAGCGTTGACATTATAAATAAAACTTGAACATTATTTTATGCATTATAGAAGCAGTCTAGTAAAACCTAAAACTTAGAATAGCAGCAAACTTGCTCAAAAACATACATGAACTTTCAGTCAGTCAGCTATAAATACATTCTGCGATGTGAGAAGCCATCTCTATCCCCAAGCAGGCTTTCAAGGAGAACACAGTGTTAGACATTGATGGGGATCAGAAACACTGCAGTCAGAGAAACTCCTGAACAATTGTATTCTACAAACTTGTTCTCATTGTTATCTGAAAGTGCATCTTTGTATCTGTAGAATCATCCCCATATTTACAAAAAAAAAAAGTACAAACATTACAATTTTGCCACACCCTAAGCCTATCTAACCTGTATTTTCTGTTAAGTGCAAAAAGTATAATGAAGTTATACATATTCTGGTGCACATAAGATCAAAGCCTGAAAATGACGCAACGTTGTCACTGGTGAATCCAAGGCAATTCAATAGTTGTCAAATCTTTGCTGCACAGCTGTTAGATGGCTAAAGTAAAAGCTGAAGCAGAAATTAAAGAATATTCTAAGCCAAACTGACAGAGCAGCGTTCAGAGCAGGAACTCCATTCCCTCACTCTCCACACACCTTCACCAGCACATCCTCATATCTTCATTACCAGTTTCGGTACAGAGCTAGGCCCAAAGGGCAGGAGGGCAGCCTGGCAGAAAGCTGTACCATCACTCTGAAGGTGGTAAGGAAGAGATGTGGGGTGTAGACTGAAAGAGTCTTTACTGCCAGGTCTCTCAAGTGCACAACTCCAATAAACCCCCAATACTGGCACTGGAATATGGACTGGAGACGCTATGCAAGACAGAGCATACCTACAGTCGGTACATTATTAAATACATATGCAACCAAATCTGTTGTGTCTTCAACATAAGCCCTTTTTAAGTGTCACAACAGCTCCTCTTACCTTCTCCTCCCACAAAAAGAGGTTTCATTTGATAATGACATTTATATGCCAACAGACTGCTACAGAATCACATGCATGCACAAATGCTGAGCAATTCGAAACAGCCGATATTGAGATCAAGTGCATTATTTGCTCTTTGAAGAAATGAAATCCGTACAATATTTGTAAGAGGGTAACCATGAAGATGAACAATTGTCTATAATAGCTCATTTAGTTTTGTTCCTTAGTTAAGTCTTGCAGTGGACAGCTTCTTCCTAGTTTTTAAAATGCTACAATAGCCACTGCCATTGGTTTTAGACACACAGATACTTGACTAAAATCTAGAAAGAACAAGCAGAGCTCAAACTGCATACATACAGAGATTGTACTCTAAACACAGTTGTGCTTTCACTATATTGCCATCGTGTCTTGTTGGAAAGCGCAAGTCCTGCCTCATGTCCGAAACTGGTGAGAGAAAGATCCAGAAGTGAGTGCTATCAGAATGTTGTAACAGGGCAAAAGCTGTATAATTAGGCACTGTGGAAGGAAATACAACAAGGTGTATTCTTAAAGGGTGTGTGCACATGTATGCATACAAATGTATGTACACACACATATATACACGTATATAAACAAAAGGTTTTTGGCAAAATAACCATTTCCCCTAAAAATCAATGCAGTAAAAACACCAGCAATTTAAACTGTACAAATCAAGGGTAAAAGCCATGGGGAAAAAAGCAGCAAATTTTCTGAAGTAGCACCCGTATCTCAGGGATGAGCTTTTGAATTTCGGTTCTACTAATTCAAGACAGAGGTAATGTGTTTATCCATCAAAACAGATTTTAACCAATTGACCACCTGCACTAATCTGCAACACTGGGGTATTTGAAAGGAACCACAGTTTTCAGGACCTTGCTCTCCCCAGTGCTGGCAATGCCTAAGAAGGACACTAGTAAAAGGTCAGGAGAGTGTATCTCAGCAGGAGAAATGCTAGTTGTGCTATTTGTGCCTGCCGTGGTTTATAGGCAAGGTAAAAAGGCAGTGGAGAAAGGATGAAGGAGTGTGCTCAGGATAGCAATGAGCCTGCATCTCTTCCCTGTCCACAGTTATAGCTCCTGGTTCTGCATCCCTGATGTTCATTAACACCTGTCTTGACGGAACTGAGCCTCTTCCCCAACACTTTTGTTGCTGCATTATTTAAAGTACTTGGCCACATGACCACTGGGTTCTCACACAGTACTACTCAAAGAGTCAGTATGGAGAATCATCTATCTGCCCACTGTCACATGAATTACACTGCATTTTTATGTTAAGTGGAAAGGCTAAGTCTAAATGTTTCATATTAACAGCAAAGAGTTATCCCCTCCCTTCATGCAGGCCTTGCATACCACGGAATAAAATACTAGGCCTTCTCAGACACCATATGCAATGAAAATGTGAGAAGAAAAAATACATACACACATATATTCTTTATATAATGGCCTTTACAGAACCTGAAACTGGAATATCTTAATAGAGGGGTTAATTAGTGAGTTTCTCCTTTTAAAAGCTTTACAGGGGGTTTTCTATCTCAACTGCCCAGGAAGCTGTTTTGTCATCAAAACACATTAAGCATCATCTTTTGATGCACAGAGGCCTTAGATGCTAAGTGTGTTTTTCTTAAGCTAAGTTTTCATTCCATTGTGGCACTCATCTGCTCAAACAATATATGGCAGTTGGTTTCTGGAAAAAAAAAAGAAAAGGGAAAGAAAACCAAACTCAAAGCTTTCTTGCCCTCCACCATTGGGAAAAGAATACACTCATACTTCAGTGTCATCTTGCTACCATGATGCTACCCCAAAACAGGCTTGTACACAGTTCCAGGGATGGGAAATCTCCAGGAAGAATATGCCACAGCAAGGGGCCCTTTGATTAAAGTATTGTGATCTGTGAGTTTCATGTTATTTCAGATAACAGATACAGAGCAAAAGGAGAGACAGCCAGGTCCTTAACAAGCCAAGAACCTGAAACACTGTCAGCTATGTGCTGCAGGATTATATATGCCTGGAAAAATAGCAAGACAGGTTTATTTATATGGGCTGCAGAAGACAGTCTGTACCAGCAATTTTAAAATTTATGCATGTTTTCTGTAACAAAAAGTCCAGCTTCCATTACTGAGTCAGCAACTGGAAAGTAGACCATGCATTCTTTCTGCTGCCCCAAGGATACAAAGCAGTTTCTCTGTCTTTCTGGACAATTATGGAGCAGCAGCCTATTCCAGATTTCCTCTCTAATTTGTGAGCTTCATTCAGAGAGTGCACATCCTGAAATACAACACTTTATCCTCCCTACTTGTAATGCTGGTACCAGGATGCCAAAAGAGATCCAGCTGACCCCTCAAGCCCAGGTTCTAAAGAAGTTAACCCTGTGTTTAAAGATCAGAAAGACAAGGCTTTTAGCTCTGTACTATCCAAGCTATTTCCTTCATAGCATGAATCCAGTTTTCATGTTGAATAAAAGTTAAGTTGTAGTCCACGCTGTGGGACCTAAGAACACCCCCAAATTTAAATTAAGAATTTAAACAATTAAGGAGAGGTTTCACTGAAAACAGGAGTTATTCCTCCAACTGTATCTCTACCAGAAAACAGAGAAGGAATCCCTAGATTGAAAGGAGAAGCTGCAGGCATCTGCCATTTTCCATAACTTCTTCGTCTCTCTTTATAGATTTAGCTGCATCATTCTGTTGCTATAGATGACATTCACACCCTCATTGCACCATGACTGGAAAGTAGAAAGCACATGTAATGATCAGCTGTTGCTGAAGCTGGCACAGTGCTAAGAGTACAGGATCATCAACAAGACCCAGCAAGAACTGCCTCAGCACATAACTGGCTCCATCACAAAACGCCTTTTGCATATTTCAAAGTTACACTTAAGCCCCCTGAAGCAGCTAGAGATGTTTTTCTAGACACACTGGCAAGAGGGAATGCTCCAAAAGCTGACACTCAAGTGATGAATTCATGCCACCCACAGATGAAACAGTTATTACTGTGCAATAGAGGACAAGTAAGCCCACTGTCTGGCTAAGTGGGCTCTAGCCAGCATGGCTTAAGTTGCTCCAAGCAGCAGATGCATACAAGTGGCAAAACCTTGCAGGCCCCACCCCCTGCCCACAAGTGGTTCACAGAGCCCTTTGTGTATGATGTTGACCCAAAACGAAATGTTCAGTCCCTGGGCAACCACGGTGAGATGAGACAGCAGAGATGGGAGTGAAGAACAACATGACTACAGCCATGTATAGCAGATATAGACAGCATAGGGCAGGACCAGCATGGCTGCTCCAGCACCAGTCTCCAGCACGAAGCTGTAAAAGGAGTACTGGATCCCCACACCTTCAGCAGATGGGTAAACACAGAGAGCTGATCTTGGCCTCACAGGAGCTGATGGAGAAACAGCCTCTGAAGAGCACACACTCATCCCAGTGAGAGAAGACAGTCACTGTGTCCCTGGGCCCACACCTAATAACAACACCCATCAAAGACTTGAGAAGCCTGACGAGGTAAGTGAATTTTCATGATGCCTCTTGCATTCCCGGTTATTTGAAGCCTAGAGCATGTTACATGCACACTACAGGCGTCAATACCTGGTAAGGCTCCTCACCAAAGCTATGCTGCACATAATACCACTCTAACACGTGACTGTCCTAATTTACTTAACTGAACACTAAGTGGTACTTCTTTTAACCTAATTAATGATCGTTCTTGAGCTTTTTGTTATATAATAGTACAAATTCAGGAAAATGAAACAACACAAGTAAAGTCAAGACAAAAAGGCTGGTGTCAAAGATAATGGTTTCAGTGATAGAAAAATATTGGTGTAACATAATACTGCCTTGGGTACTTGTGTTCCCTTTTTACGAGTTGTAGCTGATGAAATTCAAATGCCTTTTAAAACAGGCTTTGGCTGAATAATGAGAAACAAAGCTACAGCTGAAAAATTGCTCTACAGGCTGTTTTCCCTTCATTCATGCTATCCAAATACTGTTGAAGTAAATGCTCTGAAATATTTTGACTCAACTGTTCTAGTACTTTCTCTCTTCCCAGTGCACTGGGATCCTTTTATAGAAATAATCTCTCCTGTGTTTTGTATTTTTCTCTTTACACTTGTACTGTTTCAGCTGTGCTATTTGGACTGATCTAAGGAGTTCTCAGCAACTCATGTTTTTGCCTTTTTTTGGTTAGGATGCTACTGTGAGCATTAATTTAAAGAAACACATTTTCAGTTATAGAACAAATAAAAAAAATTATCTATGGAATGATTTTCTTTAAGAAGGAGCTGAGAGGAGGGAAGGATTTTTTGTGAAGGCAAATGCAGAAATCTCAGCATCTTGAAATCTCTGTTTGGCTAGGAAACAGCTTACAGAAAAGCAACCCAAAGTAAACATTTCAGATGAGATAAGTGGTACATAACAGTTATTTGTGACAATGAGGCACTATCTTTGAAAGACAAAGAAGAACCCAGTACTATCAAAATGTAATGAAAGGCACACTCATAGGCAACCCTCTTCACGAGTTGTCTGCACTCGGTTTTACTGAACCAGTGTGGTGTCTAGGTGTGGACACAGGTCTCCCCTTAGCGTCCTCCTTCAGAGACTGACATGCCATCCACTTTCATCTCTTTCAGGCTTCCAGTTTTTTTCTGCTTCTGCTTGGATTTTTTCAACATATGGACCTAAAATTGAAAAATTTAAAAGAAAGTGAGTGAGTATTAAAATATCTGTGGTTGCCAATAAGCTGATCTAAGGCAACTAACTAATAACCAAGTAAAAAGCTGGAACGGCAACAGAAAAACATTTAAAAACACAACTGTCTGGTGCACCTATCCTTATAAAGCTATAGGATTTACTGGGTTTTTTACATATACATATACACATTATGTATATGTATGTGTGTGCACATATATTCCTGTACACACATATATACATACCCATGCATAGAGATAACTAGTCAGTAACCTGGTAGAAGAAGAAGAAATGTTTCTCACTGAAGGACAAGTTAGGTTTGCTCTCTCTCTCTCTTTCCATTACCCACCACCCCCCCCCCCCACCACTTCTTCTCATGAAAAGAACAGAGTTTTAACATAGTCTGAAACTTTGAGGTATGACCCACTAATTTCTCCTCAGCAAGGGCAATTGTTCTGGTAGCACTCCCAGTACAGCTACATATCCTCTGAGCTTGCCTGCAGCAACAAATTTCTGTGAGTTGAAAAGGCATCCTTAAGGTAGCAGGCAAATGTGTAGACTGGTGTGCACCACAGTCATCTACTGCAAAATGTTTCACAATTTCAAAGTCAAGAGAGAAGTTAAATTCTCAGGGAGTTGATGCTGTCTTTTATGTACATATTGAGATAATAAAAAAAAACCAGACACTGATTACTCCTAAGTCTCTTTTTCACAGACTCTGCTCCTCCCTTATTCATTTTTCTCCTTTGCTACTACTGTCTGACAGACCTTCCCTTCTCCAGCAGACTGATTCCTACCTTGCACACTGCACTACTACCATGGCCTTTATAACTGTGCCCTGCTTCAAGACAAGAAACACTGCCTGCAGATGTCAATATAGAGGAAAAAATTAAGTCACTAGGCCAAAGCACAGGGACTGTTTTTTTAAACACAAGCCTCATCTGAGCCACTAGAGAGAGCCCTCAAACCATCCTCTTTAGAAACTGCTTTGTCAGTTACCACATGGTGCTAAGCAGCTCCTTTAGGGTTAAGCATCGGAACACACACACGAGCAAGATAATACGGTAACATCCAGTGCAGGAACAAAGTCTAAGAGAAACCTACAGCCAGTACCTTTGGTCCTGCAGCAGAAATTATAATCTGGCCAGGGGCTTGAATCCAGGGCTCTCCATCAACTTGAACTGGAATTGGCTTTAGGAGTGTTACACGGAAATACGAGCCTTGGGCTATGCGGATTCCTGATCGAAAACCACCTTGGACTTGACCCTGTTAGGGAATAAAAGCCAGGATATCAATCACCCCAACTAACAAGAAGTACAAATACTAGCTGCAATTAAACTGGGTGGATATTACTTTATTCTCACCTGACATTTTAAGTTTCAGCTAAAAAAACTGCTTAGGCAAAACTAGGATGCCTTTACTGCCCCAGCGTTAATTATTTCAGCTAGTCCTGGAAGGAGAACTTGGATACCCCTGCCGGCTGTGGGAGGCAAAACAACTTCCACAGCAAAGCCATTTGTACACAAAGGTTGGCCAAGGAGCATACACTCACAAAGGTCTTGTTTGCTTTGGCCTCCCCCTCCGTAACACAGTAAATACTTCTAAAAACACCTAACTGTACACACAGACTTCAGCACATGTGAAATTCTGAAGTATAAAAGCACTTTATTAATCAGAGAGTTTTTTCCAAACTCAACTCCATATAGCTACAGAAATACATACATATACACACACTGAACTTCTTGCACACATACTCAACTACAACTTAACAGCTGAGTTAACTTTTTAGAGTTAACTGTAGATGTGAAACAAAGTGAACTTTGCTGCTACACATACTCTAGGGGAATGTGTGCAGAAACTAAACACAGGAGTAAAAACCTTCTTATCACAAACTCAAGGCACAGGTTTGTTAACATTTATACTCCAAAGCTGCTTCTACTTTCACAAAACATTTAAGGATCTCTATCAAAACACTTCTTTAGTGTCTTTTAGAAGATCTAAATTACAAATGGTAAAGGTGACCAACACCAAAGATCGATCGAGCTCCACAAAATTTAACCACCCACGTTTCCATTTTTGGTGGCTTTATGGATTAGTTCTCTCTAGTTACCTGACCACATGTACTTTTTTAGCAGCAGATTTCCCTAAATAGTGGTGAAATATGAAGACAAAAATAACCTACCATCCCACAGGACTATGTGACTAATAGCAGACCACTGTAAATGTATGTAATACGTGAAAGAATTAAAGTTGCATAAGTTGAGTTATAATAGTCTTTGCATAAGAGCATAGCACCTGCTTGACACAGCATTCAAATCCAGAGCAGTGAGTATCAAATTCTCAGTGACAGGGTTTGGAAAGCCTGTGGCAGATAATTATAAGGCAACCTGTCTTGATGGAATCTCCACTGGGATTGTGATGAGGTACAACAAGATTTTTCGCAGCTACACTAGGTGAAGAGGGCATGTTTTTGTAGTATTAGAATAAAATCTTGTTTTCATCCCATGAACTGTTCCATTTTGATATCATGATACCTGTTATGACAAAGCTAGTGCATTCCATAATACATAGATATACTTGTATTTTTTATATACATATTGCATTATATATATATGCACACATGTATGTTTCTCTACTTGGTTCAAAGTCTAGTTAAATTGTGAAGCATTTCCCCATGGATTTTTAACAAGTTCTCAATTCCTATTACTTCTTCTTATTCAACCTTAACAAAGAGGCATAATTGTTAGGACTATGCACTTGCAATGCACTGTTTGCTACAGAAACAAGCCTGTCCCATAAAATGTGTGTTTCTTCTGTGTTTACTGGGATGACAACTCACCATGTGAACGACGCCAGTCACACCAACCACTTCCAGCAGGCCGTCATCGATGCGTGGCTTCTCAAAGCGGTTGTCACTCTCAGACCCCCAGAGGTCAGCTCCAGAGCCCCAGCTGTGTGAAGAGCACACCAGTGACCATCTGTGGGCCTGTGCTCTGCCCCCAGGCACACTCCCTGGTGCCCTGCTAAGGCTGGCTGGTTTGTCAGGCTTCAAATGCTACACACTCTGCTCCCCCACCAGCTGGAGGGAGCAGTTTTCCTGCATTGTAAAGGCAGGAACTGTTTTCCTAAAATCTGGAAGAATTTTGATCAGATCTTTTAGTAGTAAAAGGAGCAAAGTAAATAGTTTCCACTGCAAAGAAAAGGTGTAAATAGGAATAAGGTAACTCTTTAGAGTTTTAATTTGTTGGGAAATACAGGTTTTACAGCTGCACTAACCCTTAACTTTCAAGTCTAAAGAACTTAACATAGCTCTTAATGGCCTTGACAACATTCATGGAAGCTACTGAAGAGAAACTAAAGCTGAAACAATTATCGAGATTTTATTCTTGTACCTGGCCAAAAGCACTCGTGGTTAGGCAGATATTCATGCACTTCAGTCCTCCGAAATGCTTCTGACAATTTAAACCGTGCTCTTTTTTGTGCAGTACTGACCCTTCCCACTCAAATCACTTGCTTATTGTTTTGGTGCATGAACTACTCATCACTTAATTGGGATCTCTTCTTCTCCACAGCTCTCACAGCAATGTGTATTTGTGTACACATGCAATGTATGTGCACATGTGTGTACATGTAAAGAAATGTATTTGAATAAAACATTTTCAGACTAAAATGCAAAGAGATACAGGTTGTTTAAGACAAGATAGTACTTCAAAAAATAATAGTATGGCAGCACTAGGTACTTGAAAAAATAATAGTATGGCAGCACTAATTACCTGCTGGTTTTGTGCAAACAAAAAACCTGCTGCCTGTAGGAGCTGGGCAGTGATTGACAGTTGAAATCCGTCTGGCCTTCACAGCAGGAACTGCTTAGGTACCTGGTCCCTAGCATGTCAGAAAGCATGTGCAGGTTGATTGTCTTTGATCCTGCTACCTGCCACCTAATTATTTCACATTTGATGCTCAAATACCAAGCAGCAATTCTACACATACAGTCAGGCATGCATCCACAAGGGATCCTTCCTCTCCTTTTTACCTGGGTATATTAATAAAAATGAGTCCTTCTATACTTGGTAACTCCACCTCGTGCTGGTCCACTTGCAGCTTTATGTCCTTGTGAAGGTTTCTAGTATGACTTATCTTCTGCAGCCCAACTTTCACATAAACTCCCTTGTTGTGAAACCTAGGAGCAGACAAGCATCTTGTAACCAAAACATAAGGCCAGGCAGAGCACTCTTCCCTGTATGTATATCACTATTGTCCTCTATCAGGTATGTTTAAAGAGTTTTTCAATTAAAACCTGTTTCAAATTCTTCTAGCTTTACTGCAGAAACAAAGCACAAGCCATGAACTGCTACTTTACATACCTTTACTTAAGGGATGATTCTTCTGTTGAGACAGTGCAGATTGTGAAATTTTATTAGAGAAAAATCATCCCTTCCCAAAGTGTTGCCTGAATACAATGCCTCTTTGAAATGTAAACTCCTGGGCTGGAAGATTACATTTTTGATTAAGACTTAGAGGTCGTCATGACCCATTTTAAATTGTTTTCTCATGCAATGCTACAATACTTATGGCACAAAAACATTTGAAAATCTTTGCTTTACACATTCCTAATTAATTTGAAATATACTCAGCTGCAGAAAATTAAAACAGGCTTAGTAATCTCAACTTGTGACAGAGCTCTAACACCTCTAATTTTAGAATAAAAAAGATGAGGAAGATTTTTATGGCATCCCTAGAAATGGCAAAATATTTTAAGAATAACATAAACAAAAGATAGTTAAACACAGACTATTTTCTTCTATAATGGAAACCTTTGGATACATGGCCTTCAGGGCAACCTTAAAATAAAAAGCATAAATTTCCATTATTTGACCCTACCAGCACATGGGTGTCATCAGAATTCAACTGTGCAAAATTTCTCCAGCATTATGTCTAAATACCGTAGACATTCAAGTGGGGAAGACAGCCAGTGCAGGTTACAGCCAAGTTTTCAGACAGAGACTTTTCAGACTTTTCAGTCATCTTAAATTATTACATTGGGAGTGATTAGTCCTATGTCCTAATAGTTTAAAATAGCACCAAATTAAAGGTACCTCATGTAACACCATTTAACATACACTTCTCCTCCAGACAAGACGTGTCTATGCTAAGACAGGTTTTGTCTAATTTGTATACAATTGAAAAATATTGGAATATCGGTAGGAAACAACACTTTCAATATCCCCGAGAAGTATTAATTTTTGTTGCATGAAGAAGGAAGCCTTCAGAAATGGAAAGAATACTTCACAGTACCCTAACTGCAGAACAGTTGTGTATCTCTGTAAAATAAGTCTAAACTTGCATTAAATTGTGCAGAATATTCTTTCTAACCTTGCTGCTCGAAACTGCTTGCCACAGCAATCTCCTGCCATTTTGGATGGCACAAACAATATGTGATCTCTTCTGTAATACGCAGTCCTGGAGACTGCTTCAGGATCCCATAGGAATGATGTGGATAAAGAGCCAGATGCCCCATCAGCAAGTTCATTGACAACACAAAGCTGGGAGGAGAGGCTGATACCTCAGAGGGCTCTGCAGCCCTTCAGAAAGACCTTGACAGGTTGGAGAGATGGGCAGAGAGAATCTGAAATTCAATGAAGGCAAATTGAAGGTCCTGCACCTGGGGAAGAATAATCCCATGAACCAGCACAGGCTGGGTGCTGAGCTGCTGGGAAGCAGCTCTGTGGAGAACGACCTGGGGATCCTGGTGAATCACAAGCTGTCCATGAGCCAGCAGTGTGCCCTGGGGGCCAAGAGGCCAATTGGATCCTGGCTGCATTAAGAAAATCGTTGCCAGCATGTCAAGGGAGGTGATCCTGCCCCTCTGCTCAGCCCTGGTGTGGCGTATCTGGAGTGCTGTGTCCAGTTCTGGGCTTCTCAGTACAAGAGAGACATGGGGCTCCTGGAGTGGGTCCAGTGGAGGGCAAGAAAGATGATTAAGGGACTGGAGCATCTCTTCAACCAGGAAAGGCTGAGGGAGATGGGCCTGTTCAGCCTGAAGAAGAGAGGGAATCTTATCAATGTCTCTAAGTATCTGAAGGGAGAGTGTCAAGAGGATGGAGCCAGGTAATGAGCAAGGACAAGAGGCAACAGGCAGAAACTGATGCACAGAAGTGAACATGAGGAACAATTCACATTCAGGAATTCCTGAACATGAGGAAGAATTTCTTTACTGTGTGGGTGACCGAGCACTGGAACAGATTGTCCAGAGAGGGTGTGGAGTCTCCCTCACTGGAGATATTCAAGAACCATCTGGAATGCAATCCTGTGCCAAGTGCTCTGGGATGACCCTGCTTGAGCAGGGAGGCTGGACCAGATGACCCGCTGTGGTCCCTACCAACCTGACCCACTCTGTGATTCTATGAATGAAGGCAGTTGTCCTGATCATTACATTTTACACTGTAAAAAAAATTCATATAGTTTGGCACTCACCAATGCAAAGACCATCACTGTCACAACACACACTATTTTTATCTACCCCACAATGCAAGATCGGCATTGAATTCCTGCAGGGATATTAGCGCTGCACTTTGAGCTGCTAGCTAAATGTAAGCAGTCCAGAGCATGTAAAGAGACTCTACTCAGTGAGGCCAGAGAGCACACAGCTTTTGGGACGTTTATCAGTTTAAGGTAGTGCTTCAGAAGAGCACTAAAGCCCATATTTCTTCCAAGGACTACCTGCCTTGTTGTTTCTGTTGCCACAACCTGAAACTTCCTGTTCTGCACTCAAGAGTAGCCAGTTCACATGCCAGCAGCTGCTGCATCTTGCATTAAGTAGATACCATTAAGTTTTTAGTTAATTTACTAGAAATAATAATAAAACCAATAATAAATAAAATAATAATTTAAAAAAGCTAATATTACTGACAAGAGCATGCACTTGCTTATCATGGGGAAGCATAAAGTCAACTATTTTAACACTCATTGTCACAGGTAAAGGTAAATATCATGTGTCAGCCTGCACAAGCTTTTTGTCTTCTGCAAAAATGTATCTCAGTATCAATTCATTATTTCATGTTTCTTTTCCAAAAGTATATAGCCCTTCAGATTTGGGGAAAATAAAAATTTCTCTTCTTTCCCACAAGCCCTTCAAGTCACCCTGCAAGAATGATACCACGACATTGTCCACTGCACTACGGATGTTGCAGACTGGGAAGTGACTGAGATGAAGATTACAGGGATGAAAAGCATGCAGGGCAATAGCAATCAAAGTATATCCCTTAAATGCAGTGGCAATAAGAAGAGCATGCATCTTTTGAAATGCTGCAGCTTTGCAAACATGGAGTAGTATATTTTGAAGAGAGAATGAACATAACTCATACATTATATTAACTGCACAAGTCCATCTAGAAAAGTTTTGTGTACCAGAATGGGTACTGCAATTATTGCCTGATTTTATTACCAACGATACTTTCAGTCCAGCGTATTGAAAATGCAAACCAGTTCCTAATAGTAACTTATGTACCAGGAACCACCAATGTTCACATCAACAACTGTATTAGTCAGTTTTTAAGAAAAGCACCATGAGCAATGCCTGTAATGATAGACAGAACACTACAAGATAGGTCAGATTACATATCATTGCACTCATAACTGGTCAGAGAATATTTTTAATAGTTACAGTTTGAACACTGCATAGTTGTAACTGGCTGTAACTCTGGCAACCAAGAGACAATTTAGAGGGCGTTTAATCACAAACATAGGGGAAAGCAAACAAAACCAGCTTCTACCAGGAATTACTGATTAATTACACAGATGTGATTTCTTTTGCTCATCAATTTCAGTGATTATGGGCAGAAGAAAAAGTCCCATTATTGGTTGATGTGCATGCCAGAGAGGAGGAAGGTCTCTCTCAACACCTTTTTAATAACATTCTCCCTTGAGATACAGAGAGTTTTTTATCCTTAATACCAGCATGCAGGTGCTACAACAGCACTAAGCAAAACTGGAAAAGGTACAGAAGAAGTTCTGAACACTTCTGAGCACTTCTGAACAGTGCTTATTGCTCATGTAGCAGCACTGCCCTCACTCTTGCTAAAGGCTTTGAGCAAGAGGTATTTCCACTATCTCAAAATTTCACTGAACTCAACAATGCAGTTACTGGCAAACTAAGAATACTGAAGGACAGTGACACGGCTTCCAAAAACTGCGTTGGTGCTCTCTCTTGGTAGAGGAAAAAAAAAACCAACCCAAACCCAAACAAACAAAACACAAGAATTTTGTGTCTATGACTTCCTGGCTAGCTTAATTCCTCCTTGTCCCAGCTCTGCCACAAGCAATATTAGTCTGTGGATACCTGTAGCATTGAAGATTATCAGCTGTAGCATAAATTGGAAGTAATGCAATACCACAGAATTGACCTTTGCACCTGGTTTCCCCAGGATTACCTGCTATTAAATTTCCCTGGTTCTTCTTCTCTAGCATGATGAAAGTCCAAGCTCAACTCTGCATCAATGCCAAGACCACAGTAGTTGTTCATCTGTACAATCTGACCAAAAGGAAAAAGAAAGGTATAATTTCCTGCTTACATTTATACATGAAAAATGAAGAAGTTCCAACATTTTTCACAAAAGCAAGCTTTGCAGATGATTCTTCCAAGTCACTTGCATCTTGACAGATTCTGGAAAACATTTTCCAGAAACACTGCACTAAAAATAAAGTTGCATGAACAACTGTTGACATGTGTAGTCATTATTTCCAAAGTATCAAAAACTTCAAAATTTAATCTTAATTAAAAGTAACAAGCATCATAAGGCAGAAATAAAAACAAATGCAGAAATAAAACCAACTCAACCTCTCAAAGCGATTCTATGCAGTAACTTCACAAGCTGCTGAACACTGATGCCACTATTATTTTTGGCATCAGCCATGGATTTATATTACACCATTGGTAAGACACTCTCACTTACTTTGGAAGGTGACCAGCTTACACCAGATGAATGAAGAACTTGACTTCACCTACTCAGCTGTGTTTTAACTATCTCCCTATATGCCAGCCTCAAGTTCCTACAGATTTCGACCATTTCTTCCGTTAATTCTTCCTTCGCATGCCAGTTCATTCCATAGTGCCTTTATCCTAGTCCTTACTCTCCCATCCTTCACCTTTAAAAAGCAGAGTAGGCACCATGGGAAAATAAGCCTCTGTCTCCACAAAGTGAAAAATAGCTGGAACCTGAGCATCTTAAATCCTCCAACTGACTCATAATGCCTAGGATTTTCCACTGACCAGACTAAAATCTTGGACAATTGCTACCATTGTCATGATTTCCTACTTTTTTTTGCAAGCCCCTTGTCCAATTTCTTCCTTTAATCTGAAGAGAGACAGAAGCAGGATTCACATAAAGTTCCAAAGTCACAATCTACAATCAACATTTTTATTTTCCTAAACAGAAACAAGTTCATATGAACAAAGTGACAGTGACTTTCACTCAAGAAAAATGCAAATAACAGATGGCACATATACAGACACACAATGGCAGTAAGATGACAGAAGGATTTACTTCCTGAATATGCTAGCAACCCCTACTAATTTCTTAAACTGTGAAAGGGGAAATTAGAGTACCTTTTGGGGAAGGGAGTGTTTTTGGTTGACAGTCCAGTTTCACAAGTGTTTTGGAAAGTGTTTTGGCGTTCCTGCCAAAGCCTTTTCTTATTTGAGAAATAATTTTCATTCCAGCTGAAGCAAATAGGAATGCCATTGCCATGTGAATCTTTTCATTAATCCTCTATCAGATGCTTTTTGCTAAACAGCAACAAAACGTGCTCTGCAGTCAAGCAGCCCGGCCAAAACCAAAACACTAGGTCCAGACGTGTGCTGTATTCACTAGGAAACAGCTCAGTAAGGCCCAAGCACAAAGACAAGTGAGCAGTAAAAATTAAACTACGTTAATACCCATCAGTTTTGTGATTTTCACTAGAACAGCAGTTCCCAAGAATCACACCCAAATGGTGCTCAGCTCACCTTGGGAGGCTCAGGTTCCGCAATGCCATTTTCTGCACCTTCAGCTGGCTCTTCTGCATCCAAAAGGATAGTCCAGCGATCCATAAGAACATCATCCGCCTCATCCACAGAAACCAAAATGGAGTACGGGTCCTCCCCACTGTAGCCAGCTCCCCAGCGCAAGACCCTCCCCAAGTCATTACCTGGGCAACAGTGAAGAACACCAAAGCATAACCGTGTCTCATAATCAGTGCATCAGCCCTGCTTTACACATCACACTGCACTAAGGTGCTCCAATCAAGTCACGGAATTTGTTCATTTGGAAGGAAGAGCTAACCAGCATAAAAAAACCAACCTAAGTTGTGTTGTGTCTGCACATGTGTTTACTATTGCATACAGACACTCTGGAACCTTTCCACAAAAAGTGGTAGAAAAACCTGTTATGGAGTTGAGACACCAGGGAGCAATTGAGTTTGCTGTCTTATAGCAATGGCTGATGCACCTGTGGTTGTCAGGAGGAGGATATTTTGCCCTCCCAACTCCTGCCCACTCACCCACACCCATAGCAACATTCCTGCTGCTTGTTTTTCCTGATGCCGTTTTTCAGAATGCATCACTGACATTTCCTTGAAAAGCTGTTATTTTGGTTCACTTTCCAGCACCAGCCAGAACTGAATCTCATGGCATCTCGGCTGCAAAACTGAGTCCTGTGTCACACAGACAAAGATAAAACTTTCTGGAGGACTTCTGCCCTCAGCAGAAGAACGGTTCTTGCTGTGATTCTCACCTGTTCCTAAAGGTAAGATGGCAACTGAGGGCTCTGAGCACACCAGCTTGTGCCTAATCTCCTCGAGTGCACCAAGGACCCAGCCAACGGTGCCATCCCCTCCGCACACCAGCACTCGGAAGGCGGGGACTTTGGAGAACGTGTGAAACCTCCATTGTGAAGCAAAGCACAGAGGAAAAGAAATGTTACAATAGAATATAGGAAATGCAAAGTTCCAATATGCTATTTAAAATAACACAGTATTATTGGATTTCTGCCCATGCCCCTTTACCATTGGTTTCTGGATCAACTTCAACAAGGTGAATGGAAAAATATGAAGTTGTAGATAAAGATGTTTTTGAAAAGAGTAAAAACCATATTCCTCTAAGATTCTTCACAGACAGAGCTAAATGGTTAATCACTTCCTTTTTCAAGGGCACAGAGACCTAACTAGTCATAATTTCAACGTGAACATCTGTAACTCTCTAAATCCTAGAGGAGATGTTGATTAGTGGTGGTGTTTTAGTACTTAGTCACAGGAATCACAGTACATTTTCTTCTTCATAGTACTGTTTTCCTGGTGACGCTTACCTTTTGTGGCTTTTCATCCTACATACCAAGATATGCAAAAGAATTGTTATTTCCCATTGCACAAGAAGCAATGAACAAGTGGGAGCATTTTGCCATAAAGCTACAGAAAGATTCCAAAGCCAAAACAAAATGAACTGGTTACTGAAGTTGCAGCTTGAAGTGTGTTAAAAAGACAACAGAATGATACAGTTCTGACAGAAAAATTAGTTTGTGTAGCTTGTTTATCTTGTCTCCTACATAAGCTGCATTCTTCCCACAAAGCTTTTGTTCTGAATATCTTGTCATGACAAGCTTTTTATTAAAGCAGTAGTGAAGGAATGAGGAATAGGCTACAACCATCGCGTTCAGTTTTATGAAGCTGTAACAAAGTGGGGTTGATTAAATCAAGTCATCAGTTCCTGCCTTCCTACAAGCACATTGTGTCCTGTTCCTCGTAGAAATGTTGCAGCTGTGATCAGGCAGGCCCTGTTAATTCTGCAACTGTGGCAAAGTTTCAAGAGTCAAAATAGAAACTTTTATTATACTTTCCTGGTAGTTCCCATGAAACATCAGAAGAAATAAAAGCAAAAATCCACCCTCATCAGGAAATGTGACATTTCTCTTTTCATCTTCATTCAAATATAAAATCTACTTATTTTTAATAATTATTGAATATGTGCTACTGTAAAGTGCATATGACTTTCCCTGGGCCAGACTCTGTTAGATTTGACAGAAATATATACATCAGGAACTACTCTATTCTCTTTTCTTTAGAGAACCTCAAAGTTTAAATCTGTTCTCACAGTAAGAACCAGTCAGAAGGAAATGATCCACTGCCCTGGTCTTCAGGCATAGAACTGAAGCAATTTACATCTTCAAAATAAGTGAATCTAGTCCACCTTTTTAAAAAATAACAAAACAATGTAAATTAAAAAAAGAAATTAAAACATGATGACTTACCCAGGTAGTGGGCCCCCATTGGTAAGTTCAAAGACCTGATGTGGGTTTAACAGCTTTCTAAAACTGTACAGCAGATCCCGACCTTTTAGACCACCACTTTTTGGATTCACAAATACAAGAAGTGGGCAACAATTCCGTGGTATCTTGGAAGCCTGAAAGAAAATAAGAAAAAGGATTAGTCAATGCCATGAAAAGGCAGGAAAATTACTACTGCATCTCAGAAATATTACCTGATGGTTGCTTGATGCCTAGTAAAAAAAATCCAGATTCTATAAATAAAAAGATTCAGTGTCCAGACAATGGACAGGTTAGCTGCTGATCTTGCTTCCCTAGGAACCGAAGGCTCTTAACCCACTCCAAGTACACATTTGAGCCTAACATTAGAACCAAAGGCATTGTAAGTAGCCCTTCCTACACATTTTCAGTGAACAGTCTAGGCCAAAGAACAGTGTGAGGGATAAGAGTTCTGTACTATTAAAACAGTTTCCTTGAAAAGCGAGAGCTTCTCCCCAAACCAACTGAAAAATCTTTCTTTAGTTTTGTGGTTGTCTTAGAATGCATGTCAATTTACAAGGACAAAACATTTAAAAATGAAGATGTTTGGGGCAGACAGTGGTGTACCTCTCACTATGAATTTAGAAGCTGAAAGTTTCTTTTAAAAATATGTGAGCAAAGCTTTTACATCGTGAGGATTTACTCAGGGGTGCCAGTATTTTATGACCTACTGAAGCTGCTGCTGAAAGGACTCTCAAAGCCTCCAGAAACCACTGCAAAGGAGGCCACTGGACATAGCAGAGGTGAGATTTCCTGGGGCACTCCATGGGCTGCAAGGGAACAATACCTGCAGCCTCACCAGAGGTCAAAACTTCCAGCCAACAGATGCACTCCCTTGGGACTGGTTTTCAGCCAGCCTGCCTGCCCATAAATAGTTCTGTAAAATGATTTGTAAGTAGTTTTAGAAAGATCAGAAGACACCAGCACACCTTTCGTCCATCCTGCCACAAGGCTGGGGTGCAGGTACATGCCAGAAAAGTCTATTGGACATTTCAACAAGTGCACTTCTAAACAGAAAAGTTTGCCATAGTCCCTAAGTGGTGGTAATTCTTACTTACAAATTGGACAGCATTCAGGGAACAGCAATTTGTCACGCAGCTGACCGGATGGATTCAGGGAACAGAACAACAGTGCTAAATATAAGTCAATTCAGACAAGAATGATTCAGGGGGCGGTGAGGCAGCAGCATGACCACAGCATGCAAGCATGTGGAGAGATACCAACAGCTACAGACAGGAGGAGACTGCACCCAGCGAGTCTTTCAGCTGCTGCCTATGAGCGACCACCAGTAACCATGATCTGAAGTGAACAACAGAGAAATCGGGTCAAATTAATGAGTTAAATTTCTGGGAATGCAAAATGGAGTCTGAGACTGAGATACCCCAGACCTGTGAGCTGATTTAGGCACTTACAAACAAATGATTGGGTCTTCACAGTACTTGAGAGATTTCCTCTAATTTTCTGTTCTTAGAAGAGCTGGGTGCTAATCCTCTGCAACCCACGCCCTGCCAGATGCGTCAAGATTCCGACAGACACATAAAAATCCTTCTCCTCTAACACTGCCTGCATGAGAAATGCTCTCTGCCATCCAGTGTGACTTGTCCCTTGACAAAGAGAAAACACACTGAGAAGAGGAACACTAAGCAGGTACGAAGGCTGGTGAAGCAGGCACACACTGCCCCTTCTTTACTCATCTTTCAGATTCTACCAGAGGCATTCTGTTTGAAAATACATCTGTTTTCTTGACAAATAAATGAGCCAAACAAGGGCTGCTTTGGGGGACAAAGAGCCAAAAGAACTTCAACATTTTATTTTACTGGAAAGGTTCTACTGCTAACAAAACAAGGAGGTTGATAAGAAAGAGGCTGCGAAGCTGTGCACACAGCTCTCTCCAAAGGAACCACCTTAATCCTAAACTGACAACAGAAGTCAAAACACCTTTCACCTCTACATTCAGGCCTTATTGGAAAGGGAGAAGCAATTACTCAAAGCATGCCCAACACATAACAAGGGTAATACAATAATTTCTGTTAAGCACATGGAAAGGATGGCGGCAAAGGAAGTCTATGGAAAATAATGCATGCCACTGTCACAAAAAGGAAAGATTCCTTGAGTATTAAGTCAACAGCTCAAGGATCCACACATCCCAAAGAGACAAGTGGATTTTGTCCCCTTGAGCCATTCCAAGCCAATGGAAGAGTAAGCAGAGCTCTGGTGTTTTCAGAAGTAAAGGCCATCTTGTTACTCCACCAGTTCCTGCATCATCATCTGCCATATTCCACTTAGAATAGTCCTTTGATAATCACAGAATCATCAAGGTTGGAAGACAACTTCAAGATCATCAAGTCCAACCATCCAGCCAGTATTGCCACTGCAACGCCTAAACCACTCAACCACATCACCAGCACCAGATCCAGATGCCTCTTAAACACCTCCAGGGATGGTGACCTCCATGGGCACTTATTCCAATGCCTGACCACCCTGACAGTGATAATTTTTTTTTCTAATACCTCATCTGATTCTCCCGTGTCTCAGATTAAGGCCATTTCCTCTTGTCCTCTCACTGCTGGCATGGCAGGACAGACTGACCCCCACCTCACTACACTCTCCTTTCAAGAGTTGTAGAGAGCGACGGGGTCACCCCTGAGCCTCCTCTTCTGGAGGCTAAACAACCCCAGCTCCCTCAGCCATTTCTCATAAGTCACGTTGTCTGGTCCTTTCATGAGCTCTGGACATGCTCCAGCACATCAATGTCCTTTCTAAAGTGAAGGGCCTAGAACTGGACACAGCACTTGAGGTGTGGCCTCACCAGTGCTGAGTCCAGGGGGACAATCACTGCCCCGATCCTGGTGGCCACTCTGTTGCTGATACCAGCCAGGATGCCATTGGACTTCTTGGCCACCTGGGCACACTGCTGGCTCGTGTTCAGCCAGAGGTTGACCAGCATCTCCAGGTCCTTTTGCGCTGAGATGCTTTCCAGACACTCTGCCCAGCCTGTAGTGCTGTATGGGGTTAAATCCCACAAGCAACAGAAGGCAGAGCAGCTCTGAAAGGAAACATCATGTCCCAGGGGGTAAGAGAGCAAACTGTTCCCTTCCAGCACTCCTTGTCCACCTTTTACTCTGCCCTACCCTCTCTCCTGTCCACTTCCCATTTCTTCCTCTTCAGAGCTTTTTTAACACCTAAATTTAATCTCCAGCCATTTCAATTTTCTGAACAATACTGGCAACCTGAAACCTCAGGCTTGGTATAATGCCTGGAAACTTGTGGGGTTTACAAAAAGGGGGTTAACTGGATAATAAAAAGAAAAAAATATGAAGTTCTGCAGCTCAAAGTAAACAAAAACTTTTTCAAAAAAGAATAAGAGCAAAGAAACCAGCACAACACTGAAGTCTAAAAAAATACCTTACTTGAATGTAATAAGAACATTTGATTATCTTCTCTTCTTCAGGCAATCAGTTTCTAAAAATACTGGTTTGGGACATTTAGGAGTGACACGCTGAACACGTGTTTTATATTACTTGCTTTTACAGGCACGTTCTAATGTACTGGGTTTAAAACCAAGTAACTGAAATAATTCAAAAGCATCTTAAGGGAATCACAACTATTTCTGAGACATGGTACACTCTAAAGCATTCAAAAGCACAGCTGTGTTTTGTAAAGTTGTCTGAGATCTTACCCAAGTAACATCAATTGTTGCAAATACATATTTTCAGTTTCTACTGTAAATTGCCAACTACATTTCTTGTCAAGTGTCAATACTGTACCTAAAAACCCCCAAACCAGTTAAACATATACCCTGAATGCTACTAAGATTCACAAGCAGCTGCAGCGAATGCCTGGAGCTAATAAAAAATCCCTATGTAGTGTAAACTGAACAGTCCTACTACTCAAATCCACCTTTGTTAAGGTGTCTTCCAATGTAAATTCCTAACTATACACATTTAGTAGTTGATGCAGCTATTCAGAATAAAACGAAGTGTTTGAGAAACTGGTTGTCCTTACAGTGAACTTGCTTCCCATCACAACTCTTCAATAAGCTTAAAGAAGTAAGAAACACTGTTAAATCCCCAGATAAAGGCCAGCTTCTAAGAAAACAATTATTTTTTGGTAGGGATTAAAAACTCTTGACCATTTGTACGGTAGAGCAGGGCTGTTGCTGTGCTTTCTCAAGATCACGCTCTTTGTTACCATTACAGAGAGCCACAAGGGTAGCACCCTTATGCTGCACAATTTTTAAAAGATCCTTAATAAAGCCCCACTGGGGACAGACGAGTGAGTTTGTTACTGGGCAGAAGAGAGTATGTGACTCACAGCCCAAGGACTCCCTTCCCCCTTTAGCCCTGGCTACAGTGCTGTGCTTGAGGAGTGAAATCTGCAGAAGGGTTTTGTGTTGGCTGGCATTCAGGAAGGAATTTATTGCTCCTTTCTTAAAGACAGCTGAAGGAGGGTGCGTGATTTAGACACTCTGACAGTCACTGTGAATTGCTTAATTTGTCAGCAGTAGCACAACACGGCTTTAGACTGGGGCAAGATGTTTATTATCCATGCTAATCCCCTTTCCATTGACTGTACTGTGTAATCACATCTCACAACAAAGCAGAACAAGGCGTTCTGTGCCACCAGCCTACCAATGTGACAACCACGGCACATCTTCCTGGGTGATGGGCTGTCTCCAGGAACTGCAGATATCTCTGACAAGTAGAATTCAACATTTGCAAGCAACTGCCAGCAGCATCTTCCATGTGCAAGGACTCACAATGCCCCAAGCACAAAACTTCTCCACCCTGGCCAGAAAGGACTCATTATCTGGTGAGGAATTATGTGCAAGGTGTCGCAACACATCTGGAGCAGCACCTGGGTCAACCCCAAGCCTTTTCTTTATTTTTTGGCATATTGCAGAAATGGAAGAATCACAGAATCATTAAAGTTGGAAAAGACCTGTAAGAACAAGTTCAACCTTTAACTGAATACCACCTTGTCAACTAGACCACAGCACTAAGTGCCATGTCCAGCTACTTCTTGACCTCCTCCAGGGATTGGTGACTCCACCACTTCCCTTGGCAGTCCATTCCAATGCTTGAAAACCCTTCCAGCGAAGGTTGAAAAGGGTGACAACCCTTTCAGAAGGGTGAAAAGTAATCACTCATGTTTTGGCTAAAAGGCTCATTTAACTACGATGCTTTCAAGACGTAAATATTTGTGTGAGGATTTAGTGGTATGAATGAAATGGAAAGTTTCATCTATCTGGGAACCTTCTACATCTTTTCCTGCTACTCTTAAGGAATCTAAACACAGTATTATCAGAGGGCACTCCACTAGAGTAAAAGGCATTAGTGATAAAGCCACAAAAACCTGTGCTGGTATTGTCCTCATACAACTGTCTGCTGACTTCCTTGCTTGCCAGTGCTGCAAAACAAGTTCTGGTAAATTAGTTCTGAATTGAAAGATTTAGTCCTGCAATGTCTTTCACCTTGACATGGTACCAAAGAGTGAAACCAAACTGTCCCCGCAGTTCCTTACACACAGCAGCTAAACTGCTTCATAAAATACTGCACTTTTTTTTCCCCACACTCCAGTGAAGAGAGTATTTTCATTTATTTGAATATTGTGAAATGAAAAAATGTTTGATTAAATTCTTAAAGGCCTGAAACAGCAGAACAGATCAACACATCTGATAACACTAACTGCTTGACTTTCTAATAAGCAGCTTATGCTGATTCTGCACTCAAACTTCTTGGTAACGGTAATAAGAGGGTGAATTTCTTTGGGTCGACCTGAGCATGCCAGACTAGAACTGTACCTTCTCCTTAAGACGGTATATCAGACACAGAGTAAGCAAATTTCACCTCAGAAAAATAAGACTAGCAACCTACTAACCACCAATACTTCTGTGCTTTTATCAATTTTTAAGAAGGGCTATTTTGGTTAGTTGTTTTTCAGTTGGTTAGTTTTTTATTTAATTGGCAATTTGGAAAAATCATTAGCCCTTCATTCCAAACTTCTTTGTATTTCACTCATAAAAGGAACGTTAAACATGGTGTAAATTTAGTATTGTGTCAGTTCCTGTGTATTTCCTGGTACTGTATTTAAATCATCACACATATAAACAAAGACTAATATTATCATAGGCTAAAAAGATAGCCTGGGTTGGAAAGTACCGCAGGAGGTCATCTAGTCCAACTGCTACCCAAAGTGAAGACAATAATCAACCATTAGTCTACCCTGGGTAATTAGTGAATGGCATAATGGGTAATTAATGAATGGCTGGACAAATCATGTAAAAAACAACACCTGAAGTATCATATAGATTAACTCTTGGCTCCTTTCAGTGAGATGACCAAATATAAACACCACTATAAACAATGTTTGTGCCCTGGTACAGCCCCTCTCTCCTGCTCACATATTAGAAATTAATCCCTAGCAGTCCCCTGAACTGGAGTTTCTAAAAAATATCTTGCATCAGATAACAGCAATATACACATTTTCCTGGCATCAAGAAGTTCTCTTCAAACATATCCAGTATCAGAAAAACAGATATATGTAATCAGCAGAGTGGAGTATGCCCAACTTCACACTGCAGACACCAAATACAGGCTCATAATGCATTTGCCTAAAAAACACCAAAAACAAGTATCCAGAAGTTCATGCTGCTTTCTGTTTTTCATAACAGGCATCCTGAAACCTAGTTTGGACAAGGGGGCCTTGATTTCTAAGGACTTCACAAAATGTAATTCCTATGCATGCATAAGAACAAGGCTCTTATATTTTTAGGAGGGGCTGTAACTTTTGATTTTGCCAGTTGCATGTGAGCACTACCACTAGTATCTACTCATACAAAACCGGTAATTTTGCCTTCAGAAAGCCTTGACAAGTGTAGGACTCATTTTTAAACAGTGAAAGCAGATATGTGAGTAAGCAACTATGGCCATTGAACTTGATACCCTCCTATCTAAAGATGTTTCATAATTCCCGCTAATAGTGTAATTCTTTAAAGTTTTTGACCTTCTGTGAAGTTCCAAGAAGTCAAACCAAGACTCTCACTTCACTTGCCATAATGCAGCTCCAGAGATATAGTAACTGCAAGATATACAACACCTCATCAGAAAGTAACTACGGCAACACTCTCTTTTGGACAGAACCTACATAATCCTGGTTAAAAATATCACTTCACTCAGTTAGTAATTTTCCTCTTCTCACATTGACTCTACTTTATTAACATGAAACCTATTATTAAACCAACTGATTCATATGAAAGTGATTTGTAACAATAAGAATAAATCAGAATCAAGCCTGAATTTGTGAAAGGACTCTTGCACTAAGTCTTTCAGAAGACTACGTTCTTCTGAAATCCTCAAGGGGTAAACAAGGTCGAATTGCCTCTGCTACAGAATGGGGGAAATGAAGATAATGTCAATGTGAAAATAAGCAGAAGTACTTTACCTCATAGTTAATGAGGAAACACATTTAGCTCCCATAACAAAGTTTTGTAAGCATTTTAAGACATGCCAGCTGAAACTGAAACCCCACTTAATGTCTTGATCATTGAAAGAAACAAAGAGAAAAAAATTGTTTTTCTCCCCTTTATAGTTGCATAGTTAGGCAGCTGTAGATTGATAATTCAACAGCAACAGGACAAATGACTTAACTCACTGAATACATCATATACATGAATTACAGACTCTGAAGTATTTTTTTTCATCACACTACTTACAGTATGGCCTCTTTGAATAAAGCATATTATCACTTAGTTCTAGCAGAAAGAGTTTTAAGGCAGTTGTTTTTTTTCTTTTAAAGACATTTTTTAAATTCAAACCTGTCTCTTACCATAACTGCAGGAATCACCACAGCATTCAGAGGCTTGTCATTGACAACAGTATCTTTAACTAGCATATATATTCTTTCAGCTTCAGAAAAACATGAAATTTGGAGTACAACAGCACCTGTAAAGAGGCATCAGAACTACTTTTTATATTTTCTATTATTATTAAAAAATAGGTCTCATATTATAGCAAAAGTTTACTCAGTCTACTGAGGACATTATTCAGCAAAACTTACTCTGCAGTTGTTTGTTATCAGTTGAATTGTGTTGTGTTTTTAAACCTTACTTCCTACCCTCAAACACACCTCAGATATTTGTTAAAGCAAAGCAAGTTGAAGACAAGAACTGCAGCACAGAATTGATGCATATTTAAAGATTTCCTTTGAGCTTCAGGGGTAGGGCCTATTTGCATACTCTTTATCATAACTAACATTCTGTTCTCATCATGTACAAGTGACAGAGGTATCAGGTTTCATTTTGTATCCGATTATTAAAAACCCATTCATTCCGTTCATTTACAATATTTCAGTAAGAATCACTGCAAGCAAATATTTGGGCTGATAATCAAGTCTAGATCTTTATGTTGGCTTAGGTTCTGAATAGAGAAGTTGGGGAAGAAGGGAAGAAAAAAGAGAAAAAAACAAAACAACCACTGACAAGTTAGTATAAAGTCAGGTATTTGGTGGGGAGGAAAACAGGGCAGAACAAGACAAAAATGCATGGACAGTATATGAGAGGTAGGCTGGTAACATAACCTGGCTGCAACAAAAAGGGAGAGTTAGGAAGTTATGAGAACAACAAAAATACAAACATAAGAAGAAAGTGGCAATAAAAGTCACATACAAGCAGAAACATCTAAAAAACACATGCATGTAAATTTGGTTTAATGATGCTGTGACATGGGAAGAGTATCACAAAACCCAGTATTCTCCACTGACAAATATGGAAAGGAGAAGGTACATCTGAAAGCTTTACAGGTCTTCCTATGAAAAAATCAAAATCAATCAGTATCAATTAGTCATGTGGAGACAGCAAAAACACAAAGGAAGTCAAACACATCAGTGTTCAAAACCATGCTACAGAAAGATCCATTCAGCAGACATGTCGAAGTTAAGCCTGTCAAAGGATGTGAAGCATCTCAACTATAGACACCTAAACACACAGAAGAGAAAATCCCACACTTAATTTTTACCAAATGCAGATCTCCACCTGACCACTGTACTAAAGCTGCCCAGAGCCACTGCTGCTCCAGCTCTCAGAAGCCTCATGGCTTCTCCAACCTTGCTGAAATAAAGTTAATACAGCAAAAGCAAAGAAACAGCTCAAAGGGTGAATGCAGACAGGAATGCATTTATTTTCTTCAGCTTTCAGCCACTGAACTCTAGCTCTTAACACTGTTACGAAACAGTGACTGTGGAACAGTCCCACTGAGTCCAAAAGCAGTACCAAATTTTAGTATTCTTGAAGTCAAAGAAAGAACACTTGAAGGATTTTTAACAGTTCTGTGTTGTTAGATTATGCAGTTGAAGTGCAACTTCAAAACTCATTTTTATGATGAAATATTACCACCTTCTGGTATACAAGGCACGAAGCCAACCTTTCAACTTTTTTTAATAAGCTAACACTAATCCACCGCTCTTCATAAATACAACGTGTTACATTTTACCTGAAGGGCTTTTTGCTTATGCAGTCAGACTAACATACTCTGAGCTTCCAGCCTCTAGTATTAGGCTGCAGTTTTGAACATAGACATTGTTTGCAAGACTAAAAATTTTAATGCTTACCTTGTGCTTGATAAACATGACTCACAGATACTACATTTGCTGCAAAGGGCAAAAATATAAACACATAAAACCTTGGGTACATTTAGAGTAAATATTTAAAGTATTTTTAAAAGTTACATAAATATAATATAAATAAATATTAAAAGTTATACAAATACAGGGAGAACCTCCAGCTAACACTTTCCTTCTCAAGTTTACTTTGCAAGGAAGAAAAGCTAAACTGATTCTCATAAAAGGTGACTAAGAATTCTTCGTGACATTTCAAGTTTAATTCCTCTTGAAGTGACAAAAAAGATTGGGAAAAATGCTTTGTTTCCTGCAACAAAAAGCATTACACATTCCTGACACTGTTTATACAAAGAATTGGTTGAAGGAATATTACGAAAATTCAATTACATGTCTTTGAAAAAGAAAAATAAATTCTTTTCCCCGAGTGTTTGTCCATATGTGTGTGCACACACTGCTCATACTTCTCCATGACGGGGCACAGAGCTCATGAATAACATGGAGAACAGCCCAGGCAAAAAGTGTCAGAGGTTAAAAAAGGCAAGGGACATTCTGCACATGGTTTAAGGTACGTATAGTTCTTCTAAAGAGTGATGCTTTTTCACACACACATACAAAATAAAAGGTGTAGTCACATAAAACTCATGTAACGTAATAATTATTCTGTAAATAATGAGCTGTCACCTCTCCTGCAACTGTGAGCATGTTAAAATGATTTAAAAAGCCCACGTGAGAGTAAAAGGCAGAATAATTTTTTAAAATAAGGTCAGAAAAAGTTATAAGAAAAATGAGTGATTGATGCTACTACATTTTGTTTTGTACAAGTTAATGTGTCTGACAATGCACCTGTTTACTTACTTTTGATAGCTAATTCTTCTTTGAGAATATTTGTGTATTCTTCAGGGGAAAGCTGAGGTGGAAGGCCACCAACAAATAAATTTACTTGTACAATGGATTTGCTGTTTTCCACAATGTAAAATCTTGTTTGATTCATCTGACGTATTGAAGTCTACCAAAATAAAGGAAAATAAATGACATGACATTTGGCAAAAAGATACTGTGAAGCAAAATCCAAAATAGTTCTGCACTTAGCAATCATGTCCTCTATGCCTAGAGAATATCAGAAACAGAAACAAACTTCAGTTCAAGCACTTAGCTTCTCTACCCTTGAGCCTGCTTAGGGGGTAACCAGTTACTCACTTTTTCTGTAAGAAAGGAGACTCCATACTTGCTATGAAAAAAAAAAACCCCAATAAAAACTCACGTTCCTTTCTCAGATTTACCTTTCTTATGTCCTTGAGTCTGTTAAGAATCAGTTCCTGATTGTCCAAGACCATGCGCTGAACTGGAGAGGGCAAGACCATTAATCATGTTAGAAAGCATGTAAGTTATTATCAGGCTCAATTACACAAAAACAATAAGAAAAACATTTAGGGAAAAAGTACAGCTCTGCATACAACTAATTTTATCATAAAGGACCATGCAGACCCGAGCTACTTATTATCCAACAGAAAAAACACATAGGTGCTTGGAACAGTCTGACTTCTTCCACAGTTCTTAAACACCAGCCTCCTTTAAAAAAAGGCAGAAACAGCCTGAACCCACTCAAAAGACAAGCAGTACTTTGGTAATCATCTAACTGACAGAAGACTTTAAAACTATATTCCTTAACAAGTACCGTAATAACCAACTTCTGTGTTTTATCAAAATGTTAAAACAATTCTAACAACTTCCAGTTAAAGTAAGGTTTGAAATGATGCTTTAAAACAGAGCACCAGAAAACAACCAAGGTTATGACATTAACAAAGCTACAATAACCTTATAAAACAACTTCCCAATAATGCTCACAAATAAAGCAAAGCACTGAGACAGTATTTGAACTACAAAGATATTTACTCAGCTGTGGTCAGAGCATCAGACTACTTCAATGTCTTTATTTATTTCTCCATTCAACCTTACAAATACTGAAGCACAAAGAGATGTAAACTTGGGAGAACACCAGCCCAGCTCCTGCAGGATCACAAAACACTTAAGCAATGCTAGGACTGCAGATTTCTGTTCTTCCTAACACACAAACATATTACTTGGACTGTCTTAGGACTCAAACTTACTCTTCCGTGGGGGCTGTGTCAGGGGGAAAGAAGACAGAGGAAGGGAGCCATTTGAACTTTAAAATTAATCTTTAATATATAACTGCAATTAAGAAAATTATGTCAGTTAAACATAGCTCCCCAAAACAGGGCAGAAGTGTCAATACCCACCAGAAACTGCAAATGAGATTTTACATAATAATGAAGGGGAACCTTATTCCCACAGGACATACAAGACTGAAAAGAACCAGCATCACTCCTGATTAAGTATTTCAACATCATCATGAAGTTTCATTTGTGTTTTTTATTGTCGAAAATGAACTGTGTTAGAATGGGGAAAAAAACCCACGGAGATCAGATGTGCCTTTGGCCAATCCTCCCTGACTTACCTTGCTTACTGCCCATAAGCACTTCCACCAATTTGAAATTCTGGAGGCACTCCGTCTGCCAAAAGATACAGCATGTAAATGTAGCTTCTGAACGACATAATTTTCCCAGATGTTTACATTATTGTGTTATATACTGTACACAGTGTATAACACAGCATGGAAAATTAAACATTTTTTAAAAATTAAATATTTTTAAACCAACCATGATGTTCTTCCTCTGACCAACTCCTTCCAAGACAGGAATAACTTTCATTTTACACACTCATGGCATCATGCTACCATGCTCCTAAAAACATTGGCACCCTCACAGCCACATTGTGAAGGGGCCCCTGTACAGCATGGTTAATCCCATTCCTGCTTTAGCGATGAACAGCTCATGTGGAGTATTTCCTGAATGCCCTTCCAGAGAAAGCATGCAGGACTAGGAATGAGCCTGCTCTTTGAGAAGATGGCCCAGGACGCAGCTTGGCAAAACCAGGCTGACCACTCCCCATCTCCTGGGGCACTCCACAGGCACTGATGGAACAAAACCCTCTTCCCATGTGCCACAGTCTCTTCTCCAAGCTACTGCTAGGGAGAAGTCAAGTCCCTTGCAGCTGGATCAGAAGAGCAGCACCAAGAGCTGAATCATTTATGACAATGACTGAAACCTTGCAAACATATGACACTCAGGACTGAGGAAGGGTCTTAAATTTTGGCCTTGAGACTCAAGAGACAAATGATCTTGCTTTACATGTCATGAACAGGGGTGTTGAGAGCCTCAACTGCCTACATGTGCTTTGCCTGATACTTGATGAAAGCTACTTGGGAGCATCTGCAGCCCAGACAAATTCTGGATATTAGAAAGAGACTTCCTGTATGCATGTTTATACAGAGAAACAAGTAGAACATTTAAAAATTATCACTACTGGAAAAATTGCAACTGAGCCAAAGAATTAAGTCTCTTAGGGCATATAGCTAGCTTCCCAAATACAGAGATCTTTCCCTAACAGAATTCCCAACTATACTGTTTGACTGTTGCTTTTTTTCAGATGAGACAAAACTTTGGACATGGTTGTTCCAATTTTTGTCAAAAGGTCCACAGCACTTGAGGAAATGGACTGACAACAGATCCTGGAAGTATCCAAAACAAGCTGCATGCTTTACACAGCGGATACACCTACACAGATCTATGATTATCACTTACTGCAGATAGTAGTCACATGCGTGTTCCAATGTACTCTTTAAATAAGCCCAAAAGGCAGCAGTCACCCTCTGCAAGCATGGCTGTGCCCTGGAGCAGTGGAACTGTGCTGATTTCCTGGCGTGCTGGCAAGCCCCAGGTGCAGAATAAAATGTGCATGCTACAGCTTTGTGTCTCCACACCGGTGTGGTTGGGCTGGCCAATGGCTTCGGATGCTAGCAAAGTCTACTAACATGTTTCCTGAAAGTCATGCTGTTTTGGCACTAACCCTAAGGACAGGCAGACTGAAAAGAGATTATCTTCCAAGGAAAGCAAGTGCATCTACAAGATTACAAGACGTATCTAGTAATTTCCAATGATGTGGGAAGGAATACAGACAGTAAAGAACATGGGTGCTGTTTCAGCTTTGAGTCCTTCCTTGCAGCCCTTGGGGGCTACAGAGATGCTGCTTGCCACTGTAGGAAGAAAATTTCTGCAGTGCTCTTTAACGTTTTTATAAATTGTCTGGATGAAGGAATCAAATGCACTGAGTTTCCTGATGATACTAAGCTAGGAGGAACTGTGGACTCCCTCAAGGGTAGGAGAGACCTGGATGAGCTAGAGAGCTGGGCAATCACCAACCATTTGAAATCTAGCAAGAGCTACTGCCAGATTCTCAACCTGGGATGGGGTAATCCTGGTTAAAAATACAAACTGGGGGATGAGAGCTAGAGAGCAGCCCTGTGGAAAAAGATCTCGCGGACTGGGTCGGTGGCAAGTTGAACATGAGCCAGCAGTGCCCTGGCAGCCAGGAGGGTAACCCGTGTCCTGGGGGGCATCAGGCACAGCATCACCAGCCAGGCAAGGGAGGGGATTGTCCCGCTCTGCTCTGCTCTAGGGCGGCCTCACCTCGAGTGCTGGGGGCAGCTCTGGGTGCCACAGTATAAGATGGACATCAACCCATTTGAGCGTGTCCAGAGCAGAGTGACCAAGATGATGAAAAGTCTCAAGGGCAAGACTTGGAAGGACCTCTCTGGGGACACTTGGTTTGTTTACCCTGGAGAAGAACAGGCTGAGAAGCGACTTCATCATGGTCAACAGCTTCCTCAAGGCAGGGAGTGAAGGGAGAGGTGCCAATCTCCTCTCTCTGGTGACCAGAGATAGCACCCAAGGAAAAGAGAATGAAGCTGCATTAAGGGAAGTTCAAATTTGGGAAAAGGTTCTTCACTGAAAGGGTGGCTGGTCACTGTGACAGGATCCCTAGGAAAGTGTTCATGCCACCAAGTCTGTGAGGGTTCAAGAAGTGTCTGGACAATGCTGTTAGTCATACACTTTACTTTTAGGAAATCCTGCAAGGAGCAGGAAGTTGGACTCAGTGATCTTTATGGGTCCTCTCCAACTTGAGATATACTGTGATTTTATAATTTCCTTTAAAGCAGCACAGAGAATTAGGAGGCAAGCATGATCATCCTAACAGTGATTGCCAGTTTCCCAACAAGGTAAAATTAGCAGAGTAGCTACATACATAAGTGTGTTTTAAATATTTCAAGACACAAATAACCAGTAAAAATATGCTGCTGCCCAAGAATCATGGTGTTCATGCAAGTAAATCTGCTTGATCTTGAAACACTGATGGTACCTTCCAGTACAGAGCACCCATGCCCACCTACCCTGAAGATTGCATTAAGCTTTGAGCAGCATGCCAGCCACAAAAGCTCATCCACCAAATGCTAACAACATTTATATTAACTGCAAATTAAGGGACTGCGATTTTTCTGAAGAGAAAACCAGATACTTCAGGGTCACTCAGGTGATATAGGCCGTGCTTAGGATCTTTCACTTACCTGCCTTCCAAGTAATGGGAGCACTTCTTTGATGACAGTCTGCACAGTGCTATCCTTATTTACTCGTAGAGAAACATATGCCATTCCCACCCTAAGGAGAAAAATACTTATTTTAGGACAATCATTTGACCTATCCTGTGTCTACCTTTTTAAACTAAGTAGAAAATTTTCTCTGGGCGTAGGCACATATTTGAATTAGTTGGAGAAAGTTGTTCACTGAGACTCATGGCAGATGTGGTATCAGCGCCACAGACAAGAAAACACTTTCATCGCAAGGAACTGTTAATTACAATTCTAGCACTGCAGATTAGCTTCTTCCTAATCACAAAGATAACCTGCAAGTCTTTCATAAAACTTGGCAATGCAGTTGCAACAGCAAAATGACTACATGGTTAAATTTTATCCCACAGGTCTTCAGATACTAGTAGGTCAGCAGACCATTTTGTTTCCACTATAAATATGCTTAAAATTCATACTGTCTCAGTGGTAAATATAGGGGGTTTTTTTATTACTTATTTTCTTCCTCCTCATCTCACATGGGAAGTTACACTGTAGTTCTTCCTACTTCATATTTCTTCAAAAAAATCCATCAATTTTTCAAATGATGTGTGTGTCATCATTTGTTTACAGATGTAGTTAATGTAAAGTTGCGTCTTTCTCACCAAACACGAAAATAGAACCGCACAAGTTGCACAGTATATTCCACGCATGTAAAGAAACCCAAGAGTTTCCAGGCATGGAAATGAATGTTATGCATACTACCCACTCAGAAAAATGACCAGAAGAATCCTGAAATACAGAAAAAGAAACTACAATCTCTGTTAGACTTCTGCAGCTTCAGTAACTAAAACAAACAAAGCTAGACTACAGAGGACAAATGTAGCCAAGCAGGATAACCTTGTGATGAAGAAGGAAAATACTCACTTTAGCCAGGCAGGATAAATTCTGATCACTTCCTCGTCCTTTGGTTTGGCTCTGATGATCCAAGCTTCAGGAACAGATTCACGGAATACTGAGCCCAAGTTGCTGTCCTCTGCAGCATCATTCCTGTTGATAACATCATCAGAGAGCAGCACCTGCTGCGTAAAGGTCTGAAGCTCATACTCCTGCTGGTCATCATTTATGTAGTACGCCCTCAAAGCAGCCTCCTAAAACACAGCAAGATAAATTAACATTTACTTGAAAAGACACGATTAATACCTATACAGCCATAGACATTATAAATACCTGATTTATGAAATAAACCTTTAACGCATGTTCTAACCTCAGAGCAGTGGACACATACCAATGGCAAAAAAAACCAAACCAAAACAAGAGTGAAGTCTTGAAAACAAATTTTAGTGAACGTGAAAGAAGAAAACTTGAGATACCAATGTACTTGAACACAATCCACAATATTTTTGGCAAGTGATAGTCATTTTAAGACCAAATGTTAAAATTCAGGTCCAATAAATCTACACTCACGCATGTAAAATTTACTCCACAAGGAAAACGGTAAATTACCCTTGATTGTACCCAACTCTGCCTACTCAGTCATCCTGCACTAAGGGAATGCTAAAAATTAGTGAGCTTCTCAGCCACAAGGCTGCCCTGAGCCCCTGTGAAGAGGAAAGGGAAGGGCTGTCCTTGCAAGGTGCACACAGTCAAAGGAATTTTACATCCATTATAGGCCCATGCCTGCAGCACCTCTGCTAACACAGATGCTGCAGTCAATACAGCTCACTAATGAGAACTTGTATTCATCTTCCCTGGTATTAAAAGCACCAGCCTGGTAAAATGTGCTTGAAAGGCAAGCAGCACTCCTAACTAAAAGTGTTTTTAATCCTGTACATAGTTTTTCTTAAAGATCTTTGACATGCAGAACACTACAAACCATTTTCAAAACTGCTGTTGATTTTGAGCACAGTATCAAGATAAAAAATCCTAATGATCTTTAGCTTTAAAATGTCAAAATTCTGATGTAATACATTCTTCACACTTCTCTGCCAAGTCTCTTATGACTCTGAGACCTCACCATGCTCAATTCTGTGGTGCATCACCCTATTCCCACTCGGGGATTTCTCTCTCACAGCATGGGGTCTCTGCCTAGCCCAGTAAATAAAGATCTGTACAGCACACTTGATCTAGTACTAAGTAATTTTTCCACCCCAGATGGAGCACTGGAAAAGCCAGCGAGTGGCCAGTATGTGATCAGTAATTCATTACTCTCACAGCCAAGAGGTGGAGATAACTATAGCAAGCTTCAGTGTTCAAAGCTGATTAACTCACGTGCAGTATTGGTGGCTGTCCAGGACAAACATCAAACCACTACTACAGAAAAGGAGCAATATTTAAGGAGCTGGTTATGCTGTATTGCTTGTATCAGTAAAACCAGGCTTCAGAGTAACACAGGGAAGCAGAATGACTGCTCAGCGTGCAATACTGTGGTCGCCATTATGCTACAGACATGTGAGCCACCCTTTCTTCAGATGCTCTAAAGTAAGAGCACTACATGAAGAAGTCAAATTACATTGTAATATTATAGCCCATTTACAGATTTTTGTTGTTGTTCAGTTACATTTCTAAAAGTTAGCTTTTTACTATTGTAATATGAAATCACATGTATCACACTGGAAA
Organism: Lycocorax pyrrhopterus obiensis; assembly: GCA_014706295.1. NCBI lineage: Eukaryota > Metazoa > Chordata > Aves > Passeriformes > Paradisaeidae > Lycocorax > Lycocorax pyrrhopterus. Next base: position 46,035,840 of record JACSVZ010000014.1, on the reverse strand, counting down.
ACTGACCCTCACTGGGTATCTTACCACAACTTCTTCATTTTTTGCAATCCTTGGAACTGAAATTAGTCGAAATTGATTGCGTTTCACTGCATCATTCCCATCAAATATCTTTAGCATTTGTTTACCTGAATGGAAACAATTGTATTTCATTAACACACACCTCGAACCAGAAAGCTACCTGAATAGGAAGGTCATAATGTAACTACTAAAAACCTGCTTTTAACCCACTAGAATGTTTCTTCATGGGAACATTCTTTCTCATAGGACAAGCTTTGAGGCTGAATATTTTAATATGTGTTTAGTTACTGTTCATTTAAAAGAGGGGTACATTCAGAGAGGAAAGAAGGATGAGTAATCACAGTTTTATCCTAGCTTTTGATATAACTGTTATAACCATACGGTGCATGTTATCACTTCTTCATCCTCAGCATTCAAGACTGCATTTATTATTGATTATTTGAACAACTTGAAGACCAAGATGAAGTGCCGTCCCCTTCAGAACAGCTCCCAGAGCACCGCCAATTCTGAGAAATTTAAGGACTTCCAAATAAAGTCCTTAAAATAGCTGGTTAAATGTACAGGCAACAGGAGGAAAATACAGGGACAATAGAAAAACTAAAAGAAAGAAGGTACAGCAAATGAAGACCTTCAGCCTTTTGCTGTGTTTCACTTCACTAAAACCTTATCAAGTCCATACTCAAACTGTTGAGTGCAGATTGTTGCCCAGACATCTGTGGAAGGGTGAAGAGTAAGGGATTTCAGGTTCACCTTTCACCAGGATGGGTTATGATTCAGGTACAGGCTGCTGTATGACGAAGTCTCTCTCTTAAGCAACTATTTTAAGAGTAATAGCAAAGTGCAACCAAATTCTCATAGAACAGGCAGGTTTTGAGAGGTTTTAGGAACAAGTTAATATTACCAGTCCATTACATGTGTCCTTACTGCCTCTGGATAGGAAACTAAGTTAATCTATCCAGACCAAAAATGAGATTCCATGAAGACAGACCTTGTGTCCTCTCCTGATCTCATCTTTATGGAGACACCTGATGAGCTGCTCAGCTTTGCAGGGTCTTGCAGGTACTCCACAGAGAGCTGATGCTTTACAGCAGACATAACTATTCTTCACAGACAGAATATGCCATTTTTATTGCAGTGTTGGACTGAACTATTAATGAAAGTCACCTGTTGCATGGCACAGTGTTACAGAGTCTGATCTCACAATAAATCTGTACACCTGCATTCATCAGCAGGTAATACAATCACTAGAAGCTATCACTTGCAATTCTTGAAATACTAGAAATATTCAGTGAAAGCCACATACACCAGCTGTAATGCCCACACAACTGGTTAATCATGCAGTCTGTTAACACACATGGTAAAGGAGACACGTTACATGATGGAGTCTACTTCCATGCTTCCCTCACAGCTTGGAAACACTTTGTAGTACAGAATAAAATACTGAGAGCCTTTTGCTCTCAAATAATATCAGCATTTAGGTTCAATGAAACACATTAGCAAATTGCCATTTACCACAGAAGGATTAAAAGGAGAACTGGAACTGGAGGAAGAAAACCATTAACCACCTCTAAATGATGACTGAAAAAAAGCAAGCAAGAATCCAGGAAGAAATGTGCATCACTGGGTATCTCAATGCTGCAGTGACAGATTATGAGAAAAGACTGCAGTGTACTTAGCAAGGACACTTCAGTGCTAGCTTTCTTGCACCACCTGAAACTAAATATATTGTGTCTAATCCACCTATTACTGCTTCAGCATACATTTTCCAACTTCAATCAAAAGCAGACACAACAGAACTAAAGGATTATCTAATACTTATGTGTGAAAGCAGTCTTTTAAAAATGATATTCTAATCCTTAAAGAAAAATCATGATACCTTAATTCTCATGATCTTTATTTCTCCTTATTCTGAGATGTGACAGCTACACTTGGACTTCTTTTTCAGTGTAGACTTATCCACTTCTTAAGGATATTTCTTCATTATCAATTCCACTGGTCATGGCACAATGTGTGGGCACGGATGTTCTCATTACGTAACATGAAGACCTCATTGCACAACAAAGCAGTCCCCAGTACAGCCTCCCATTCTACTCCAAAGTCATCCTAGTCTCCCTGGGACAAAACTGGCTACGTTGACTGGCCTAGTGAAAGGTGTCCCCACCCATGTCAGGGGGCTTGGGACTAGATGATCTTTAAGGTCCCTTCTAACTCAAATCATTCTATGATTCTATTATGATATTCAAAACCTTACTGAACACGACAAAACGCTCTGAGCGACCTTGCTTGAGCAGGAGGTTGTCCTAGATAATCTCCATGCTGCCTCCCTCAGCCATACTGTTACTCTTTGGAGGGAAGCTGGTATAACAGATGCATGTACAAAGAAAAACAGACAGACAGAAACAGAACAAATAAAATCACAGAATCATAAAATAGTTTGGATTGGAAGGGGCCTTCAAGGATCATGGAGTACAAGAATCCTGACATGGACATCTTTCCCTAGATCAGGCTACTCAGAGCCACACCCAACCTGGTATGATACATTGTGACTTTTCAATTATTTTTGTTGATATGAAAAGTAGTATTACCACGGATTTTCAGTTTTCCAATTATCATAGTAGCTGGGTCTGTTGTCAATTTCTTTTTAGTCACAATATAAGGAAGATTTAAATATCACCACCTCTTGCTTCTAAAGTACCCTTGAAACTCAACAACCATTGCACTGAGACTATAGCACACACCAGAAAGTGACCTACGCCTTTAAATTCTTCTGGATTCATGCCAGAAAGAGTGGAAATCTTTTAGAAACAGATTTCTGTCAGAGTGATCACCATGGTAACTATAGCACAGACAAATGTTAACCAAAAGATACACTGTGTCCTGGGTGACCTTCTTTAGAGCTAACACAACTTGAGAAAACAAGCGAACACTGGTTACTGACTGCACAGCTGATGTTCTGAATACGAACTTTCATAACACTATCAAAATCTCTGCTGTTTTCTCTAGCAATCCAGAGAGCAGACAACCATCTGAGAATAAAAACATTCATCCAAGTTCTAGTACTTGTTTTCATTTGAAGGGCCTTTATAGTCTGCTCTTATGAGATCCTAGCTGGCCTAAGAGAATCCCCAGCAATTGTAACTGGAGAATTTTTTATGAGCTCTACATGTCTTAAGAACAGTCAAAGAACAGTTGGATTGACTCTCAAAATAAACTGGTTTACAAGAAGAAGTTTAGATCTACAGACCAGTGGTAACGGCCTAAGCTCAAGCATATTTCTTAGTTAGATAAACATAATGCTGGTAATCTGGTATCCATCACACAAAAAACCTCCTCAATTTCATCCAGGAAAAATCACATTTAACTTTGTCACTGCCCTCCTCACGGGGGACACTTTACAGCAACCCAGTGAAAAATGGCTTGCTTGCACATGAGCTTCTGGAAGGCCATTAAAAAAAGAACAAACAGCTACATACTGGAATTAGTCACCCAGAAGTACATTTCTCCACTGATTCAGGAGCACATCCAACACTTGTAAGTTAAGGGGTGTCTTATGCCAGTCTGATTTGTCAAACTAGCCTTGGCAAGAAGCTCAACTGCTACCACTTCTGAAGTTAGATAAAGCTCTTCCTTCCACCTGTCCCAATTTTTAAATATTAGAAAATTATCCAGTTACAGAAGTGAAGTCTACATACCCCTACTTAGTACATCTATATAAACCCCCTTGCTAATATGCAACAGATGCACTTATCAAATTGTGGTATTTGAAGGAGTTACTGCCTGTTTTGTAATACCGGCACCTCACTGCTAAACGTCTTTTGTCTTTTCCTGTTGGATCAGAGTACACAGTATCAGGGCTTTCTCCTGAAAAACATATTATTTTTTTCTTACCATGGGATACTGAGCTGAAAATAACCCATTATTCATGCTTACCCTTTTCAAGGGGAAAATAACTATAAAAGGTTAACGTCAGACATAATTTACCAAATTGCGGAATTTGATTTCAGAGGCTAAGATACCAAGTTTTCCTGGGAAAAGGATAAAACAGCATTGGATGAGTCCAAAGCTCATGTTCCCTTTGACTTCCAAATCCCCACAGACAGGACATGGCTTCTGAAAAGACTTACATGTGGCTTGTGACTGAGATAGGAAAATGATGCAGTCCTGAATAATTTTGCCACTTAAGAAAGCTAGAGGCCTACTCTGAGTGTATTTGTGAAAATTACTCTTAAAAGACTTAATTCTAGCAACATAGCTTACCAAGCACCATTCTTCCCCCAAAAACTTGTGTTATTTACATGCTTTATGCTCTCCTTCTTTACTGCTGCTTCATATTACAAGAGTGGGGACTATCAAATTTTGGGTTATTTCAGTATTAGGATTCATAACCTACAAGATGGCATTTATGTATGTAAGAATTATGTGGTTTTTCTTTTATTGCCCTTGAAGAGAGCCGTGGGTCTATCTAACACAAAACCATTTTATCTCTTACTCGGCAGATGAACAGCAACCGGAGCAGAGTAAAACAGAGGCAGAGTAAAACAGTAGAAGGACGTGCTGTGAAACCTCTGTTTGCTGACAGCACTGCAGCCCCCATTTCTCGGACAGACAGATTCCTCTAAAACCTCCTACAGAATGGGTTTTCTTTGATGTCTGAATTTTGTCCTGCAGAAGATGAATGAATGCTGAATCAGACAGTTCACTTGCAGCCAGTGAGAGACACTCACAGGGCAGATAGTGTCTTTTTCCAAATCTGCTTGTATGTCTATCAGCTCAGAAACTGTATGGTTGTTTTTACATTAATTTTATGCTTTTGATTTCAGTATCTTGGTAGGCTAAATATAGTGGTTGATTTAACACATTTAAGCTACCAATATTAAGACTCAGATCTTGTAACTTTACACATCACTCAACAGGCCCATTACGACAGCAAAGAAACAAAAGTGAATGTAGACTACTAATTAAAATCTTCTTCCAATACTAAACTACAGACTTTATATCCTTTTCTATTGGTTTCTTTCCTATGGAAGAAGTGTGTCTTTCCACAACAATATTATTCAATTTGTTCTGACTTGTTTTCACTGTTTTTAAAAATATAAACCCCTAAAACATAGAGAGCTGGAATTAAGAAAAGCTAAATATTCTCGAATGTAATGGAGTTCAGACACTCCTGAAGTAGAGCATGGTAACATCCCAAAAGACGTGGCAGATGTACTGAGTCAACACACAGAAGAAGTGAGCAGCTCCTTCTTGACCCATGTCACACAAATGGTGTTATCTAGAGACAGGTCAAAGTGGTACAGGCCCCTACAACTGTTTCATTGTCATGTTAAATTCAATAGGTTATGACTCCCCACACACAGAGAAGCACAACAGCCCAACAGCTGGCAGGTGAACCTCAATAACTTTATCAGGTAGGTTATCAGAGAAGACATATCCTGAGCTGACACAAGGTCATCGATCCCATGGTGTGGGGGTGGCACACACCAGACGAATCCACAGGGGAAGTTCTGTGGGACACCTCACTGACCAAGGAGGTCTCTCAGATTGTGGGGATATATGAGATGCATGTGAAAAGCATTCTGGGATGGTACAACAGTTGTTAGGGGAACTTTAGGAGAGGAATCAAAGGGAGAGATCAAGGTGGTTTGGAAAAGAACTAGTATGGGAAAAGAGAGGGATAAGGAGACAAAGGAACCTGGTCACATTTAAAGAAGTTGCTGGTTGGTACTGCATGGCCATGCCCTGGACCTCATCACCACAGTCTGCCCTGTCTTATCAGTAAATGCTGTTTCTGACTGTTTTTGTGAGTGTGGTTTTAGCTGAGCTTTCTAAATCACAGCAAAGTTACTGTGCTCTACACTGCCCTATGTTTTGTGAAAATGCATTATGAGAAAGCAATTTTTTATGCCACTGTTCTATTTAAAACACAACTAATGATACTTTACATGACCCTTGAAAATATACCATCTAATGCTGCTTTCTCCAGTCCAGAGACGGCCTGAACAAATGACATATTAAAGTTTGTATCCTGCCCTGAATTTTCATATATTTTTTCTTCTTTTAGGAAGGCTAAACTAAAGCTGAACTGGCCCGCACTAATACTTTCAATGAATCCAGTTGAAGTATCTGGATACATAATTTGCTCTTTTTTACAGCAGTAAGGGAAATAGGCTTAATTGTTGAAATGAAGAAGTCCTCACACTCAACCACATAAGTCACTTAAAACACTGGAAAAACTGAAAGCTGTTTAGATAAACTGCAGTTAGTCAGACTATTTTCCCATAATAACAAAGTATGGCAGTGGATCATAAAGTCATTCAGGAACTAAGAAAGTGAAACAAGAGGATGCTTGGGATCCCTTCTATAACTGATTTAATTACTTATTGAGCTGATTTTTTTAAAAATCCAAGTAGCATTTGCATAATTAGCCTCTTAATTTTGTAAGAGCCTCAGGATTAAAAAAAATATAGTATTTATTGATTTGAAATGTCCTTTTTTACAACAATCCTTGCAGCTACATTAGGTAGCAAGCACCATGTTGTTCTAGTTACTGATATGGATATAGGGGTGGGGAACTCTTAAATTGCAGTTTTACCTCATCTTCTGAAACATAAGAATTTGGTTGCTACCAACTCCAGAAAACGCCACATGCTTAAAAATTTAACTGCATAGGAAGCAGCCAGTCCAGCTCAATCCTGTTTATTGCAACAAGCCCAAGCCAAAAAAAAAAAATTCACCTGGTGTGTTCAGCAAAATTTGGATCCAGAAAACTTAGAAGCAAAAGGCTTTGAAAAGACATTGCTGTCTGCCCTTTAAATTCATTGCTTATCTATGGACTATTAACACCATGTTTTATTTCTTCAGTTACCAAGTTGAGAGAAATGACCTATTTGTCAAGGTAACGAACAGATTGTCACTTATGTCAACCTACCAATGGAAAATACCAAGGAGATATTTGTAAAGCCCTGGATAAATGTGTTGGACCAAAACTTTGGACCTGAAATTAAAACCTAACATTAAAAAAATAGCAATTTAATATTTTGTCATAAGGCAATACAAGTTAAGATTATATGAATAAAGACTGAAATGAGTGACTATTCACCTCTTACTAAAATATTGCTTACTTGAATCGGTTGAAATTTGGATATCTTTTGTTGATCCTTGTGTTGACCCATCAACATCATCATCTTCATCTGTAAAAGCAGAAACATTTTAAGAAAGGATTTTTGTTAATTTGAATGGAGGGGAGGGAAGAAGGTATTTGTAACTTAAGAACAGTTTCCATCAAACAAGCTAACACAAAAGGAACCAGTCGGAAAAGCACACTTTCTTTTTCTACCTAATTTATGATAATAATTCATAGTATTAAAACAGTATTACAAAAACAAATCTGCATTGTCATGTAACTATAATGAAGGCATACCTGAGATCCTTATACTATTAACTTTAATATTGCAACGACTGCATTTCATTCTTTCCTAAAGCTCTGATGTTTGCCTGTGACCGAAGTATGTATGGTTTCCATTAAGTTTTAAATTACCAAATCAATCCAGGAATTGCAGTAACAGCCTTCCAGTCAGAAATACTGATGTTACAGAAATAATTTCCACAACTGAAAAACAAAGTTTTTAACACTCAAAGAGAAAGAAATTGCTGCTCTCCAGAAGAGGACTTCGACAGTAGGCTCATTACTCTCACTAAAGCTAGGAGCTAACATGTCAGAAAATAATGCACCCTTGTAAAACCATACATAAAATACTACGAAAAGATTAAAATAAATACTATGAACATTTTGCATTTGCTTCTGTGAAGAACATCCTCACTGCGTTCTCACTCCTGACACTCAGGGCCATATGAGACCAGTGCAAATCCAAACGTGAGCAATTTTCTTTCTCTGAGGGTAGCAGCAGAGTGCAATGCAAGTGCTCATCACATAATAGTAGTCATACTCATGATGCCTTAGGTTTTAAATTTTGTATTTTTCAAATTCTGTACTGCTTAGTGTGTAACTCTGAATTTTCTTGTAGCCTGTTAAGTTCTGCTCTCTCATGCTAAGGTAGACATAACAAAGCCTCTCCAGGCCTGCTCTCCAAGGACACTCAGACCGTCCTAGGCCCAAAAAGTATAAATCAAAAGCCTTTGAGAGGGGGCAAGCAGAGGGGAATTACATTGTTAAACTGAAGCTTTAATTGGAGAATTAACCCTGATATGCAAATGAACCAAACCTATAAAAGTGTGAAGAACTCGTTCCTGTTGTCCATCTTGGGGTCAAGACCTGTTGTCCATCTTGGGGTCCATCTTGGCAGTAGCCTCTGGCTCCCCAGGGTGTACCTTTGAAAGCCTTTCAAATAAACACCCACCTTTACTCCTGTCTTGGGGTGACTCTATGATGTGTATCCCCTATCGAGCCCCATGCCCAAAAAACTAATTTTGTGCCTTTTCCGTGTCTTTAAGCTGAGCTTGAGGAAAAAAAACCAAATGAACTTTTCAAAGCAGGTTCTCAAGGACACAGAGATTACACTCCTCTGCGTTCTCTGGCTGCAGGAACACAGAGGGAGCACCCTGCTTGCTTTCCTTCAGCCAGCTGGTTTTTTTTTCCTTCCCGGTGTGAGACGGAGAGCTGAACTTTGTTTCCCGGGACTTTGGTTTTTCCCTTCTTCTCTTCTGAACTGTTTCAACAACATCAGAACACATCGGGAGAATTTTCTCCCCGAGGCCCGGGGGTGGGCCCTCGCCGACCCAGCTCCGAGGAGGAGAGAGACCACACCTACAGAAGGACTCTGAAATCTTCCCAGGCTTCTCTCTATAGCGAGAGATTTCATTTCATTATTTGGCATCGTTATCCTTTTCCTGTGTGTTTGTTAAAATAAATAAATTTTATCTCTTTCACTTTCCTTCGAGGAAAAATTTCCTTTTTTCCCGAACCTGGTGGGGGGAAGGGTGGTTGTAACCTGGTTTTCTCTCAGGGGATATATTACTAGATTTTGGCCAAACCACCACAATTCCCTTACTCCTGCCTCGTCTCTGTTTCTAGGAGGCCTCTTAAGGCATCACTCACACCCACTGAAAATCCCAGTCAGTCTTGACTGGGATGCAGGCAAAGCTCCCAAAAGATATAAGCCAGGCAATACCTTTGTAAAAACTATGCCTTGCAGCTGAGGGAGAAAGCAAGAGACCAAAGCACAAAACAAGAAAGAAAAAATAAAATACAATCAGTAAAGGCAGAACTTTAGACCAAAAGAGATACTGGGGAAGTCAAAATCCTAAAGCAGGAGAACCTTCCAAGAAGCAGAATCATAGCACGTCAAGAAGGGTACTAGGCAGTAGTCCTAAACATGACACCAGGTAACTCATTGAATATTTGGGTAATGCTTCAAGTGTCTACAAGAAAGACCAACAATAATGCTTTTGAGTTGTAACTTTTAAAATATAAAAAGCATGTTGAGATATTTTCCCTGTTACAGCTGACAGACAAACAGATCAAGCTTCAAACTGGAGAGAAATTTAGACAGTATGGTCTTGAAACACCCTGAAATACGAGAAAGCTGAATGTCTTCTTGAATTTCACTCCAGACAATTAAGTTTAAAAAAAAAAAAAGTAGTAAATATAACAATAGGAAATGACCGCTCCTGATTGCTCCCAACCCTCTTCTTTCTCAGTTCAGATGGAAAGAAGCTGATTTCTTTTATTAGACTTTCTCCTTCAGTCTGAATAGCAGGGAAATTTACACCAACAGCATCTTGAAACTATTCCAGTGAAGTTCAACTTGAAGTTTGTGATGACAGGAGTCATTTGGAGGAAGGGGCTACACTGCTCTACCATTGCATCTCCCAGTAGCTCAAGAGTTTTAAAGAAGCCTCTTTCAGCACAGAGATGTTTGCTGAATGTTGGTGATGAAGCTCAGCATTTATGCCATGGCAAAATCTACTTCGGACAAATGGTCCCCAGCAGGTTAGCAATGATGGGTGTGCTCATTCACTGCATGGGACAAGTCATCTGGCACTTCCCAAACACCAGCTTGGGATGAGTTGCCTGCAGCAATCAACTCATCCGGGCAACTGCCAGCACTCCTTTGGTACTTCAGACTGGTCTTTTCACAATCTTCAGAGCGATGCCCTTCGTCAGCTGTGGCAACAGAGGAGCACCCTCTGTGCAAGCCACATCAGGAGAACTTCTTAATGAGCCTGCCATCACACAGAAGTGCTAATTATCCTCCAACAAAGGAGTTCCTTGCTCCCCTAAAACATCCGTAACAAGCACACAATCTTTAACAAGATCTGGAATCCAGAGTCTATGCCTTTTCCCTAGAAAAGCAGCAGCAGCTCCTGAGGCAGCTGTCCTGAGCGGCTTCATTGTCAGAGGAGCATCAAATACATCCTAAGAGTGTATCAGGGAGCTGCTGGACTCATGACACACCTTGGTAACTTTCAGCACATGCCAGGAGCTAGTGGGGTCTTGTAAGAAAATGAACGTCTGTTCTGTGAACATGGGTAACAAGAAGGACTAAAAGGCACTGAATTTCCTTGACACAGGATGATGTGAGAATTAGTTCAAGACAATTCTTGGCTCTGCCTTTGAGGAAGAATCTGGGCAAAGAAAAACAGCATATAGCAATGGTATGTGGTGCTTTTGACCGTGAATTGCAGACACCTGATCTTCAGCAGATGACTGAGAATGACAAATGTCCAGCAACAGGTCTCGAAGCAAGGCTCAACAGGATGTGGATGGTGTAACAGGAGTCACATGTGAAGACACCAGAATAGTATCTGAACATTCAGGACATAGGTGCTAAACCAAGGTGCTAAACAGCACTGTCAGCTAAAGAAACACAGAACAAAACACTTTATGCACAGCGGAGTGCAAGGCAGGTACTGCAATACAAATATTACTCACCATGCCTTGTGCTGAGCCACAGCTGTGGCCCACTGACCACAAAAAAAAAGGAAGATGTCAATTGCTGGGGCAGCTGTCAAGTACACAGGTATGCAACAGGTCAGCAGCAGGAGGAAAGGGGAGCATCCCCATGGCTCTGCCTCTGCTCCCCTGGGTATCAGCAGCCCCTCCATCCTGGGAGGCAGCTGCCCACTGGATGACAGGGAGCTGAGCCCAAGGGGCGGGAATTCTCATAGGCCACAGAAAAGAGATCTTGCGCTAGAAATGAGATTTTCAGGGTGTTGCTATATTGTATCTCTGTTATATGCAGGCTAAGGACTATAAAAATGCATTCTGGCTTTCCAAACAAATTTTATTCAATTTGATTTTTGTTTCCCTTCATATCACAATAAAGTACTGGAAATGGTCCAAATGAAGTTAGTGAATATTTCTCCATCCCTATGTATCTGCTTCTGACCACGAGCTAATGGCTGCATTCTCTCAATTCAAAGTATAGGACATACTTTTTTCTTAAAGAAATGCAAAAAGGCCATTCTTACTTTAAAAGACCTCGACTGTGCGTAACACGAACTCACACACTTAGCATGTAGCATTAAGTCCTGAAATAGAAAACCTTTTCTTCCATCGCTTAAAATATTGAAAGAAGAGACTACAAGGTGCAGCTAAAACCTTGGATTTTCTCATTTAAGGTGCTCCATGTTCAATTTTTATTAAGAGGTGGTTTAAAAATAAAAAAAAAGAAAGTTTAAGTCTGACATATTAAAAGAACACAACACTGTTGAAGAGAGAAACTTAGTTAACATCAGCAAAGTCAAACCAAAGACTTTATTTTAAAGGTTTGTGATTAACTTCTCTTAATTATAAAAATACAACTTTATCTTCACTTAAACCTGTGGTACACTTGTGAATAACCTAACAATAGACCTGTATCAAAGTTCACAATGAGTCTTGCAGCAAAATCAAGCTCATCCAGACTGTTTATTACTGTTACTTCTTATGTTGGAAGCATTAGGAACTCTGCAACTTTCAAGTGGGTACTATACTACATCTTTGCCCACTAGCAAGCAAATCCACTAAAAAGAGAAACAGCTCACTGAAAAAAAAACAACTCACAAAAGCAACCTAATGCCTCCTCTCTGCCTGTACACTCTTGACAGGTCACTGGAGTGTGCCTGGGTTATTGAGACCTTGGGTCACGCAGTTCATGCAGTAGCAGGACTGCTCTGGTACAGCTTCTGCACATAGAACACAGGGCTCTTGCTCGTGATCAACTCTCCTCACCAAAACCAAATCTATGTGCTCAGAGCAGAAAGTTCAAGAGCAATTTGCCAGGTTGAGAAAAGAGCAGCTGCAAATATTTAACTTTCATGAGCTGTATTTTCCCTACTTCTCATTTCCTTTCCTATTCCATTCAAGCACCAAATGAAAGGCTTTACAAGAACATAATAATCAAAATATAAATCAAAAAATACTTGTGTACTTCAGGCTTAAAAAAAATTCCCATTCCTAAAGAGCTGTTAAACAAACATTCACTCTAGATGGCAGCAGAACATTACCCTGCATAGACACATGGTATCGTTTTGGCACAGAAATCTTAAAAACGACAAATGCGTAATCCAAGAGACAAATAAAAGTATCTGTACACATGACATGACAAGTAACTGTTTGTAGCAATGATAACACTAACACCACAAATTTTCTGATTTTAGGTTTTCACTTTCTTTGTTTCAAGAATAGTGCACAAACTGCCCTGCACTAGTAAACAAGTTTCTGCATTTTGCACAGCGTCCATTTAAAAATGTCTAACCTGTCCCAGAAATAGCAAGAAGTTACAGTATTGCCACAAAAGCCAGTAAAAATTAGCAATAATATACTTAATTGAATTACGACACTAGGTTAAATATGCTCATCAATTAGTTGCATTCAACTTTGAAAGGTTTACCTGATTCTGTTTGCATATTTTCTGATATTCGAAAACAATGCAATTTGCTGAAGTTGCGAGAAAACAATTGCACACAATTTGGAGGAAGAATCATATTCCTTAATCTTCCAAAGGTACATTCTGGCGTGACAATTACATAGCAAGCAGCATGAGCCTATAAACAACAACATCAGTTAAGAACTTGTGATACACAAAGGAAGTAAATTTATTCATAACAAACTATGACTGAAATTGTATAACTCAGGTTAGGGATGCTACAGACCTTTTGTAAATCACCTTCATCAAATGAATGGCCCATTTTTCACCCTAGATTTTTATTTGTTTGATTCAAGTTTTGTATAACCAATAATGGGGAGCCTTAATATGTCATGAAACTTTCAAGGATCACAAACCTGCTCTATTGAAAACAAAAGGTTTCTATACAGCTACATGGAGAAGTTTAAAGTTTTGGTCTCATACTCTGATCTTCCATTCTATATGGATATTTACTGGGGGAAATGGAAAAGGTGAACAGGTTATATCGAATCCCTTGAAAATAGCAGCATCCTCTTACACAGCCATATCCACATGCAGATTCTGAGGTACGACTGTTTTCAGTTTTATTCCAAAGGATGACTGGATAGTTTCTGCCTTTACACTGTTGCAAATCTTCTGCCATTATTGAATACACATACCTTTGTATGTATGGCCACATAGCACATTACATTTCTTAGACTGCTCTCAAAAACAGTCCCTCCCACCTTGGAAATTATGTCTCAGATTAAAATACAAATCCCCATAATAGGAAAAAAAAATTAAATCATTGAAATCATAACCTTAAATACTGAATAACCTCTAGAGTTTTATTTCAAATCATTATTACATGGAGTACCTCATCTAGCCCTAAGTAGCAAATTCATGATTTCTTACACATATTTTTCAGTTCCCACTTCATCTGATGCTACTTTGCACCTCCATCTTGTATTTTAATACAAGGTGGCATTAAGTGGATGGACTAATTGTTATCTGCACAGCGCATTGTATATCAGTGTGTGAAAAGCTGTGGTTTCCATAACAATTATTGAAGGGTACCATCAGCTTGCACAGGAAATAAACATGTGTCATGTGAATGGAAAAACACAGAACCTCATACTGACAGCTTAACAAAATCCCAACCACACAGGTTAACACCTATTCTACACTGAAATAAGAATAAACATATTAGAATGGTAAGTCTTTAATCTTGCAGAATTCATGATTTGAAAGAAATTCTGACTTAACACAGAAAGTGACTGCAGGCTTCCAACCACAAATCTATGTTTAGTCCCTGTTAAATTCCATTAGATTTACATAAAGCTTCACTGTGACTTTGAGAGTTGCTCATTAAAATGACTATGAGGAGGATTTAAAAAATCAGATTTCCCATCTAACACATAAATATATATATATATATATATATGCGCACATAAATAAGTGTATAAATTAAGTGTATTTACAAAGTGTACACAAAATATATATTTATATGGTGTGTGAATAAATTATGTTTATATCAAGTGTTTAAATAAGCACATGCCCATATACATGTGGTTCCCACAAATACATGCAGCAGCACAACATACCAGGATGCCACACCATTCACATCTCATGCCAGAGAGCACCTCAGAAGACCCACAGGTTTTTTTGCAAAATTCACAGCGAGCACTTGAAGAAAGGTTTCCCTCCCTCCAGTGGTGGTGGTAAGTATCCTGAGGGAACACATCACGACTTAGCATTACATGAATCAGACACAGATGCATCTTCAATCCAACTTTAAAATCAGTAATTCAAACAGCTCTGAGGAAACAGCAACAGAGACTAGGGCATTAAGTTTTTCTCAAGATAAATAGGAATCTTAGCAATCTTACATTTCACTAAAAGAAGTTTCATCAAACTATCAAAAAATTTATCACAGTGTTTTTCCTTCACAGTCTACTAAAAAAATTCTTTAAAAAAAATCCTGAAATATCAGTATTCTGTATCTACTGTTCTGTGAGAAGAGAAGAAAACAGGCAGTCTTGCCTTAGTCAGACTGCAGGAAGCATGAGGACAAGAGAATGTATGCCAGGGATGCAATGCAGCCAACAGCTCAACATACAGGATAAAAAAAAAAGAGTTCCATGCCAGCTTTTGCAAAGCAAACTTTTATATAAGACGCTTGATTTTTTTTTTTTTAATTTTTAGTTTGGACGTTGTACACATTCCACAGACTTTTCAGTAAGAGTTCAAAAGCGTCGTGCCTGTATCAGCATTTAAGTTCATCTCACTCTTTGTAATATATTCTGAAGTCACACATGTACTTTGCCTGCCATTAAGCAACAAAAGTGCTTTGACAACTGGCAGCACGTGAAAGTAAAGACCAAGACTGCTCCTCTAGCCCACAAAATGCATGACCACCTTTCCCTGCAGAGGCATCCGCACTTACGTGGTCCAGGTGCCCATCCTGGTGACACTGCCGGCAGTCACTGCAAGCAAACAGGATACAGTCTGTGTGCACATGTAGCTCACAAACTAAAAGCACAAAAACAAGAAAACTTTAGGCTGGTAACCCCAGGGCTTTTTTCCATCTCCTTCCTCCCTCTCTTCAAATATTCCTCCACTATCCTTTTCACACCATACTTTCTCTCCTTCATGCTCTTTACATTCAGCAAAGGTAGATAACAAAGAAGTTTACCAGCATTGTTCTGTGTCTTCCTCCACTTCCTCTCTGTCAAAAAGATGCAGCAAATATAAAGGAAAGGCTGAGCTAATTTTGCTCATAAGCAGCACTTGTCCTATTTCCTCCAATTACAGCAAGTTAAATGTGTTCAACTGCTGGCTTTGTCTTGCAGTCTAACAGGAACTGGTGCCTACTCCAATATACCTGTGTCTGAAGGCTACTTTGATTCAATCACCACATATAGGGTAAATCACCGTTTCACTGTCAAAAAAAGCAAATAATTTTTTCAGAGCACTCTCCTAAGTCAGGTTAACATTGCCTTCCCAAACATTGTAGGTACTGCAGGTGGAAGAAGTTTTAGTAAACCCTGTAAAGGTTTAGGCAAGTTTTGGTTTTAAAGTACCTTCATTATTTAAAATCTGACATGAAATACCAGATATGAAAGAAAAGAATCTGCAGTTAGGATGCGAAGAATGAGTTACACAAAAAAAAACAAACACCAAAACAATAACCAAAAGATCTCAATATCCAGCTTCAAGATTTCCATTCAATATCCATTTCAAGAGTTAGGAGGGTTCTCTATGGGCCCCAGAGACAGAGATGGATGAAAAAGATCCTCCATCCTGCAACTGCTTTGTAAATACTTGTATTGCTCTGGGAAGGCATCTGATTTTTCATTGAGTAAATGAAAGCAAGAGACAAGCATTAAGTTTTTCAAACATTTTTTCAGTTCTGGTCAAACAGGTTATTTCTCCAAGCATATCACAAAAATATGAGAACTGCAACCTGAAGATTGGAAAGTGGCAGCTGCACACACTAGCACCTTATCTGAAAGTATCTTGAAAACAAGGTTATTAATTTACATAGAGAATAATACCCAATTTGAAATCTCTCTGGACTCTTCCGCAGGTGAGCAGAATTAACATTGTGTTATTCTAACCCCACAGAAGACATAATCTACCACCACACCAAAGCAAAGACTCGTGACTAAATCAACCACAAACACACACAGCTCCCCATGTTCAGTGTCTTCACTGCACTCAAGAACTTCTCTGTGAGCTGTGGCACAGTCCCTCCTCCACTCACATTTCTCCCTGTTCATAGATGTAACAGGAGTATTTTGCAGTTTTTCCAGTTCAACTACCAGGCAAACTAGATGCTTTGAGTCATATTCTTGCTAATGGTAAAAGTGTCTGTAGATGAAGTTACAACTTCAAGGAATTTACAAAAGCATTGGGGGTTTTATTGTTAATTCTGCCAACATAGGCATGCGCTGCCCTTAGCTATACTTTGTAAGAACAAAGAGGGGTTTTTACCCTTGGTTTAATTCACATATGCTGCTTCTAGCACTAACCCTACCCCAGAATTAATAAGAAATATATTCACATGAATGGCAGGAGTGTCAAAGGAGTTAATCCCTTAAGCTAACTATCCTGCTGTAGGAAAGAGGACGTTTTTGAATGTAAAGATCAAGTCAAATCAGAGGTCCTACAAAAAGAAATTCATCTCCATCAGCCATTCCATAATCTGCATAATTTTAAAAATCATAACAGAATGATGATTTTCTATTCAAACTAGTTATGAAAGTTCTTTTGATTGCCAAAAACCCCAAACTGATTAATTTCAGATACATACACTTGGAAGAAGAACCTTTACAATGTTAACTGCCTCCTTCTCCAGTAAATCTGCTGCTCTTGGTCAATGCTTAACAAGAAACTTTTGTAAAGAATTCAGCACCAAAAAAATTATTTTTTTTACTTTCCATCCCTGCTTTTTGGAAATAAAAGGAAGAGCAACTCTCACCATCATGAGTCCAGGTTCAACTGACACCAGTGAAATCTGGTAGCAAAAATAGCTAACCAAAGCAATCAGTAAATGATAGCAGAATTTGGAGTCCAACAATTGTAACTTTTACCAATGAAGTGTATGCATTTATTTGACCACGGATTAATACACATGCATGCTCATTTCTGAGAACAGATCCCCTACTGTGCACCCACAACATTTATGTGGGTGAAACCTTTTATTTCCTTAAAGAAAGTTTATTCTATTTTAAGATATAAACAGTCAAAAACAAGTGGCTAAAATTATTTTACAAGTACATTTAATGATGTCAATAATTTGCTTAGGAAAGGTAATTCCATCTTAACCCTCTTTTTAATCTTAATTATGGTAAAGAGTCCAGGAAAAGTTCTTAATTTTAGTATCAGACATGAACATCATAAACAAGAGTAGATTTGTAGTATTAAGCTAAGTCATTAGAAGTAAACAAAAAAATGGAAGAATGTTCAATATCTCCATCTGGATTTAAAAGCTCTATAGCTTAAAACACTAGACTTCTAAAACAAATTCCAAAAGCAGTTTTGAAGAATAAAGGAAGAATCTTGTGCATTTTATGAACTTCAGCTGCCCCTTTTAAGATACATCTTAAAAAATTTTCAGAGAAACAAATTGTAAACTTACTGGTATTCAAAAAAAGGGCTACCAAAAAAAGCATGCCACACAAAATAGTAAAACTGTCAAATCCATGTGAGGAAAGCAATTCAGAATCTTCAATGGGCCATAAAAAAATTTCTGTGCATCTGTAATACCTAAATACAACATGTGATTTCATGTGTAACACTTAAATAGAAACATCTGAAAAAAATATTTCTTTGCACTTGTGTGCTGGTTTCTACTGGGGCAGAGTTAATTTTCTTCACAGTGGCTAGAATGGGGCTGTGTTTTGGGTTTGTGCTGCACACAGGGTTGATAATATAGAGATGATTTAGTTATTGCTGAGCAGGGCTTACACAGAGCCAAGGCCTTTTCTGCTTTTCATACTGCCACGCCAGTGAGGAGGTTGTGGATACATGGGAGGTTGAGAGGAGACACAGCCAGGGCAGGTGACCCAACCTGACCAAAGGGATATTCCAGACCATTTGACATCCTCCTCAGTGTTTCAAGCTGGGCACAAGAAGGAGGAGGGAGGGGACGTTTGGAGCGATGGCATTTGTGTCCGCAAGTCACTGTGAGGCGTGAGGGGCCCCTGGAGATGGCTGAAGACCTGCCTGCCCTTGGGAAATGGTGAATGAGTTCTTTGTTTTTCTTTGCTTGTTCGTGTGGCTTTTGCATTCCCTATGCAACTGAATTGATCTCAACCTGTGCGTTTTCCAGCTTTTACCCTTATAGTTCTCTCCCTGATCCCACCGGTGGGGCAGTGAGCAAGGAGCTGTGTGTGGTGCTTGGCTGCTGGCTGGGGTTAAACCACAACAAATGGATACAATGCTAATGCAGTAGAATTAAGAGAGTAAGAATATGAAGGCAAAATTTAGAAAGCTTTAACTAAATTGGATCACTAAACTAAAGCTATTTGCAACAGTTAACAGGGCATAACTAGTGATAATTATTTTCTTTTCAAATTCCTGTGTTTATCTCATGCCACACAGGTTCTGAGTCTTATTAAATCAGATCACTAGAAAATTCTCTGT
Source organism: Lycocorax pyrrhopterus obiensis (assembly GCA_014706295.1). Taxonomy (NCBI): domain Eukaryota; kingdom Metazoa; phylum Chordata; class Aves; order Passeriformes; family Paradisaeidae; genus Lycocorax; species Lycocorax pyrrhopterus. The sequence continues at coordinate 46,016,842 of JACSVZ010000014.1, read as the reverse complement.
GGTGTCTGTAGCTCAGTGAACATCCTACCAAACTCTCCAGGTCACACAGTAACTATATTAGGTGACATATTCCCACCAGTCAGAAGAACAGTTTGGCTCCAAGACAAAAGCAGAAACAGAAATACACCATTCTAAGTCTAAATGCCCTGATCAAAGAGGAGTGCTTATCCTACACATACACATAGGAAATCATATTAAATAAGACATTATCTTTAGCAAACCAGCAATTTTGGAAGCAACTAAATTCCCTGCAGAATTGGTTCTTCATTCATTAGACCTTTTTTTTTAAACAGTTCAGAGGTAATATTCCTATAAACAGTAAATTCTATTTAACTTCACAACTCAACTGAACAACAGCTAATAGACATTTAAGACAAGTGAGAACTAAGGAGCTGACCTACATCAAAATCAGTCATGTACTCATGCCAACATGTATTTCAAGTAAAAAATCTGGTGTTTGGGTGATTTCGTTAATTACTGTTTTTTCAGGGAATCCATGTCAGAACACTCAGAGCAGTACTATTTTGACAAATAATATTTTCAAATATCTTTCCATTGAAGGTACCTCATCCTCATTACAAGTAACAGATATCTGAGACTAGTAACACAGGAAATTCTACATTCTTTTCTAGAAATATGAATACCTGATGATTCTCCGAATCAAAAGCTTCCACTAGAAACAGAAATAAATTACCCCAACAGGACAAATCTTACTTTTGCCATAATAGCTCCTCATTCTTTGCACATCTCACACGGATTCATCACACACCATCACCACCCCAGACTTGCTCAAAGTAAATTGCAGGAAAGATGAAAAGAGCATACAGGTTTGACAAAGTTTGTGGTTTACTGAAGGTGGTTGATTTATTAATCCTTAGTTTGATGTTCACCTTCCCACGATCAACGTACGGATAATAAACAAACCAAAACCTTCTGAAGCACAGAGAGTGGATGCGTGTGCATACACACACCCGCTCGAGGTGAGCAGTGTAAGGGAAGTGCAGGTTACTGGGTGACACACAGATGGCCGTGCAAGTAGGGTTTAAGTTACCTTCACATCGAAAGGCAGGTGACTCTAGGGACTTCCTGCACACAGTGCAAAACTTCCTTTTGTAATGTCCTGGAGGCCCAAAACAGTGTGCAACTGGAACCTGCCAGCAAAGAATGCATAAGACATCATCAATTTCAACTTTCAAAGTGTCAGTTAAAATTCACAGAAGCTTGCATAGAAGCTTTATCTTGCAGTAATGGGGCAGCACAGACAATGTAAACTTAACTAAGCACAAGAATAAATAGACAGGTGAATCGTCCCTTAAGAAATAATCATACCTATAAATATATTTTAAATGCTTTAATGTAACTTCTAAAAAATTCTTGGGAATTAATATGTATTGTATATATTTTTAAGTGTTGATCAGCTTCTTGATGATTCACAGCAACATGAATCCAAAGGCTTCCTTTGGGACCTACCTGTAATCACAGCTGTTCTTCTAAGCGTTCTTAATTGAATCAAGGACAATTAAAGAGTAATAATTGCACAGGTGAACAAAATACCCTAAAGACATATGCAAGACAGTTTTTAAAACCTCAGTGCTGCCACAGTTCAGTGCTCTCCACATGCCTTTCACTTCTCTGAATACAGCCTGGCCAACTGGCTGATCAGGACACAGGCATTGGTTGGTCTTCTCTGCCTTATCCAAAGCTTCAAAGCCTGAATGGGACAGAGATCCAGCTCCTGAAGTACATCCAGACTGAGGTTCCTCTTGACTGTAGGTGGAAAATGATACGCTACAATTTTCTCTTGCAAGAGCTTTCTGTACCAACAGTTTCGGCAAATGTGTTTCCGGGATATTATTCACTTACCTTAGTATGTTTTTTTCTTGCTTAGTGATTAATAATGAAGCTGGGAAGTGATAGTACCAAAGGAACAATAGATGAAAGAAAGTGAGGAATAAGAAACATACTTGAGCTTTATACCTGTTCTAGAGACTATTCTTCCTACAAGATGCACAGCTTTGCTAAAGTGACATTCACACGAAGGAAGGAACATAACTGTATGTTTAAAGTCCTAGAATCCAAATGAGTTCCACAGAAGTTTGCCATGATTTAGGTATTTAGTATTATGCACTCCACATGCCCTTCTCGCTGTAATGAACACCTCACATTTATCTTGTAGTTGTATTTCTGGTAAAGTCTGACAAATTATTATTTAGGAGTGAAATGAAATTAATCATTCCCAGTAAAATGTTGGTAACAATGACTTCAGGTACATGTAGTCACAGATACACTGGTAAAAAACCTTTCAAGGTTATTCATCAGGATTTGCATTTTTCTACTTGTATATTGGGGTTTTCCTGAGAACTATTAGCAGCAAATCTGACACATACTGTGAACACGGAATTTGATGACCCAAGGAGTTGCTTCCAGTTATAAACATCTAATTCCCACACGAATTTCTGCCTCAGAAAGTGTGGGGACAGTTACACCAAACAATCCTGTAATTCAAGCATGCACAATGAAAGAAGTGAGATAAAGTTTTGCCAGATGCAACACAAGGAGAAAAGAACAGTGCTGGAAGTTTAATCAAGAAAAATCAGTAACCCCCAAACTGCAAAGCATGTGGTTCCTCCAGTGTTCCTCAGAATTAAGCTTTGGGAGATAAAAGAGGATGAAGAGAGGTACAAGATACGCTTGCGTTACCAAACATGAACAGGACTGTGCACAGCAGCTGACCACTGAAATGGAGTCACCAGCTCACTGCCCCAGCAGACCGTGCTGTCTGGAGGAATCCTTGGGCCCTGACTGACCAGGAAACTGCCCATTCAGATCCCAGGCTCCCCACCAAGCTGGGCTGACAGCCAGACTACAAAAAAGATTTCATATGAATATCTCCAATATGATATATAACAAAACAGCATTGCCTCCAAAAGCTTCAAATTTTACCTTCATGTACAAGTTGGGGACTTAAAAATACAGCCAAACCGTTCTTTTTGGGTCCATATCCTACTCCCACCAGCCCAAACCCAAATTTCATTCTCTGCAGCTTCCAGCTCTAACTGACATAAAGTTCACAGCTGGCTTACTTTTTTTTTTTTTTTAAATCAGAATACTCTAGTCATATAATGTATGTTTACAAAAAGAATATATATACTTGGGGGAGAAAATGATCCTGGAAAGCCTAAGGAGCTTCAATCAAACTACCTCAGATTAAGTTTAAGGCTCATAATCTCTGCCCACCATGCTACTTCTTCAAGAGAAGGAAGAAACAAACCTCTCTGTACAGTGACACACAAGTTACCTGGGCTCACTTCTTGTGGAGGTAAAGTGCCAGAGCTGTCGTCTCACTCTAGCTGCTCCAAAAATAAAAGTTTGGTGGGAGAAGGCCACTTGCACAAAATTCATCCTACACGACGAATTCATGTGTAGAAACTTGGTAAGAAATGGCAACGTGAGCACAACCCAACCCAGACACTGCAACTGAGGGGAGTACTGAAAAGCCCTGGTGGGATTTCTTCAGGCAAGCTTTTCTGCACATCCCAACCCATCTTCAGGTTTCAAGAGTCATCTTTAACTGCCCTACCCCTGCCACAGCCTCAAGCACCATGCAGCCAGCCAAGGTAGAATTCCCCCTGAAATCAGACACGGGGGAGACCTCCTTTAGCTTCAAAGTGGTGAACAAACTGCTTTGGACACCCAGAATGAGCATCCAACCCCCTCAACAAGCCAGGTTAGAAACACAGGGGACTCTTCTTCTGGCCATGAGTCTGGCTGTTTTATCTTAAGCCTAGCTTAGAAATGCAGGCTTTTCATTATTGTCACAGAAAGGTTCTGCTGAAGAAAAAGGACATATGAAAAACAGTGTTTATTTTGGGGAAAACTGTGAGAAAGGACTGACAGAAGGCAAGTTTATTCTGGGTCTGACTGTACTTATCTAGAAAACTCAAGGGAAGGAGACCAAGTCTAAATTCTTCAGCTGTTCAGACCATGGTGACAACTGTCTGAAGTCTCAAGTCACTGTCAAAAAGAAGGGAACAACTTGCTGATTGAAATGTTAAGTGGGGGGGTGGAAAAGGGGAAAAAAGGTAAAAAAAATGTTTCTTCAATTTCTTTTTTTATGAAACAAGCCAAAGAAACTTTGTTTATCGTGAGTGGTCTTTCTAACATGCTTTAGAAGATGACAGGTATAAAAGCAACGTAGAGCCTGATGGAAAATGGGATGGGAATAAGATGGAAAAAGAGAAAAGGAAGAAGAGCAAGTACAACATAACGAACACATCAACAACATAATGTTTCTCCCAACATTTTTTGATTGCTGAACAAGTTCCAAGCACCTAATATATATAAAAATACATATTTAAAAAATATTTAAAACTCAGACTAGAAAAGCCAGTGAAACATCATGAAAGAATACAGAATGTTACATGTTATTGCCTAGTTTATATCCACCTGCGTAAGTACAGCAAAGTACAGAGGCATAAGGTGGCCTACAGAGAAAACGTTAATAATTTATGAGAGTTTAAAACCACTTTTCCAATCCAACTACTTAAATTACCTTATGAAAACCGCTAAAATCGATTTCCACAGAAAAACACAGAAAATTTCTTCTAGTAATACCATTAAATGACATCTAAGTGCCCTTACAGTATTGATCAGAAGCATATCAACAGAAAGTATAATGGTAACACTCCAGTATGATCTCCAGAATGACTTTGCACTCCAGGACAAGATTCTCCTGGTTTCTGTTCTATTTCCTGCCATCTGTTAAGGAATGAAGGCATTAGAGAATGCAATACGTATCTGTAAATGTTCCTATCAGCCTGTAATAAAATTTGATCCTATGGAAACCTAAGACTTAGATTCTAACTCCTTCAGTGCAACCTGTGCAAGTGCACAGCAGTTCTGCATTAACCAAAAAGAACAGGAACAAACTGCTTTTAAAATCCAAACTTTGGAAGGAAAACAAAGGGTACAATTGCTTTCTTTTGATACCACCTTTTATAATGGTTTCTCATCCTGAAAAGTCATGGGCTATCAAGCACGTGACCAAAGTATATCACGAATTCAAGCACTCTTCCACTAAGGTGAAGTCACTTTCTACAGAGTAGCCCAGCTACCCTCCAGACCCTCTCATTTGTGTATAGGGTCAGGCCAGGGTGTCTTACTGCTTCAGGGTGCCTTCAAGATGCCTCAGCAGGGGAAAAGTACAGCTCCAGGAAGGCCTGCTTTTCACCCAGCAGCAGCTTCTTTTCTACCAGCTCAGGCAGAAGAAAGCTTCATCTTGAATCATGAGGCAAAGACTTACAGGCTCAAAGTGGAATGAGAGAAGTACAGATATACCAAATGCCAACGTGACAGCTGCTGTCCTGGGCAGTCTTGAAAAGGAACTACCAACTTAAAATTTGTCCATGTCTAGATACTCTTTTGCCCATGCATCTCCTTGCCCATCACATCAGGGTGACTTGCACTTGGCATGACTTTGTAAAAACCACCAGAGAAGTTAAGAAACCAGGGTGGCAGGACCTAAAGTAGTGTGGGGCTGAACAGCTTCCAAGTAGGAAAGGGTACACAGAAAGAAGGATACCATCAGTCTCAACAACAGCCTCCAAAGGCTGAGTAAAATGAATTTAACTTAAGATCAGTAGTTTGCAGTTCAAAAACACAGTTGCATTTTAAGGATAAGTACAGGCAGCTTGGAAGCAACCATCTTCATTAGATGCCCACAAGGGCAGCCACAAGGGGCCATTCTCAAAGACTGCTCTCAACATGAGGCCAAAATAAATTTGCTGATAGAAATTAAAATGGTGTTTCTGAAATAAAAACATGTATGGATGTTTCAGTGTAGAAGCACTTCCCTATCTAGAGTTTCTAATGTTCACTCCAACACCATAAACCTTTGCTCTAGGGAGCTAGATAGGGTGAACACACCTCACTACACCCCATGACTGTTCTGTCCAGGCCTAGACTACACGCTCTCTGAGAGAAGCTAACAACTTTGTGATTCAACTTTTGCCCTTATGGACATCTTTTCAATTACTTCCTTATTACTCAGTAATCATAGACAGCCCTTTGATTTGTTTGAAACCTCTCTGATTTAGTAGCAAAGTATTTCTGCAACTTGAATACACTGCATGCTCTGGAATGCCCTCTATTTCTTTCTCCTTTTAGGGACAATGCCTATCAACTACTCATCACTTGTGTCCAAACCGACATTCTTGCTCTGAGCACTTGATTTATTGTCTGGTGTTTAAAGGCAATGTAAGTATGCATTCCATATGGTAGTTCTGAAATGAGATAAGAATACAAAGTTAAATGGTGTCTCAACATATAATAGGACAGGAGAGACAAAACCAAATACTAAATTTTCAAGTTTTAATTTGGGCTAACCAAGAGAATGATGCACATATCCATATGCTATCCCACTGTATCCAGGATTATTTTTCTTCATCCCACAGATCTCTGTGACAGGACATTTGGCCTTATATACTCCAAGGTCTCAAGAACGCTTTGCAATAGGAACTGTATAATGCATCCCATACTATTTCAAACCAGAGTATACGATACTTCTACTCAAAAGTAAGACTTGTGTAAAAGCTTTCCACTGCAATAAGAGTTGCTTGGACTAGTATTTTTTTGTACTGTAAAGAAAAAATTACATGCAAAAGTCACTCACTCCCTACTTTTATTGCTACAGAGGAAATCAATGTCCATCTCCTTTTATCAAGATAGAGATTAAGAATTAAAACAAACACAGTGACATCCCATAATGCTTCTGAAACTGAAGAGTCACTGATACAGCTGCAGAGCTCATCTAGGAGTTCAGATCAAGTTTCAAGAGAGAGTAATAAACTCTCATGAGCTTATGAACTAGGAGGTGCTAGCCCTTCCTTCCCTTAGACTCTGAGGTTCCACTTAAGGGAGAAAAAAAGAGAAAACCTTGGTGCAGTGCCAAGATTACCAGCAAGCAGTTTTAACCCTCATTTGGATTCTAAATTATGCCATGTGACTGTTTGTCTCCAAGCAACTGCCTTGCTGAAGCAACACAAGCACGGGTCAATTGCTGGAGAACTGGAGAGAGACCTTCTTGACAGAAGGTGGTCAGTGCTACCCAGCAAGGGCCCAGGTAAAATCACAGTCACAGAAATGCTTGGGTTGGAAGAGAACCTTTAAAGGTCATTTAGTCCAAACTCCCCCGCAATGAGCAGGGACATCTTCAACTAGATCAGATTGCTCAGAGCCCTTTCCAACCCAGCCTTGAACACTTCCAGGGATGGGGCATCTACCAACTCTCTGGGCAACAGAGACAGTACTTCACCACCCTTATTGTAAAAAATTTCTTCCTTAAATCTAGTCTGAATACAACCTCTTTTAGTTTAAAGCCATTGCCCCTCATCCCATTGCTACGGGCCCTCCTAGAAAGATCTTCTACTTTCAGATCATTGGAACTGACCCAGATAACCACGCTGCACACAGCTGAACCCAGCAGCCAGAGAGAGAAACCCAGGCTGGCAGACAAGGGCAAGAGCAGAGACCCACGAAAGCAACACAGCCTTCCCATTCCTTACCTCAGCCCATGAATGCAGCAGCTTTCCTTACAGAGCAAAGTTTTATTTTTAGCACAAAAAGATTCAGAAGCTGATGACCTAGACTAGCATTTTTCCATTCTGGACAACCTGCTTTTAAGAACAACAGCACACAACAAAGTCTCGTGAGCAGACTTTAAAACCTTCTTAAAATGGAAATGTTTAGAAACCATTAGAGCAATGCACCAACACACTAACAAGGCAAGATAAGCAAAGCAAATGCTGAACTTCACTAAACCATTTTTCACGTGGTCTCATTTCGATTTAGTTTTCCAAGAACAGTTATACAAAAAATACACACACACTTCTGTAGCAAATCTAAGATGCTGTAATACAGCTTCAACTCCAACCTAACGAGGTAAAACAAAACTTCACATTTCACCCCAAAAAGGTTTTGTTTTTACTGTTATTTTGTGTTGGTGTTTGGGTGTGGATTATTTTTTGTCCTCCCTTCCTCCATTTTTTTAAAAAAACATGTACTGCAAAGTGGGTAAATACTTATGGGAATGTACAAAAGAGAAAGCTTGAATTTGAAAAAGTTGCTGAGACCTTACCAGTGGAACAAATCATATGCCCCGCAAACTTTTCAGAAGACTGATCCATGAAGGCTTGTTGAGAAACATCATGACCTGGATCCACTCTGGAATACTAAATGCAGGTGATAGTGATTTACAATAGAGAAAAAAATTCATAGGTCAGCCTTAAGAATGAATTCATCAAAAACGATCTGAGGCTGGATGCAGTTGCGGCATGCTTGCAACTCTGTGGGCCTTTACTTGACCCTGGGAAGGAAACCCTACTGTCAGGAATAAAAGTTTCCACAAAACATCTGCTGAAAAATTATTCTCTGATGGGTTGACTTAGTATCAAATGACACACACTCTGATGAGCTTTAACAATTGCCATCTTCTCTAGATGAAATCCAGGCAAGTAAAAAAAAGTCTCATTTCTCTAATACACTGAATATTGACAGAGCTGAAAGAACTATCAGAAAAAAATCCCACCAGTGTTCCGTCCTACGTCAGACCTTTTAATAAATAAATAATCTGAAAGGAGAGATTAGGAAAATAAACTTTCCACAAATTGTATAAATGACTGTCATTTGTTCTTTGCTCTGTTACATTTTTTACGCAAATGCCAAGTCCAGTATTTGCTTTGACAGAGTCTGCATGCAAAACGACGTCTCCCATATGGCAGACTTCACTTGTACAGCTGATCAGGATTAATGCAACTTGGATGACCACGTCAAGGAGGACATGACTGTCCAGAATGAACAGTACAGTCCAGAGTTTTCAAAATAAAATCATTACAGCTCAAGATAGAAAACACAGAAGACTCTTCGCGGCTAAACACAGCAGCGCTGAACTGCAAACAGTTTCAAAGGCTGACAACACCACCAAAATAACTATCCTTGCTGTGCAGTACAATTTGTGTTTATTGTTTACAGATAAATCAACAAGATAAAAATTATGTTTTGGGGCAGATAGATTACAGGGACTGACAAAAGAGAAAAAAATTACACTGATGTCTACAACAGATGCAAATGGGAACACTAGTAAGTTTAAATGGAGGATTTTTACCATATAAAAGCAAAGGATCAAATACTATTTTGAACAATGAATTAAATTTAGAGCAAATCCACAAAAGAAGCAGTCATAAATGTTTACAACACCCGCACTCTGAATTAAATTACTGTTTTCCAGTTGGATTTTTGCCATCCCCCTAAAGGCCCTTGCAAAAATACCTATACAATCTGATTCACTGTTCCTTTTGCTGCAATGACTTATTGCAGCATACTAGAACAGCAGTAGATGCTAATTCTTAGTAAAAGCACTTCTCACTACCTACATGTCCCTTTACCACGGGTTCTAAGACTTACAGCAGTATTTCTTACTGTTTCACGGCAAATTTCTACGTATCAAACACCTTTTTGACACCTCTCAAGATGAAAAGTATGTAAGGAAAGAGGAAAGCAAGAAAGAGAAAAAGCAAAGCTTTGTGTTGGAAAAGCCTAGCAGTTTTATCACCTAGACAAAGCATATTGAAGAAAAACAAATGGATAATTTCTCTCTATCCAATCCCTGTAACTCAAATTGCATATTGTTTTCAAACTTTCACATCTCTCACCCCCTACACAGGTTCCCACAACATAAAGGAACTTGTAAAATGTTTTACGACACAAGGAAGGGAATCAGCTCCCCTTCACAGGTCTATGCAATGGATTCCCATAAATGTGCTTTGAGTCAGCAAGGTCTGTAATGAACATGACTGATTTTACAGCCATGTCTCATTCGACTTTTGCATATGGCATTTGTAGTGTTTAACTACTTCTCTAGTAAATTTCTCATGTCCTTCTCCCCTTTCGTTCCTTGTCTGTCATCCTTTCCCAAGTGGATAACACACTTTGTTTTCTCTTCAGTTTAGCTTCTTAATACCTTAGTTGCATCCTATTATCTTCTGTAAAGTTGATTCATGTTTCACGCCCTTTAAATCAATCTCTTACACATGAAGTCTTGTGGGAGAAGGTCACAAGCCATCTGAAAGCAAGTACTTTATTACTTACCAAAATAAATTTTTAACTACTGTGATCAATTGAAGTCCTGCCCCCTTTTTTGGGCTTTGAAATCCTATACTTTCAATGCAATGCTTTTATTCTCTAGACACAATAAATAAGAAGATTCTTAAGAGGTAGCAATCAATAGAAGAAAAACACAGCTCCTTTGCTAGGCAGAGCAGCTTAATATGTAATAGCTGTAATATAAAATGGTAAAAAATCTGGTAATGGACACAGTTCACCTGTATGACATATGGTGCAGTTTTCATCAGTCACTCCTTCCAATATTGCGAGACTTCCAGGTAATGACACATAGTAAGAACATCTAGTAATATTTAAAGAATGCAAATAACTGGTCTTCGAAGACAGACTATCTACAGTTGCTCATAGCAGAGACTTTTCAAAGGAAGTGTAGCTTCGTCTCTGAGCAGCTATAAAAGCCTCAGTGATGACTAATACAATCAATGCATCACGATATTAAAAAAAACACTGCTATACTGCACTATGTTCATCAGCGATAAATGTGTGCTATTATCCCAAGAAAGAGACAAGCCAGTGTCTCTTTACTTACCCTTACAAGGCTGGGAGCAATACATGAGCATGGTATCTTGACATTCTTGAGGCACTTTTCATGAGACATGAAGTTGCAAACTGTGGAAATAAAATAAGAACCGTGAGCAATTCTTCACAAGCAAGGGACTTTAGGAAACACAAACAATCAAACAAATCCCAAAATGGAGCCAAATACAATGGGGAACACATCTTTTTAATCACATTTGCTGTCCCCTAGGTTTGAGAACATACACAACTGTCACACTCTGTGCAGTGTGTGAACTCCAAGTTGTTTAGCTAAGATGCTGGCAGTGGAAAAGGAAGGAGAGTTTACCCCAATACAGTACAAGCCTACTGAAAGTCATGTCCCCCCACAATCTCTCTCCCTCCACGAGCATCAAAACGAGTTCTTAAATTTCAAAAGAAGTTTTAAACAGTCCGAACCAGCTCTTTGATGTAGCCAAAGCAGATGGACATGTTTGTAAGTGAATTATTCTACAACCTAGTGCATGTGACTTAAATGTGAGAAAACAAAGTATTGTTACAAACAGAGTGTAATGGATGAAGGAGACAAAATTAAAGGTTGCCAATTATAAGCAGCTTTGGAAGTCAAGAGTTGCAGTAATCATGCAAGGGCATGGACTTCACACACAAGATGGAAAGGTGCAAAGCCATTTATTACGCACTCTGAATTCCCCTAAAAACCAGCACCTAACAGGATATCACATCATATGAACAGGAAAGACGTTCACCTCAGTGTCCCCCAATCACCTGGGGTATTGCACAGATGTTACCTAATATGGTAAAAGGTAAACAATACTCTGTAAGGTCACAAACTACAATTATCACTTCTCATAGGTCCAACACTGTCCAGAAACCCACAATCCTCTCTCAGCCCATCCCCGGTGACCTGGATGCACTCCCAGGGTCACCTCCGGGCTCAGGAAAGAGGCTCTCTCTCCAGCCCTCAGGGCCTATCTCTCTACCACCACATGGTGCACCCCAACAAAGAGTTACTTACTATTTCTTTTATTACAGGTTTATAATTCCATCCAAGCTCCACAAAGCAAATTTTCAAGCATGACAGTGTTTGAAAAAATCATTTCTCATGAGGGGGATATTTTCTACAGCTTCTTACCATGAATTTGCATTACATTAAGCTGTGTGAAGAAAACAAGGGATTCTTTATTGCATTCCCACCATCTCTGATTAATTAGGAGCTAATAAGCCATGCAGCTATGGATTTAGGTCTTCCTTCTTTCAGAATTACTCTGTAACAGTTCAAGCGTGAAGCCTTGATGCTCAGGTCCTGACCTCTTGCATGGAAGCTCAGACCTCTCCCAGCGCCTGGGCAGAAGATCACTTGCCAGTGGCAACTGCTGCTGTACACAGGGGGTTTTCCCACGTCCCTGCTTTTCATAAGCACACTGTACCGCTTCCTAAGTTTCACAAGTATCTGACAACACCCCAAGTGCTTCAAACTTCCCATCTTCAGTCCATTGCTGCCACCGACTGTATGCACTAGTGCCACCAAAAGCAGTCAATTTCCTCTCCTGCCCCTTCTCCAGCTCATTGACTTCTGATTGCACAACACTGCTTCTTCCGTGCCAACTGAAGCAATAAAATCCAGGTCCACTTCTCTAAATGGCTTATTGCCAGCACACGCAAAGTAAATTTTCCTTCTGGCAGTTGAAAAAGGATGACACCTTTCCTACTGGCACTTATCTTCGTATGAGCAGTAGGAACACGTTTTATTTTCATTAATCTGCAAGTCAGAAAAAGAAGCACTGCAAGTTGCTACTGTGCACAAATGTGTTACTCATCATCCATCATTGAACCCAGAATAATTACCGCACTGATGAAGTAAAGTGGGAAGGAGCAGACCCAAATCTTCTGCTGGGTCCTGTGAAATGTTACATTTATCTCTAAGGTTTATGGCTGCTTACAACTAAATAGGGCAGATCTGGGAAGGAAACAGTCAAAGAAAGGATGATAAAGTGGATTCTTACAGCTGCAAATGCAGATGCTCAACAGATTTGGAGGTGATCTCTACGGTGGGAAGGAGCACACAGCCTATCAGCACAGAGGAGACCAAAGAAAGCAAAGTCACTGTTCAGGCAGAGGAAAGATGCATCTCCTGCTCCAGAAAACAGGTACGACTCCACACAGAGAACTGGTGAATCCTCATCACTGATGTGTTATCTCAACATGGACATAGCAGTAACATAATGATAGCATAACTAAATGTGCTCTCTCCTTAGGTCTCAGCAATATTTCTACTGATGCCCTTAGGAAATCACCTGCTTGCTATGAGAGCAGGTCTGCAGAAGCTACAGGAGAAAAGGATCAAAGGCTACCTGCCCATTACCACCTATAATCTGAAATTTGCCACTCACACCCTGAAGACATCTGCCTCAGACACATGTTCAGGTGACCTCATCACCATCTCAGAGTGGTGCCCGAAGCTCATCTGACCTGGCTGGGTGAGGGGAAATGCCCTCTGAAGGCAGAAGCATTGTGACAAAGGTTCTTATGGCTATGACCCGTGAAAAGCAGAGAATGAAGCTTCAAATATAAACAGGTAGATGTAAAGAACTTCATAAAGAGGTAACAGCTAGCCAAGGAGGAACCAGCAGTGACTAATGAAATTCAGTGAAATAACACTGTTTTCCCTCATTTTTCTAGTTCAGAAGCAGGCTGGCTAGAAAGGAAAGCAGAGAGCACGGTGCTGCAGATTGATCACAGGAATTTTATGATCTGCAAGATGCAGCAGGCAACTGAAGTCTGCAAGACTACTCTCTCCAAGTGGCTGTTAGATTTAAGTGCACACAAACTCAATGCACAGGTTAACTGAGCCCTACACAAACACCTCAAGGAATTGAGAGAACCAGTTGATGGAAGGGGTGCTCCTTCCATGGATCTTGAGAGATGTTCTCTACTTACTTGACAACCCAAGTCACTACACAATACCACAATTTTCTCTTTGCAGTGACAAACCCAGCAAAACACGGCCCAGCATGAAGACAGTAACATATGGTTCAGCTAAGGAAACATCTCATGACACAGAAAAATACACTAAATCAGCAACTTCAAAAAAGCGGTAAAACCAAACAGTGAATGAATGTTTCAGACAAGGAGCAAAATAGGAAGGTGCATAAAGGTTTTAATTGTTTGAGCGCATACAGAAGAAGACAAGACTGAAAAGAATTAATTTCCTAAAATGTCAGCCAGAAAATTGAAGCATTTGCAAATAATCAAATTAAGGAATATCAGGAGACAAACAGTGGGAGATAAGCAGTGCCCAAACACAGACAGTAACACCCACAGTGAAAGATTTTCACACATTTTTCAGGAGCTACTCACACAACTCCTCCTCTGCTTGTCACATTCCTCAGGAGGTGAAATTACTTCTACAAGTCACCATTTTGTTTTTATTTTGCACATTCCACACAGAAGGAAATAAACCCAAAATGGCAGGAAACTGAAGCATTAACAGTATTGGGGGGGGTGGCAGAATCCTACATTCATATCAATAGTCCTAGAGAGACTAATTAAGTCCTAAGTTCTGACAGATAGGAGAGGTTTTGTGGGTTTTAAGGGGTGACCTTTCATTAGGAAAAACAAGCCAGAAGACACTGTGCGTGTAAAGTTTCAGTAGACGAAATGCAAAATTCTGAGGAAAAAGCATTTAAAGGAATAGGACAGGCTGTTCTCTTTAAAGGATGAGGATTTCTTGATCCGTACAAACTCAGTGATGAGCTACAAGGAGACACGTCTATGGGTTGTGTAAGTCAACAACAACAAAGCAATTTCAATTGCAGCTTTCAGACACTGTACAAAACATTTACTAAAAGGTTTAGGAAAGGTTTAGGGGGCTTTACATGGTCTCTCCAAGCACTTGGTCAGGCATACAGCACCAATCATATTTGACAAGTTTACCTTACTTCTGCTACTCAGTAATAAATTACTTCCTTATTGTGAAAAATTAGATATTGCCAATGCTCAACAAGAAGCCATGTGTCATCACAATGCTGCTCCCTGTCCACATGGAGCAGGAGATCTGGCTTTAGAGCAGTCTCTGCCCATAAGCCATCATCTCCTGGGCCACTTTTCCTACCACATCCTGTTTGACTTGGTGTTCTAATAAAGATAAAGGCAATGTGTACATAGGGCAACTCATGGAACATACAGCCAGCAGCTCGCCAACACACACTTGAAAAGAAACAGAAAACATCTCTCTCCAGCCCTCCCCAGGAAGGCAGGACATAAAAGCTGGGAATCACTGTAACTCATGAGCTGTGTAACACTTCCAAGAAAAATGAGGGCTATTTATACCCTCCAATATGTCACACTTTTTCCACATAAGTGTTTTTCTCTCTGTCCTCAAGACAGATTTTGAAGCAGAACCCAAAAGTACAAAGAAGAAAAAAGTGGATTATGTCCTGTACAGACTCTAGCTATGTACTGGTGTCCCACGCAAATGGTGTCTGGGTAAGAATTGCTCATGAAATACCAGCTATAACACATAATTTCCTCCCCCTTTTGAAAAGACTACTCAGTCCTCAGCAAAAGTCTAGAAGGTGTTAAAAATTACATTTGTTTCCTCTTTGGGAAAATACTCACCATAATTCAGTTTTGGTGTTTTTCAAACATAAATTTATTTGTACATTTCTTTTTAACATGTTAGGTTTTATTTAATTTTTTCTTTCATCTTTAACAATGAATTTTTGCATTTGCTAAACATTTTTATAAGTAGAACTATCAAATTGCTCTCCAGGGAGGATAAGGGAATACCAACACAAGAACAAAATGGATTTGATACTCTCCTGGAAGTGTGATCAGTTTAACACAAGACCTACTGTGGATCTACTCACAGCGAGCACTCACTTCGAGCTTAACAAAAGCACCTGCAAAGCGACTTCTAATTCCTCCTCCAACTCTCTGTTGTCTGGGTTGTTCTCCTGCCAGTCACCTCCTGCTCTCTCTGCCTCAGGTTTTTAGATCTCAAAATTAACTTGCTCCAGTACTACAAGCAGCAGTAACAATCTTCTTGCAACAATCCCCTCCTGCTGCCCTCAGTGCAGGGTGCCACCACTCTTGGGTTTTGCAGCTTGTGCTGTGCTACTCACATGGGAGCCACCAACATTATCATTGCCACAGGTCATGTCGAGGACTCCCAAAAAGAAGCAGCTCCTGCACCTGAAGATAGAGGCGAGCTCCTGCAGCCGAGCGCTCTCTCCAAGCACACCTTGTGCGCGCTGGCACACAGCAAGCTCCAGCAACTCCCAGGAAACAACACACTCCTTTGGCCAACTGGTACTGCCTGTCACAGAGCCAGCACAGGGCAAGTGTCCTATTCTGACATAAAATGACAATACCACAACTCCTCAGTATTGCCTGGACAACTTGACAAAAAATAATTTCATTCTCTTTGACATTATTTGTGACTGCCATAACTCGTTTGCATTCTGCTCACTTTCACCAACTTCAACTCCCAGCAAGTGCCTGCCAAAGTTTCTTCTAATCTTTTAACAAAGGTTACAGATTACTGAATGACCTAGTTGACTAAAGGACTTATTCTTGTTTTTGAAACAAACCATTAGATCAGTCACAAATGGCTTAGAAACTCAGAATTCTTTTTCCCAGCTATGAGAGCACAGTAAATCTTTCATTTCTGGAAAAATTTAAGTGCAATGCATTAAAGAACATACCCAGCTTATTAATGTGAATATAAATACAACTAAATTAAGTGCAGTAATTCTCTGAGGCATCTTGTTAAATGTAAGACTTGGAAGAATTCCCTGTCTTGGAGAGTTTACCAGAACGGATGGCCTGATATATGTACGAGTATTACATAAATGGAAAATCTCTACAAAAAGCCCTTTAAATGCACATAGATTACATGAAAGAATTACAAGGGGACTAAAAAAAATAGAGAAAGAAAAACGCCATGTTCAAGATCTAATGCTGCATCAGACACCCATGGACTCAGCAGCAGCTCAGCCATTGCACAGAGAGAACCTGCACACTGATTTTATATTATGGCACAGAGCTGGCTTTTGTGCCACTCCTCCCCAGTCTTTTCCTAATAAAGTCTAGCATTCAAGTTGCCTTTTTTTGACAATTACACAATGGGCACATATTTCCCTGGACGCACCATCACAACTCTAAGATCTTTTCCTGCCTATCTGTAAAAGCTGACTACAGACTCAGCAGCTTGTAAGAGTACTTTTCCTCCCCTTCATATCCATCACTTTACATTCAACCACTCCAAGCAATAAAATGATAGGCTGAAATATTCTTCTGTAATCCTCAGCAGCCGGTGTCAGCATGAACTCTCATCTCACTACTGGCCTTTGGAGGAGGTTGTGGACTGTTAATGGAAGAGTTGTGCAGCACAATTCCCCACACTGCCACAAATCTATGTGCAGCCTCGACCTAGTTCATTGCTTCCCTCTATCGCTTTTATCTGACACCCAGATCCAGGCATGTAGTCAGTGTGTTTTTATTTTAGCACTTCACACATTGTGAATGCCAACTTTCACTTCCAGTGGGAACTTTCCACGCACAGTATCTTTGTTTGTATCTGTCTTCTACTAAGATGCTCAGAAAAGCAAGGCTAAGAAAAGGCTGTGGTTATGGTTACCAACTAACTCTGGCACTAGGCTTGGATGGCCAGGGGAATGTTGTTTATATTTTCTTAAGCACACAAAAATTTTATAGGATGAAATAAAATAAAGTTTCTACCAGATTAAATATTGAACAGTTTGGTTTTTTCCAACAACAGGTGTCTCTAAGTGTTACAGATTATCTCTATCTAAACACATCATTTTAAAAAGGTTATCTTTAAAAAAAAGATGAAGCAAAGGATGGAGAAACATGGACAAAGTCTTCATCAGGTATCTAAAGTGTAAGTTAACTCCTACTCTTAAGTGTGTCTCTGTACTCACAAGTAAACTTCCACACCCCAAGAATCTCTATCCTCCTTTTCCACATGACAACCTTCAACCCTTTACTGTATTTCACACATCAAATGAAACTCATCTGTAGTTACATCCTTCTTTTTTCACCTGAACAAGTCCCAGCAGCTGCAAGGAGCAACATTTTCTGCCAGTCAAAGACTGGCAGGTCTCTGAAATGACAGGACCATGCCCCTTAACACTTACCACCACACATTTCCAGACTTAGCTGTAATGAGACTGCAACAGACCAAACTGCCCCAAACTCTTGACTGCCACAAGAGGGTACACAAGAAGTCCAGAAGGTGTACACAAGAAGTCCAGCTTCCCACAGGTGGCAAAAGGACGTGTACCCTGTGGTAGCTTTGGCCAGAGCAATCTACATTGCTAGTAGATGATTCCAAGAGCCAAATGTGTCATGGCTCCAGGGTGACAATCACCGAGAGTAGGATTTTGTTTTTGTTTCCCCAGAGAACTGTTTGAATTCAGTGGACCCCTTGGGAAGGTGACAGCATAGGCATTTTTTACCTTACCACTGACCTGCTGCAACAGACCAGCAACCTCCGCAACAAATGAAGTTTAGCAGCAGTTTCCTCGGGGCAGAAGGAGGAGCAGTGCAGTTTCAAGCCTTGTGCTTCATAGCAAGCATGGCTATGTTTTAAATGCAACAGGTACTACAGAGAGAATAATGGCTCTTACCATTTACTCCAGAGGGGTAATTCATTCCACCAGAGACTACTGAATTCATTTCCAACACCTCCAGTAATTTTCATTTTCAGTAGCTCCAGTAAAGAGAGCATTACTGTTAAGAGTGCACTACAACTACATCTAACTACGCAGTCTGAAGAGTTAGGGTCAGATTCCCGCATGCAGTAAATCAGCACGGCTACTTTCAGTTTGCTAAAGTCTAACAATTTACCGAAGGCAAGGTTCTTTAACTTCAAGTCAATATACCAGATTATAAATCTGATCCTGTAGCACACATCTTGTTTTTATCAAGATCAAAGAATGAATTAGAGGTAAAATGAAACCCTCAAAACATTACTGGGCTTTCTGTAAAACTTAGTGCTTTGAACAGACAGCCATCAGTACTTCTAGCGACATAAATATTCCTCTCAAAGATGCAATTATTACGAATCTTTGTTCCATATGTCATTAAATTATATAAGGCATTCAACAATCCGGAACAAGAGGAACTATTTGAATTTGCCTACACTACAGTCTTTCAAGTGGTTATTCTCATCCCTCCCCTCACTGAAAAAACAAAACCCGAAACAAAACAAGACAGTGCTCAGCAACTGAAAAAACAGCTTTTTTTAAGAGCACTGTCAATCACTGCTAGAATACGAGAAAACAAGGTGTTCTCTTATTGCCCCTCTTATTCAGGAAGAAGATGTCAATACTTGTTCAGTCCAGCAAATATCCCCCAGGTTGCCCTGAAACATAGCAGAACATTCTGCCTTCTGGTGGATCATCAAACCAAGCTGCTTTACTCCAGGACCTGGAAGGGCTTCCAAAATTCCCATTTTGTTTGCCATCATTCACAAAGATGTCATAGCTTCCAGCTCGGTTCTGCCAGGACTCACACTCATGAAATTGCAGAAATGGTTTATATAAAGAGGCTGTTGACGAGTGCTTGGGGAAGGAAGACGGGTACAGAAGTGCTGAACATGGAAGAATCAGCTTGCTCAGATTAGTTAATAGAAGTCCCCCATGCACACCAAGGCAAAGATGGCCACTGCAGGAGGCACAGCTACTGCAGCACGCTTCGAAGACGGAAGGAGGAAGGACAACTGCCTGTAGACAGACAGAGGAAAACAAACAAGAAATCTAGCAAAGCCAGGGAGTAAACCAAAGCTTCAAAGCTGTTATGCAAGACAACAATAACAGTCTCTACTTTCCAAACAATGAATCAGTGGGACTTAAAGGGCATATCAGCACCAAGACAATTCAGCCTAAGCCAATCTAACTCTTTCAAAACAAAGTTTTATTTTGGTCAAATCTAAGTACGTTGTTTCCTCTGCTCTCTCTGCTCTTCCATAGCATGTGCCTGACATAACAGAAGCCAAAACACAGGTTTAATCTGCCTCTGTCCTTCAGGGGCTTTATCACTCCCTTCTGAAGTCGTCCTTGGTGTGCAAGCAGGCTTATTTTGTTTAGCAGGACTGCCTTTGCGTTCACTGAAGAGATCCATTCACAGTTAAAAGACAATAGCTTTCAGAAAATGCCCATGGGCTAATTAGTCACAGATTGGAGAAAAATACTTTTATTTTTTCTATCACAATGTTCTTGAATTATATAAAACACACTTATCAGACTGCTTATGCAGACAGGACCATTCAAGCTGGTGGAGGAGTCACTATTTTCATGAGTAACTTAAAAGCAACACTTTCATTTTACTGGAAGTTTGTGGGACTTAACTTTTACATTTGTTGCACAGCTTTGAGCTCCTTTTCCATTGCAGCAGCTTGCCAACATAGATGCATTTAGCTTTCTCATTTACGACTGCGACCACAGGCCAGTCTGAATACTGTGACTATTCACTGAAAGGAATGCTGGATGCAGTACATGGACTTTGCCAGCTTATTTCCCAATTCAGCAGAAACATGCAAAGACCTGTATGCAATATTGGTGTCCTCTCTCAGACAAAAACACAGCCTAGTTTAAGTTTAGAAGTCTGTTGTGCAATGCTTCTAAATGTCACCAGGAAAGCTGTCACTAGAAGCTTTGGTCTTCCCAGAACATTTCAAACAATGGTGAGACAGGAATGGAAAAATCTCTGAAAGCTTTAAGAAGTCAGGCGTTAAAAAGACCCTCCTTTCTCACTGTGGTGAGAAACTTCAGGCTTTTGCTTGTCTTACAGTTCAATGAAACCACACTGTAAATACTCTCCCCCAGAAAATCCAAAAGAAATGAAAACCTTGTTAAGGTTTTCCAGATACTTACTGAGTATCCTTATAGATCACTTGTATTCGACAGCTCTTTTCTCTCTCCAGGATTCTCTGTTCTTATCAACTAACCAGTCACACCTCCTTCAGCTTTAAATGGAGATACCAGTATATACTCTGTCTGATAAAAATGCAGTTTGCCTCCACTCAATGCGAATTGCCTTGCACTTTATATTTCCAGAATTGTCTGCATGAGAACACCTTCTCTTTATGGGTATAGATACTCCAAAGAAAAGTTTTTGTAGCATCTGAGCTCTATAATTTCAAGGCAGCACATCTGAATTCCTATTCATTTACATTTCAGATACACTGGTAGAAAATAACAAAGTAACAAGACAAATTAAAATAAGACAAGCTATTTATTAAGAAAACAGTCAAATAAGTTCAGTGATACACTTGAACTGTCAATCATTTGGTTATAGTAGCTTTGCTTGAATTGTACCAGCCTCACAAAGCACCTGGGCTACCGAAGCACTTCTCACTCTCTCATCCCTAAGGCTGTAAATATTCCGAAGCCTACAATAAGGTATCTTGCTTCTCCATCTTCCTGGTACAGTAAAATGAGTACTGACAAATGAACTAAAGGACCTCACCAGCCAAAAGAGAACTCTCTCCATCCTCCCATCTCCTGACTTCACCTGCTAAGCAGGCAAAGCCAGAGCACCAACAGCTGAAGACAAAGGCACCTATGCTGTGTGCTCAGTTCCACCAAGGCTTCGCACTCCAAGGAGAAAATAACTGCACAGGGAAGTTATACCACAGTGGCAAAAGCAGCCATCTCCATTCCACTCTCCTTCCAATCTGTACAGTAGGGCCAGTAAGGATACGGCCTGGCTGAATACAGACTGGGGTGTGAACAGAAAGGGAGCAGCCCTGATGAGAAGGACTTGGGGATGTTGGTGGATAAAAAGCTGTGGAAGCATGGCCAACAGGTCAAAGGAGGTGATTCTGCACCTTTACTCTGCTCTCATGAGACCCCACCTGGAACACTGCATCCAGGTCTGAGATATTAGCACAGGAAAGAATGGATATATTTGAGTAGGTCCAAGGAAGGGCCACAGAAATTATCAGATGGCTGGAGTGCCTCTCCTATGAGAGGCTGAGAGACTTGGGATTGTTCAGCCTGGAAAGAGAAGGCTACAGGGAGAACTTAACTGCAGCCTTTTAATACTTAAATGGGGCTTATAAGGAAGATATCAGGGCCCATTGCAATAGCACAAGGGGTAACACCTTCAAACTGGCAGAGGGCAGATTTGAACTGGATATAAGGAAGGTATTTGGTATGATAGGGGTGGTGAAACACTGGCACAGGTTGTCCAGAGAGCTGGTAGATGCCCCATCTCTAGGAACACTCAGTGTCAGGTTGAAGAGGACTTTGAGCAACCTGATATAGTTGAGGATGTCCCTACTTATTGCAGAGGGTGTGTGGGAGTGGGGTGTTGGGCTAGATAATCCATAAGGGCAATTCCAGCCCAAACTAAGCTGCGATTCTGTTCTGTGAAGTTTTATGAGAAAGGTGAGTTCTGCATGGACTTTACTTTTTCCCTCTTGAAAGACAGCTGGATCAGACTTCCCGCCAGTGAAATTAAGGTGAACACACAATTTCAGAGGCATGCAGTTTTAGTACTGAACAGGTCTCCAATATTAAGAGTGTTTTCTTCTTCAGAGAGATGGAAGATGACTAGTGTCAAACTCTCATTCACATCCAGAAAGCACCAACACCTTCTGTTTTCTTGAAGATTAGGCCAAAGACAGGACAGTGCCCTGGGACAAGGCGCTGGTTCACTGATGGAAAACAAAAAATCTCAGAGGGCTACAACATCAAGGGAGAGTTCAGCAACTCATCTCCTGACAACTGCAAAAAAAGAGATCCTTCAGAGGAAGAGGCCTCCCACTAACAGTGTGAAGTTGCACAGGGAGCCTGGAGGGACACAGTTTTTGCCACCAACAATGTAGCAGCATCAAACCATTGGCTGTGACTCTTCTCCCAGCATGGAGGAACCACAGGCTCCCAATCATAGGGACTATCAGCAGTATTTGGGGATGCTGGAGGCAAGAGTCCAAAAAGAAATTGTCTCCGAACCACAGAAATCTGTCTGAGGGCAAGCAATTAAGCACTCCAGCAGCTCTTTTGTACAGGCTAAAGGATGAAAGTTGCCCACACAAGCCAGATGCAAGGTCATTTAACACAGTTGTGGTTTTTTCCCAGGTTTTCCAGACTGCAGCCTTTACATAGCCAGAAAGGGTCAAGCCAGTTTGAAGGCTGACAGAAAAACCTCTGATCACACTCCCTGCACACGCAGTGAAAGGCTATAGATCCTAACAACCTCCAAACGAGAAGGTCCTCCAATGACACCCAACCCATAATTTCAGCAAGATGCCATGGTGATAAGAAAATCAAGTACCAGATACCACTACAAGCCTCTTGAAGACCATTTAGCAATCAGCAATTTCTCCTGGCTCTGTCTTAAGCTGGTGCCTCTTTTCTCTTCTGCTGCAGACTGCCCATGCAAACAACTGAATGCCAGTGGCTGGAGCAGAGATGTGCCAACTCGGCAGCATGTGTACATGAAATTGGACAGGAGGGGCAGAGAAACATGAAATGGTTAAAACCAGAAGAGCAACAAGGAAGATCCAGCTGGATGCCAGAACCACCTACTGCAGGGCATGTACACCAGTGTCAGAAATGCTCAGCTCCTTGCAGCTGTTGGCTGCAACAGCTTCTCCAAGTCACTGTTTTCAGGGTGATGCCTTACAAAGAGAAACTTTGTCAATTGTTTATCAGCACTGTCCAGCTGACTTACAGCTACTGGTCAAAACAAAGAGATACAGCTTACAGCATTCAGAACAGCACAACAAAAACTACAAGGAAGACTGATCCAGCCCTCAATTTAAAGGAAAATGCACTAAAACACTTTGACATTTACTGCAAGCATCCTTGCAACAAAAACTTCATCATGGAATCATAGAATGTTTAGGGCTGAAAGGGACCTTGAAAATCATAGTTTCAACTCATCCTGCCATTTACCACACCAGGTTGCTCAGCACACCATTCAACCTGGCCTTGAACATCTTCAGGAATGAGGCATTTACAGGTTCTCTGGGCCACCTGTTCCAGCCTCTGAGCAAAGAAATTCTTCTAACCTCTAATCTAAAGATGCTCTCTTCCAGTTTAAAACCACTGTCTCTTGTCTTGTCACTATCTGCCCATATAAAAAGTCCCTTTTCCTCGTTTTTATAAACCCCTCTTAAGCTACTGGAAGCCTTCTCTTCTCCAGGCTGAACAAACCCAGCTTTCAGTCTGTCTTTATTGAAGAGGTACTCTATCCCTCTGATCATCTTCATGGCCCTCCTCTGGATACGCTCTAAGAGGTCCATATCTTTCTTGTGCTGAGGACCGCAAACTGGATGGAGTGTTCCAGGTGGAGTCCCACAGGGAGAGAGTAAAGGGACACAATCACCTACCTTGACCTGCTGGCCACACTGCTTTGGATGCAGCCCAGGATGTGCTTGGTTTCTGGCATTGCCAGCTCAAGTCCAGCTTTTCATCCATGACACCCCACAAGTCCTTCACCATGGGGCTGCTATCAAATGACTTCTTCTGCCAGTCCGTACTCATGCCTGGGATTGCCCCTACCCAGCGGCAGCACCTTGCCCTTAGACTTGCTGACTTCTTGAGGTTACCAT
Organism: Lycocorax pyrrhopterus obiensis; assembly: GCA_014706295.1. Lineage (NCBI taxonomy): Eukaryota > Metazoa > Chordata > Aves > Passeriformes > Paradisaeidae > Lycocorax > Lycocorax pyrrhopterus. Next base: position 45,992,562 of record JACSVZ010000014.1, on the reverse strand, counting down.
GCCTAGGCACCCTGCATGAACGCTGCAAGGTGCCAGCCCTCATACATGTGGCCTCCTGCACCACTATCACTTGTTACCCAGTACAGCACAAGTAAATCCACACACCGCCACGGCAGCATAATCCTTCAACAACAACACAGATGTCTCCCATGAAAAAACAGTCCTGTTAACACTTCTGCTATGTTAGGCATACCTACACCAAAATGCCTCCACATGCATAAAAGGGAAATAACAGTAGCACTTCTTCAACTTTGAAAAAGAAGAATTTGAATTACACTTATATAAACAGGGTGGATCTTAGCCAATCTTAATGCACAGTAGGACTTCAAAAGCTGCTACGGAATTTTGGTAGAAAAATGTGATATTGACACAGTTGCCTGGACACTCTCACAATACCTGAAGACTTGGAGACATTCTCAGCATTACAGGCTCCAGACCACCTGTAATACAGACTAGCTCTGCACCTATGGGGCATATCACACAAAGTAAACCCCACATGTATCCCATGCACACAGGGGCTCAGTGAGTTAGCCCTGTGCTCTTAGCAGTGCGGGAAGCCAAGAATTCCCTCCAAAACACGCATAAGATGTTGAATGGACCAAGGCAAGCCAGGCAGCATTCCACATAAACCCAGTATTTTCCAGGCAGTGATATAACCAGTAGACAGGAGGTTTGCAATCCCTCTTCTGCCTCTTAAAAACTGAAAACAGAATATAAAAATATAATAAAAAATCCTGAAGATACTAGAACAAACATCACTGCTAAGCTTAGCTAGAGTAGCACCCACATACCTCCACAGTACAAGTTACAATTTTTAAAGTTGGATATAATTAAAATGTCGGTTCAATTATTAATCTGTGCAACCCCAAAATAATTTTTCCCCTTTTAACTTGGGTAATCTCTGGATTATCTAAGGCATCTCAATGCTTCCTAGCAACACAAAACAAGGAAAAACCCAAGACACTCCAGAGCGGCCACAGCAACCTCTACTTGTCATTCCTATAGGGCTTCATTTCCAAGTTGCATCAGACTCAGAAGCGTGTAAAACTATAGGATTTGAGTGAAAAAAACCCAGACCTGGAAAGAAGAGAGATTTTAAAAAAATGCAGAAAACAAAGAAACAGAAACCTGTGCCAACTGGGCAAGTACATTCAGTATTTTCTTCAGTGTGGTTACTACAAAGCTATTGACATGGTCAGGAAACTAAAGGCAAATGATTCACACAGTGGTGAATCAGGAAAACAAAACACTCTCAAGGCACTATTTCCAGAAGGGCTAGCAAACTGAAAGTGCTGATCTCCATGATTTTTTTTTTTTAATCCTGATTCTTAATTTTATTCACTTCAAGCATTTTAGAAAGATTCCTGTAAAAAAAGTGTGAGGATTTTAGTTCCACCACTTACACTTGAGTCATTGATGAGATCAAAAACTATATTTATCCTGAATTAAAGCAATGGCCTCTTTCACATGTCTAAGATCATACAAAATTCATAGAAGATGAGTATTTACATCTATCTGGAGATCAGAAGCCTGCAGTGCAAGTTATCTATACCATTGGTAAACACACCAGAACTTCCAAGACAAAATAACCCTGTTCATAAACAGTAAAATTCAAAATCTATCCCTGAAAAATGATTAATCTTTCCTGAAGAGGGAAATTATATCAAGGTTTATATATTCATTTCAGTTTAATGTTGTTTGATGTGGTCTTCTCAATTGATCAGACAGAGAAAGTTCTTGTAGCACTTGATCTTAATTTACTGTGTAGCATAATCAGCTATTCATACACATGAATTACCAACACATGCTGAAAGGTTCTTAAGATTTCCCATGAAGAAAGTTACACTGAGAAAAAGTGAGAAAGTAAAACCAAAGAATTGTAATATATCTCCATTATCTTACGTGTTTATTTTCAAATAATCTATTTGGTTCACCTGAAGAAAAAGTGCTTGAATGAAAAATACAATAGTGTCAAGAAATCCCTAGGCATTTGCCAAACAGGAGCTATTCTGGAGCAAAGACAATGTAATAAGAACAGAATAACAGAGGTCAAAACCAAAATGAACACAATGATATTTGGCTGTTTCGAAGAGTATTTTTAACACGATAGCAGTTTTACCTTCTACTTTAGCCTATTTTTTAAAAAAGAATTTGCCTTGCAAGGCCTAATAGTCCCAGCTGCTGTTAGTTAACTTCTTCACAACAGAAAATACAAGCGTGTAAGTCTGTATTTGATTTCTGCACAGAAACTGAAATAGGAATCCTTTAAGTTGTTTTTGTTTTTAAGGTTATATCTCTTCTTTCACACCTCATTTTGGATCACATGTTCAGTTTCCCACTCAGCATCTTCTGTTTACAGAATTAAGTCTGCCCAGCATCCAGACAGAGAGTTGGAGCATCAAACATAATTGCAAAGCACCACTTTTAACCCTTCCAGGATAAAGGGATCGTGACTACTTTTTGGAAGGGCTGCTACTACTACTGGTGACAACAGTCAACAGTGAGGGCAGACATTCTGCTCACAGCTCCCGTGCACACCTGCCAGGCACAACTGCTCCAGCACAGTACTACGCCACTGGGACACCCAACAGCATACACCCCAAATCTGGGCAACAACTTGCAAAAGCGTCTTGAGAGTTTTAAATTATGTGAATGTTTGTGACTACCCAAAAATTTTTAAGTCAGCTTTTTCAGTACTCTGTATCAACACTGTTTCGAGAAGAGGTTGAATGGGAAAAAGCAGTTTTTCCTAGGTTGTTGCTCAACCCACACCTTCGTCTTAATTCTAAGGGATTCTTTCTACAGCAGATACATCCCAGGACTGCTCATCCTAATCAGTTTCTCATGCAAATTGGTATGTGTGATGATTTACACTCACTCTGCCTTCCTAACTAGATTCTGAAGAAAATCTGCCATCTCACAAAAAGCTTTTTTTATTCTGAAAGAAGGCACCCACGGTCTCAAATAGGATTAGCTTTTTCACTTTATGTTCGGAGCCTTCCCTCATGCCATCTTCATGCTTAGAGGAATCTTACCAATTGCCTTGTATTTATGAAGATCCCAAGCAAAGATCCCAGCCACATCATGGGTTCAGCACTCAGGAAGTATTTTTGCTTGAACCAGTTAAGGAACTGGTTAGTGGATTATTTCTTACGTTCACAGGTTAATAAGGTGTACCAGTTATAACTTTCACATTCTGCAGAGAAAGTATTGAACAAAAAGGAAAGACTCATTTCCTGAATTATAGCATGACAAACCAAGACACTAAAAAGTGACACAATCTGCCAAGCAGAAAGAAAAGCAATGAGGAACTGAGATTTTTTCTATGCATTCTTGCACTTAAACTGGATGTCCTATTTCCTAGCCACCATAACCTAACACTACCCTGCAGAACAATTCAATGCTCCTATTTTAACACCTGAAGTTCAAATAATTCAATAATTCAATAATTTCTTACAAGAAAACCTGTTTAGCCAAATATTCAGAATGTCTCTAGCACTATTGTGTATGTAAAACCTTCAGGGATGGATTAAATTGTGCTTAAATACAGCATGGTTTATTCTGTTAGTTGTTTTAGATCTTAAACAACGTTATTTTTACAATAGTAAGTGCCATGACAATTATATCATACAACTGGTACATTACATTAATAACCCTAAACATATTTCCAAGTAAATGACTGATACTCAATTTTAAACAGGGAAAAAAAGCAACAAAGTCACATAAATATATGTGAATATATATCTATTAACATAAACACACACCCCCACCCCATTCTTCTAGAGCCAAGCAAATAAAAACACTTAAGTAAGAACAGGAAGTGAAATGAGGGGCTGACTGTACTCTGCTGAACAACAAACTTCCACAAGTGAGACAAGAGTAGGCAGCAGTATGGTTTAAAAGGAAGAATACTGTGGTAGCACACTTAGAAAAAAAAAAAAGTGTGCTTCCAGCATGTTCCTTATCACACTGTGACATACACGTTAGGTTTTGCTCTCTGCTTGGGAGTGTTTCCTAACAGGCTTCTCGCAAACTGAAAGTTACCATTAAATAAAAAGGCGGGGGGGAGGGGGATGGTAATGTGAAAAGAACAGGAGTTCATCAGAATGTATTGTTTAATCCTTTAGAAAGGTGTATATATTATACATACAACCTGCTCTTTCCCCACTGGAGCCGAGTCAAATTAAACATATTCAAGTAACTTAGTCACCTGTTTTCTGTAGGTGTTGCAAAAGCATTTTCACCAAAGGTACTTTCATGAGCCAGCTCGGGATGGATCTAATTGAGCAACAAGTAGCCCAGAAGGAAGTCAGGTTGAGCTAAAGAAATGCAGAGTTAGAAACACTTCTGGAAGAAACTAGTGACGTAACCAAAAAGCAAAGGTCATCCAGGGACAGCCTGGTTCAATGAAAATCCAGAGCTGCCACCTGAGAAGGGTGCTCCAAAATCAGGACGAGAACCAGCTTTCTGTGGAATACAAAGAAGCAAAGCAATATTATGGACAAGTTAAAAACAGCATGTAACCAAAAAGGAAAAACCAGCAAAGGCACCATGCCCAGAGGGAACCCATCAAAAAAAAATGAAGCAAAACTCCTTATTCCTGGATTCCGAGTATGCGTGGTGGTGGGTGGAATCAACAGAAACATTTGTTACAAACTGCCCAGAGGAGAATGAAAACTAAAAACCTCGCATGCCATTCCCCCTGGCTTTAAAAGAAGGAGGCCCCACCTTGAGTCACGATTACAATTTGGTAATTAATGCCCATTGACCATAGCACGGTCCCTGCTGTAAAGCAATCGTCAACGGAAAGTGATTGCTTAATGGGGTTATTTCACATGGAAAACCCCAGGATATTAACTAACTTTGTCGGGGAAACATCGAAATACAAGTAATATCACCACTAGAAAAAACTGCTGAGCACTAAACTGAAGGAGGACTGAGCAATCACACAGAGATGTGCACTGCAACCCATGTTAATACAGACTTCTACATCTATAAAGAAGGAATGCATGCCATCTTCTAGAGCAAGGGGAGGTGTTACCAAAATGTATTGGTTTCCAAAAAGAAAGCAAACCTGAAGCAGGAACTGCATTAGCACCCAGCAAATGCACATAAACATCACTGAAAATCGGAACAAGCAAGTTCTGCTCCACCCATTAAGTACTGAGGTCACTTCTGACTGAAATACTGAACAAGTTTTGAAGAAAATGCTGTTAAAAGGCTCAGTACAGTACTTAGAACATGTTTTATGGGGAAAGTCTTAGAGTTTACAGTCTTTTGTCTACCACAAAGGAATAACTAGTCAGGCATTTATCTCCCACACAACTGCAAGAAAGAATAAAATTTTTTAGACCCATAGCACAGGACTTCAAGAACTATGATCTGTGGGAAACTTACGAGAGGAAGACCGGAAAATTTTATACAAGATTGAAAGGACTCCAGGGTACTACCCTTGAAGACGGCTGAGAAACACCTAAACATGTCATGTCTAAGGTATATTTGATGAATGATCATCTAGAAAGAGAACCTGCAGAGCACCAGCCGCAGCCACTTCACACCATGATGGGTTGATGAGCACCTTCCTTACTGCTTTTGTCACTGTTCAACGAGTCAGACTGAGGCACTAACACAGATGATATATGAAAGTGCTGTGCATGGCTTGGTACTGGATTACAGGCTTTAGCACTTTCCGCAGTAAGTTATTTACTACCTAATTGAGTTTCTGGACTGAAATCTGGGCTAATGCTATCAACACAAACTATAGCTTCCAGCTACAAAAGCTGTGTGCATTCTCACAAAGCTCACTGTCCTTTTCTCTGCATCACTGATGGTGACAGTGATATTTTCCTCTGAGGCACTGTCAGAAGGAGGCAGGGAAAAGAAAAGCATGAATTCTCTTCAGTACATAATAATTATCCTTCAAATCCAGACCAGTAAATTGCATTTTTCAATATGTCAGTCAATGCTCCAAACATTTTTCTCAACATGTATATCAGCTTAACCAGAACTGAGCCAAGTCGCTGTGTAAGGTTTTATTTTGTGGAATTTTTTTGGTGTGTGTGTTTGTTTATTTTTTTTTCTTTCCTGACAGTCTTTGTTTGCTCTAAGTTCTAAATCTAGCAAAATTCACTCAAACATCTCAGCAACACATCTTGTTGCACAGAAAGGCTCCACCACTGACAAGAAAACCACTGAAGAATAAAGCCAGCAAAGTCTTGAAAATTCAAACTGATTGGAGGATAGAAGAAAAATTGTACTGCGGTTTTACCTTCTTGCAGCTTTTATTTTTAGTTCAAAATGCACCAAAAGCAAGCAAAGCTCATCACAAGAAGGAAGAATATGTTTTTCCTTTTGAACTGCAAGCATTAAGACTTTTGGGGGAATCTCATACGTCACCCACTTCCTTCAAAACAGATCTGAATGAAATCTGTAGGGTCAAGGATGTTTCAGATGTCTGTCTCAACAACAGAACTAGAAAGGATGAGAGTTCAAGGAGATTGCCCCTTGTCCCCTTTTTCCCGGCTACTACTTCCATATCTCAACAAACTCCCAGCTTTAACACACCTTCCCTATCTGACTCTATTTTCTTAGAACAGCCTTTAAATGTAATAGACCGCATTCAAAGTGTGTCCAAAATATGCATCTGAAGACTGCTGCAAATGCTGTCTGAACATCTCTAGGCTCTCCTAAATCAACAAGGAACAACATGGTTTGTCCTGATCTGGGACATGCCTGTATAAATCACAGCAGCTTTCTGGCTGTCTTGCCAAATCTGAGATTTATGGCATAAATATAACTCAGATCCACCGTTTACATTTTATTCTGGAAAAGCTGTGGTGTTGTCAGCTAACATCTAAATCAGATTAAGAGAAACAAAGCTTTATATATCTTGGAATAAGTTGGGAGGTTCTGCTTAGAAGCCTAAAAAAAAAAAATTATCCCCCTCCAACCCCTCAACTCCTCCCCCACCCCCAAAACAAAAACAGAAAACAAGGATGCTGTTTCCCAAAATAATACTTGACTTAGGGCCTTCGTATCAAGACAGGTGCCCTACCTGCCCAAATGGCATTTCCCTTGTAGAAACACACATAAAATATATCAAGAAGTCCTTGACTGCAGCTTCCCATAAATATTCTAATGAAATATACAGATATAAAAAACCTAAAATAGTTAAACAATTGTAAATTTGCCATCAAACTTGCTTATTACTTAAATCCCCTACATTTTATCTTTGGCTAAAATAAACCAAACCGCCTTCACATTAGAAAGTTTTATAGAACTGGAAGTATTTGTAGCCCCCAAAATGTACAGATTCACAATTCTTCCAACTTTTTTTTTTCCCTTGAAGTGTTTTTTGTAAAATAAAAGCACTGTGAAAAGAAACGTATTTATTGGTGGCTAAAACTAATCCCAACTCCAGTACAAAATACCTGCTATCTTTGAGTGTATGAAATTAGTCCTTCTGTGAACTACCAGTAAGAGCTCTCTTTACTTCTTATACAGACTTCATATATCTAATATTTTTCATTTTTAAGATCTATACACATGTGCACAAACCCTCAGTCACTCACAATGCCTCTTCTTTGCCAAGCGTGAGGAAATTTAAACCCACTCAAACCTGAAATGACCATGCTTAGGAAAGCAAGAGCAATATAAGAGAGCAGTTTTTCATGCTACAACTCAAGCATCACTTATTCTGTCACATACACACACACACACACTTATCAAAGGAAGTCAGAGCCACAATTACTAAAGTGATAAGAAAAATAGTAATTTACGAAAGGTTTACAGAAAATAGATTTGTCGGGGTGGGGAGGACGTGTGAATAAACCACAGATGCAAGCCTGGTTGACTGATATTACAATAAATATGTGCACAGAAGCTTAATACAGTGACATGTCTAGACTTTACTGGACACCTAATCCACATAGGAAAACTACTGCCTTCCCTGTAAAATTTCACTTGTAAAAATACCTTGCCAATCTAAGCAAGAGAGCTGCAATTCTCCCCTGGAGTACCTTCAAACCCATACAAAGTGCTGGTGACAGTGGTGTGGCCCTGGAGAGGGAAACAGCATCTTACTTTTAAACAGACTAGATGTGGGGCACTGTGTGCCTTCTATGGAGAACATCAGAACATCTCTTCTACGTATTTTTTGGAATTCACAGAAGAAAAGCTAAGGACCATCTTGGCCTGCACTATCAGGAATGTTTTGAGAATTCATTTTATTTTCTTGTACTTTTAGTACACAGCTATGTAAGCCACATGGGCACGTGCCAGTCTGCTGAGTAGTTGTTAAGTTTATGGAAAAACTCCACAAACTTGATCATTCACACATAGAAAATGCCATTCTCCAAGGGTCTAAAGGGCAATCACTATTAAAACACAAACCCAGGTCATTTAGGCCGCACAACTACTCAAACTAATGACACATAAGAGGTGGGCTTTTTCAGTTTGTTTCTTTTTTTTCTTTCCTTTCGATAACTGGTGGAGTCACATCATCAGCATGCTTGGTTCCCTTCAAAGTTTGGAAGCTTTCTGTTTTCGTAACAACCAGCTTCAGGGAACATCAACACAAACAGCATCAGGAGACAGAACATCTGAACCCACAGATCTGGAACAGCAACCACCACAAATCCACTTAGAGAAAGGTCCCTCGAAGCTTTCATGTTGAAGCCTGGAGGTGGTTTATCTAAAGGAGTCCAAAGATAGCTGCAATTACACCTGCAAACCTAGACTCTCTGCAGAGACGAAAAAGGAGGTACCAATTATCTACCATGTTTTTCAAGTCTACAGCAAATGTTTCCTTCACTAATAGCTAGGTGGGTTACTTTTTTGTTTTAACAGCCTGGCACTCCTTCTACCACTTTCTAAAGTGCAATGATCAAACTCCATTAGTTAAGGTAAATGTGACAATGAGGTAACCATTAAAAGGAATTTATTTAAAATACCATTTAAGAAATCATATTAGCATTTATTAAGTAACTTGGAACTTGTCAGCAGCAGACACTGTGAGCAAATGACCCATCGGGTGGTTTTGAGATTTGTTGTTTAGCAGTAAGTTGTTGGAAAGACAAACATGACTCTAAGCATAGCTGGTTGAAAACAGACAAAAGGAAAACAAACAAACAAAAACAAGCAAACAAACAAACAAAAAAATCAGTTCTTCACTCAGTGGAGACACTGATGTGCCAGGTGCCATTACAGGGTTTTCCTACACACTCTGAGCAGAGGATGTTAGAGCTAATGAAAACTAAGAGTATTTCCTCTCTCTCATATTACCCCTCACAGAGGTGACTTGTTTGGCACGGAGTTTTCAGATGTAGGTTTAAAACAGATATTTTAACCATGTAGCTTGGAAGTGCCTCATCAGCACATGGTCATTACACAGTGGTACTAAGGATGCTTATCCAGAATTCTGATGGAAAAGCCAAGGGAAACAGTTCCAGAACAAAAATTGTCAGTGTAAAACTAGGAAAAATCCTAAATGCAACTTGCAGCAATACACTACCTCCAAGTAGTGTATGTGAGTGGAAAAAAAAAAGTGAGACATTCTGGACATTCTGCTCCTTTCATGTTTTTCTACCTGTTAGCATTACCAAAACTGTTCAGATCTTTAACTGACAAACTAGCACCTGAATACCCAGCTTTATGACTCCAGAAATTTGCCGTTTTTAAGTCAGTGATAGAAGAGACCATAGAAGACTGGCTCTGTGCATTTCATTTTCACAATGAAAGAAACGATCCTTTGAGCTTCCGGCTTTTTTGCTTATTAGGATAAGCAGTGACTTTACGCTACACAGACAGAACAACACTTCTCTCAGAAAACTTTTAAGCAAATATAAAGCCCTCCTCACACGACTTGCTTTGCACCACATAGGAACATGACTTCCACCTAACTTACTCCTGCACCCACTTCACCCATGGCAATGACAAAAGGCAGGAGCTATTTCAAGAACAGTGGGGTACTTGTTCTACACCTACAGCCTTGTTTGACACCCACCAAAACAATGAGGGTTTTGTACAACCTGACTCTTCAGACCTGGCCTTGGAGCTGCAACACAAACCAGCTGGACTGGATATGTTCATGAAGACGTCATGTTTTGTGCTGTTTTGTTTGGGTTTTTTGTTGGTGGTGGTGGTGTGTTTGTTTTTCTCTAAAGAGGGACACAGAGATCCACTCTTCTTCCTATGACACCACTGGATTTTGCTGCATCAGAACAGGTCATAATTTTGTCCCTTCCAAGAATCTCAGCTGCTGCATAAGTCGGCCAGGAAACCTAGCGATTCCTTCTCCCCTTCCTGGCGTGAGCCAAGGTTTAAAAGGTTCAAACTCTACACAGGTCTCAGATTCTCCATGCCATCAGGCATTTCAGCAGGTAAGGGTGCCCCTAGGATGGATTCACTGTGAGCTGCTGAGGTGCTTGGTGGCTCACAGTGTGTTTACCCCAGCATGGGCTGGGGCACTGCTGGATCACAGCACACACTCATGCCTCCACACAGGAGTGAGGAGTGACACACCTCTGATTTTTTGTTATTTTTGTTAGAAACTATTATTATTATCATGAATAGAATTTATTCCTATAATTTTTAATAACAGCAGAATTTTCAGCATTACTGTTGTTTTCAGACTTGATTTTCCCAGTTTACGACTATTATTATTAAAATTTTTGTTACTATTATTAGAATTTCTACTACTACCCTTAGATACTTCTTTTTGGGATAGAATGCACTATTTTTATTACTGTATTTCAGCATTGTGTTTTAGCATTGTGGTTTTGCATTAGATTTTAGCATTAGATTTTAGTCCTATAGTTTGTTGATACTAATTATGAATTGAGTTTTTATCACTAGTGGGTTTAGGCAATTTTTCCTCCTCCTCCTCCCCCCGCCTCGCCCCGGACGCGTCCCCGGCAGGTCCCGCACACCCGCCGCCGCCGCCGCCCCGGCAGCCCCTTACCCTCGCACTGGTAGCCGGCCAGCCCCCAGATGAAGTCGGTGCAGTAGTGGCAGAAGGTGGGCTTGGTCAGGGTCACCCTGCGGAACGCGTGGCCCGGTGGGCTGCCGCTCCCCGCCGCGGCGCGGCCCCGCCCGCCCAGCACCGGGCTGGAGGCCGGGCTGCCGCCGCCGCTCCCGCCACCGCCGCGCAGCGAGCGCGCCCCGTCCGCCATTCCCGCCGGGCGCCCGCTCCGCGCGCTCCGCGCCGGCGGCCGCTCGCTCGCCCGCGCTTCCGCCCCGGGGCGGTGGCGGGGGCGGGCGGGGGCGGCGCCGCGGCAGCGCCCGGCGGGCGGCGCGCGCTGCCCCCTGCTGGCCGCGCCCTCAGCGCCGCGCCCGGCCTGTCCTTCAGCACCTCCGGCGGCGCCGGGCCCGCCGCCTCCCCGGGCAGCCCGGCCCGGTGCCTAACCACGCGTTCTGTGGAGAAACTCCTCCTGGTGTCCATCCTAAACCTCCCCCGGCGCAGCTGGAGAACGTGTCCTCTCTCCTGTCTCTAGCTGCTTTGGAGAAGAGGCCGACCCCCCCCCCGGCTACAACCTCCTCTCAGAGAGTTGTGGAGAGTGATAATGTCACCCTTGAGCCTCCTTTTCTCCAGGCTAAACAACCACAGCTCCCTCGGCCTCTCCTTGTAAGACTTGTGCTCCAGCCCCTTCGTCAGCTTCGTTACCCTTCTCTGGACTCAGAGGTAAGACCTCCAGTTTCTTGCCATGACGTTAATCTGGAAGGTTTTGTTATCCCATCATCATACCGTTTTAGAGCACACAAAGCTCCACCTCAGGAAGATTTGTGATGATGCATTGGCAGAAGATGATTTGCTGTAGGTTTTGCTTTCTACACTCAACATCTCTGACTTCATCAGAAAAGGGATTCTGCCAAGCAGTCTCACTCTTCTATAACACAGGGGTTTTTTTCCTTTGTTCACTTAAACTTCTTGTTGCTAGTTTGGAAAACGTTTACACACCTGGATGTTTCCATGTTGCTAGTCTCTGGAATGCCTCTGTTTCTTTGACTTGTTACATTGCGTAAAAGTATTATGGATGGAGTAGGCTGGGACAAGAAAGGAGGCTATGACTTTGGATTTTGTGTGTATAGATGTATGCTGTCCACATCTCGACTTGTCTGACTGGGTCTTTAATCTCAGCTTTGTATTGAGAATCTCCACTGGCCTGTTCAAAACAACATCCAGGTGCCTTCATTAAGCCATGAGAGACAAGAAAAGAGTAGTTAAAATTTTTGTTCCTGGCTCTGATTTATCTGTATTTTGGTGAAGGGTGTAATAATGTGATGTAATAAATCTCTTGTGTAATAAATCCTCTTGTCCTGTAGACCAATGGCGAAGTTCTAAAATTCCTTAGCATATTCTAGTTTCTACCACTCTTACGTTACATCTCCTTTCCATGTTGTGAATATGAATGTAGTTATGATCAGAAGGATTTGACCTTCTCAAGGAGAAACAGTAGAAATAATTAAGAAACCAAAGAAAGCATAATATGACTTTTTATGGTGGGAGAAAGAGTGAGTAGTTACATACATAAGCTTTGAAATACTTCTAATTGCTTTTACAAACATGATTTAGAAAACATATCTGGGATACCACAGAGCTGTATGAAGTCCCAGATATACAGGAGGATGGGGAAGAGGGAAGCAGTGTGAAACCCCTTTGTTTGAAGGTGTGTGCCTGCTGAAGACAATGAATCAGCCAAAGCACATAGTGATAGGTCCCATCTTCCGCAAACTCAGCCTTGCTTTGGTCTTTGCAAAAATCATAGCACAAGGCTTCTTGGAACATATTTCTGGAGGAGAAGACAGTGACAAACAGCCAATATTGGATTTGACAATGGTCAGTGGTGCCTGACCAACTTGATGGCTTACCATGGCAAATGTGTAGATCTGTGCAGGAGGGGACACCAGTGTAACCTTGACTTCAACAAGATTTATGACTTGGTCTCCTACAATATTCTTGTATCCAAAGTGGGATGTTATGGTTCAGCATGGATGGACAAGTAGGTGGGTAAAAAACTGGTTGTATGGTTGAGCTCAGCAGGTAGGGGTTAATGGGCCATACTTGAACTCCACCTGGAAGAATATTACAGGGGTCTCTCCTGGGACCTGGGCACTGAGCATGTCTATCAAGAATATGAGAAGGTGACAGAGAGCAGTATTGTCAAGTGATGTCATGTTTGCACATGACACCAAGCTGAGGGAACAGTCATTACACTGCCATTCATAGGGATCTGAACAGACAGGAGAAATGAATCATATCATAGAATCAAAGGGTTGGTTTGGGTTGGAAGGAACTTAAAGATCATCTAACTCTTCTGTCATGTGCAGAGACACATTCCATTAGATCAGTTTGCTCAAAGTCTCATCCAACCTGACCAGGAACACTTCCGGGGCTGGGGCATCCCCAGCATCTCTAGGTGACTTGTTCCAGTGCCTCATCACCCTCACAGAAAAGAATTTTTTCCTAATATCCAATCTAAACCTACTCTCTTTCAGTTTGAAGCCATTCCCTCCTTGTTGTGTCAATACACACCTTTATTTATTCTTAAAGTGCCTGGAGAGGGTCTTTAAGAAGTCCTTCTCCAGCTGTCTTGCAGGCTCCCCTCAGGTTCTTGAAGGCTACGATTAGGTGCCTTCTGTTCTCTAGGCTGGACAATCCCAATTATCTCAGCCTTTCCTTGTAGGAGAGGTTCTCCCTCCCCCTAATCATCTTGGTGGCCTCCTCTGGACTCGCCCCAACAGGTCCATGTCCTTCCTGTGCTGGCACCCCAGAGCTGGATGCAGAGTTCCAGGTGGGGTCTCACCAGAGCAGAGCAGAGGGGCAGAATCCCCTCCCTCCCCTGCTGCCCACGCTGCTTTGGATGCAGCCCAGGGCACGTTTGGCTCTCTGGGCTGGGAGTGCCCATGGCTGGGTCATGTCCAGCCTCTCATCCCCCAGCACCCCCAAGGCCTTCTCACAGGGCTGCTCTGCATCTGTTCATCCCCAGCCTGTGCTGATACTGGGGGTTGTCCTGACCCAGGTGCAGCACCTTGCACTTGGTCTTGTTAAACCTCATGAGATTCCTATGGGCCCACTTCTCGAGGTTGTCCAGGTCCCTCTGGATGGCATCCTGTCCTTTTAGGAGTGTCAACAGCACCGCTCAGTTTGGTGTCATCTGCAAACTCGATGAGGGTGCACTCGACCCCTTTGTCTATGTCATTAATCAAGGTAACACTGGTCCCAATACAGACCCCTGAGGGACACTGCTGGTCACTGATGTCCCACTGATTGTGACTCAGAGTTGTTACCACTACCCTCTGGATGCCACTGATTTCTTATCCATGTAACAGCTCACCCACCAAATCCATCTCTCTCCAATTCAGAGAGAAGGATGTTGTGGGGGACCATGTCAAAGTCCTCATAAATGACATCTGCTGCCCTTGCCTTGTCCATTAGTGGAGTCAGTCCATCACAGAAGGCCTGGCCTGCAGGTTGGTCAGGCAGGACTTGCCCTTGGTAAAGCCATGCTGGCTGTCCCAAATCACATCCCTGTCCTCCATGTGCCTTAGCACAGCTTCCAGCAGGATCTGTTCCATGATCTTCCCAGGCACAGAGGTGAGGCTGACAGGTCAGTTGTTCCCAGGGTCCTCCTTTCTACCCTTTTTAAAGATGGGTACAATGTTTTCCCTTTTCCAGTCACCTGGGACTTCACCTGACAGCCACAACTTTTCAAATCTCATGGAGAGTGGTTTGGCAACTACATCAGCTGGTTCCCTCAGGATTCTGGGATGCATTTCATTGGGCTCCATGGACTTTAAGTATGTTCAAGTTCTTCAGGTGATCATTAACCTGATCTTTAATTAAAGAGGGAGAGACTTTGCTCCCCCAGCCCCCCTCCTGCTGTTCATCCACTTGAGACATGTGGTAAGAGGGGTTACAATTTACGACTGTGAGGACAAGAGGCAAAGGGCAGAACTTTGCCCTGAAACTAGGTGTTCAGGCTGGATCTGAGGAGAAACCTCTTTACCCTAAAGGCAGTCAAGCAGAGGAGCAGGCTGAGTGAAGTTTCATTGGCCTGTCCTACTTTTCTTTTCAACACAGCCTGTGCTTTTGAAATGTCTTTCTTTTGTATTGATCTAATAGTTCTTCCCCTCTAAAGAGTCAGAGGCCCAAGATTTGGGAAGCTGAAACTCATGTGAATGAGTATTTCCTACGATCTGGGAAACTGCTTTATAATGGTATCAGAATTTGGCTGTTTCAAAAGCATGAGGAAGTAATCAATTAATCTTTTTATTAAAAGGTGAAAATGCATTCAATTAACAAATAATTACATACACTACTGAATCACTTACCAGGGCAAGTAGTTACAGGGTTTCTTTGCTAGAAGAACGTGGAATGGTAGTTTTTATCGTTAAGGTGTAAATGAAGTGTGAGATTTTGTCTATTTTTTAACAACTGACTCTCCACATACATATTTATAAGCTGTAACACAGAGGCAAGAACTGTACTTTTTGTACTTTAACTTCCCTTCTTCACTCTGAGTAAACTGTATAACCAGTCAAAACAACTTAAACTATCCAATGGTTGTCTTCAGCCAAGTCTTCCAAAACATCTGCTGCCAGCAGCCATGGAATATGGCAGCAGTTGAAGGCTAGCCATCCTTTCCATTTCACATGTGTAGCAGACCTGCTGCCCTAGACAGCAGAAAAAAAAGTGAGGTAAAGAATTATTACTGGAGCTGTCCCATTCACAAATGTAATAATTCACTAGAAGTGTTTTTTCCTTCATGCAGGAATTGTTGCTCGACAGGCTGGTAACTGAAAGATGAAACAAACAGGATAAAACTACCACTTCTTAGGTATACGTTAATTTATTTTTTTATAAAGAAGTGCCTCACAGATTAAAACAGGCAAAATTCTTTGAGCATCCATTGTCTTTGTTTTCACAAGATTAGTAAGACAAGAATAGGAAAAAAATGTGAGGCCTCTGAAAAGAAAATTTACTTCTTTTTATACCCAGATAAACATTTTGTAGCACTTTGGATGCTATAACCCCATTACACTCAACCTATGCAACTTCAGGGCAGGCAGTACAGGATAATTGTCATTTTTATAAGTTTCTTGTCTTGGTAGAGGTGTGTTCAGTAAATGGAGCAAGCTTTGCACCTTGGATCTTCTGAACCTTTTGTAACCTTCTTGTACTCTTTATATCTAGAGAGAAGACATACTGTGACAGATAGAAAGCCTTCGATACGACTGAGAAATGCAAGTTCTGGTACATTATCCCAAATTTATGCAAAAGACTAAATAAGTTTGATATGCTGTCAATATCACACCATGTTTTTATGCTTTAAGGAATACAGTTAATTATACCAGAACTCTCTTGACACTCAATATGATGAAATTCAGTTAGTCAATTCTTTCATGAAGCAGTTTATTTGTAAGCAAGCTTCAAAAAACCTGAAAATAAATAATCGTGTCAGATCCAGGTGGGATCCAGAGAGGATTTTACAAGAGTGTATAAATATGGAAGTAGTGGGAGAAAAGCAGATGGAGCTGTGCTGTTTTTCAGTGGACTCTCCTGACCTTCCAGTTTCCTGGTTTCTCAGAGAGCTACGAATGGTTTCATCCATCCACTCAGAGGATGAGAGCAGGAGTAATTAGCTTCCCAGATACCAGATACTCTTGCTAATTTTTTTTTTCTATAAAATGTGTTCTTTACATGTTGGTGAGGTGTGAAAGTGTGAAATCCAATGGTACCTATCGCATAGAGCTGTGAGCAAAAACCTTTGTAGATTAGCTGGAATCTTCTATATTGTTGACTTCTATTTTCTGAATTCCCTTCATTACCACAAGGCACTGGAAGAGAGGAATGACACAAACCATATGTGGAGGTTGAAAGGAGAGTTTAAAATAAATTGTGCCTTCTAAGAACAAAGAATTTAAAACACAGGTGTGGCTTTGAATGTGCCGTCCAGTTGACAGACAGCAGGGAAGAAGAGCTACAGCGGGGTTGGTTTCATTTGGTTTCAACCAGCACATCAGTATTTGGTAAGTGAGTGATAAAGCTGTTTTGGGTTGTGAAAGGAAGTGGCTCATGAAGTATCACCTTCCTAAGCAAGAGAGGTTTCAGATTTGCAGCTTTTTCACCACTCCAAGTTGGTGATGTCTGAACCAAAAGTAAATCCTGATGTTCATTTAAATAGGATACCTTTCTTTTTTCCTCAAAATCTCACGGCTGAAGGGACAACAAAAGTATTAGATCATGTTTGTGCACTCTTTGTCTTGCAATGGGAAACAAAAGAGAAATTAAATGTCTTATACCGACACTACAAAAAAATACAGGTAAGTACCTAGCATTTAATTAGTATTTTTTTTTTTTGCTTCATAATAGCTCTACAGTTACTTCCTGAAAAAAAGTCTTTAAAACAACCGTTCTGATCACACTAGAAATAAATCAAGTGCTGACTTTTTAGTTAAAAGCGCTGAGTAAGAGAAGCAAAAGCTCTGCTGTGGAAAGTCAACAGAAAGTTCTGGGTCAGTTCCAAGTTATGCAGTAAGATATAGTATGTCTTTGAACATTTTATTTGTTTCTTTATTTAGCTGGATTAAGAGACCGTAACTTTTCAGATAAAGGTTATAATAAGGAACACATTAGACAGCATAATCTAAACAAAATTGCATATTAATGTTTATATATCAAATATATGCACACTTTTCACATAGGTACAGAGACTTAAATGAGACGAAAATCCTTCAGTTTAAATTAATCCATCGCTTGTGGGGGAAAAAAATGTACAGAGATCCCATCAAGTAATACATCTTTATTTCACCAAAATCATTATAGTCAGCAGTAAGTACTTAACGAAAAGGTAGATAAATTTATTACAGGCAGACATAACTGTAGAACTCATATTATACTTTAGCATTTACACTTCTTACTATCTCAGGAGTTCCTCTAGTTCTGCTAACAAAACTGAGATTTAGTAAATAATAAGCCATATCAGAGCTGAAAAGAAAGAAAACTGTGTGATGACATAGCAAAGTCAAGAGGCTGAAATTTTAGGCCCAGCCAGTTAGCAAATATGATGATATGACAGGCAAGTTATTTGTGCTTCAAATACACTGATTTTAATATTTAATAGCTTATTTCCAGCTCTTAAATTTTAGAACAAATAACTTCCTGACAAAGTACATAAGAGATTTGCTCAGAGTTAATGAATCACTTCTCTGGGAGGAAAACACCAACCAACCAACTGAAAAACCCGCTAGGGTTTGATTTATTTATTGTAAAGGATTGCTAGTTTAACTTTTTTAGTCATGTTTTGTCTCTAGACCTCGGGAACATGTAAGCAATTCATATGAATAGAGTAGCTTAATGCATTCTGAACTGCAAAATATGCAGAAACACCCACATTTGGAATAACAGATTGCTGGTGAGGTTTAGTAAGAGTTGTGCACTCTGAAAATAAAATGTCCAAGTCTTGTTGTTAAAACCACATTGCAACTTCTGATTCTACACTCTAATAATGTATCAAAAACCCAGTATACAAAACACCATTTTTTATAGATGTGTATGTATAAAAATATATAGTGTTATTTATCTCTATGCCTGATGGAACCTGTTGGCCTACAGGATAGATCTAGTCCTTCACCAGCAAGAATGTAAAGAAACACCACACGTGCTAGACTCCAGAGTGATGTACTCATGCATGAGATTCTCCTTTGGCTATGTCACTGGTGCCCACATGGGTGACAGGAGGTGATGGTCTGAGGGCTTGACAAAAGCATCACAGATGAAAGGCCCTGGCAAGCAGCAAACCTTCTGAGACAGTGAGGTCAGCAGAAGTAGAGTCCCCCGCCACCATGACTTGCTCTGCCCTTGTGAGGGGCCCAGATGTCTTTCCCAACCAAGCTTGTTTCTGTTTATCTGTTTTCAGAGTATGGCACTTGAGTGCCTTCAGTTCATACCTACATGACCAAAAGGAGTAATTCTCCTGTTGCCAGGAGTCGCAAGCTCCCAACATTTCCACCTTGGGAGTCTCAACCTTCCCACCTTGGGAGTCCAAACGTGCTGCAGAGTCCAGCATAACCTTTTATCTGTCCCACTTCTTAAGCAGCTGTTGCAGGTAAATTCTTAAGTAAGTCATCATAGTGGAGGTAAAGGGGTTTATTGATGATTAAATAATTATAAAATTGTAATTAAACAATTTTTGAGTGGTAATTAAATAGTAATGTAATAAACAACTACAACCCACTGCTGTACAGGAGAGCTCAGTGGTCTCAGGGTGGGGCTACAGATATCTATAGTGTAATATGGTTGATTTGTAGTTAACCTGCTTGGCACAGGAGTACAGCCTCAGCAGTTTAGTTTTGTCAAGTCCTGCTCAGGACGGTTCTGTTCGGTCCTGGTAAGTTGTGGTCTAGGCTCCTTGGTTCCTGAGAAGGCAATGGTCTGGCACAGTTCTCTGGGTGTGCATAAGCAGGGCTGCCTCTCGGTGATGCCTGAACCAAAGTGCTGTTCACTCAGCCAGAGTCCTGCACCCGTCACCGCTGCAGAGGGACCCAGCACTTGCCTCTGCGCAAGCAGCTCCTTGGAGGGATCCTGTTGCCCTCCTGTTCATCTTTCCTGGTGCTATGTGGTGTACTGCCTCTCCCATAGCTTCTGCACCAGGCAGCCCTGCACCTGAGCCCTGCACCTCAGCCAGACCTCAACCTCCCCTGGATGAGGCCAGTATCACCCTGGAAAGAGGCACCTGGCACTCCATATAACCCTGTGACTGCAGGGCCCCCCGTGTTATCTTGGAGCAGCATTTGGGCTGGTGCTAAGGGGCATGGTATCGTGCTGGCTCCAGCACGGTCTTCAGCAGTACTTCTGTGCACCCTTGGTGTCCCCTGTAATGGAAATGCTGTGCTCAAGGCCAGCTGCCCCTCACCAGTGGATCACTGCTCTTCTCTGGTACAGCTGAACAGAAGTAAACACCCCCTGACCAAGAAAGCATTGACGTGGAGCTGCTGTGTTCCACAATAATGAAAACAGAAGGAGGAGCAGAAGTGTCTCTCTATCTGTGAACAATAAAAACTTGTCTGTTATGTGCCAAGTCCCCATTTGCTTCTTCTGGTTACCACTACATTTCCTTCTTCTCCTCTATAATGAAGTTTGTAACTAAAATAGGTTCTGTTGAGTGCAGTCCATGGTTGATTAATGGAAAGATAATTCCTGTGAATGCTGCTGCAAGCACTGGTTTTGTAGGTGTTCATTTCATTGAATAATGTGGAATAGGAGAGGACTCTGGAGCTCAGAGCAGGGGTAACCCTAAAGTTAGATCCAAGCTCAGTATTAAAGCAGTTCCCCACATTCTCCCAGCAGGGCTGTTGGCTTGCTTTATCACCTTGTTACACAGACAAAACTTTATGATGTGTAACTCATTTCAAGATTTCAGAAAGAATGTGAGTTTTCCAATCCATGCTGCAAGTAAAACAATTAAAAACCTGCTTGTGTGCTCTGTGACATAACTAGACAGGACCAGCAGGCAGTCATGGATAGAAATTTTCAAGGTGTGCAGGGCAGCCAATAGCTTGGGCAACAGTGACATTTCAGAGGGTCAGGAAGGGAAGGAAATGTGGCAGTGACCCTTATTCTTCCAGAAGCTGATGTCCTTAAAATCCTCACAGGCCAAAGGAAATGAGCATCCAACTTATAAATGGGCCTACCACTAAGTTAACAGCAATCCTGCACCTGTACATTACAATATGGGAACAGGCATCAGCACCTCCAGCACCAAAGCTATGATGGGCCTGGAGAGAAGCTGAGAGTTCATCCCAAACCCAGGGACCCACCTGCAGGCTGGTTACAGGACAGAAAAGCCATGAACTGTGCAGATTCCCACCACAGATCACTGGCATCACGGAAATCTAAGCACTGGAGTGCTGAAGTGCATTAGGAAAAAAGAGGTGAATGAGATTTCACTGATGGAAATGAAGCACTGAGAGCCTGGTAACATTCAAGTTAAGATTTCATAGGAGATCCCATTGGGTAGCTTTCTCGTGGCACAATCACAGCTTTTCATTAAGGTCTCTGGTAAATGAGGCAGTCTGTTCACTGAAGAGAGATTAACAACAGAGGTACTATTCGCACACAGAACAGTAGTAGAGGATTTCCCAGTCTCATGGTATCTCAATGTTGTGCTCAGAAATGAGGTAAAAAAGCCTCCCAGCCTCTCTCTTCTTCACTATGTTATCCCCATGTTCCGTGTTTGTGTGCAAAGAATTGAACTATTTGCAAACGGGCAAAAATGACAGCTTTTGTGAGATGTAATTTAGCTCTGTGCTCTCACTTTCACTAGTGGTCAGGGTATATCCTTCATGATGCATTTGCTCTCTGCCCTCAGAGGCAGGAAAATATGTCAGGGAAACATCCATCCTGACTGTACCATATCATAAGAGATCTGATGATATGATCTGCTCTGTTCAGGAAGCCTTGTAAGAAACTAAGTGGAATACTCTTAAATTGCAATTGCTAGTTTTATTCAGCATGTTAATTTGCTGCGGGAAAATTGAGGAATCCCAAAAGCAAAGTACTAGTACAAACGTCTTGGGAAAAATAGGCAGTATCCAATTTTTCACTGAAAAGTAGTTAAGAGCAGTTAGTCACTCATGTTCAGGCATAACGATAAGTAAAATGTTACAGACATTACAAACAGTCTACCATTGGAGTGCAGCAAAGGAATTCCTTCTGCTTTTCTGTGCATCTTTAATGCTCCTTGAGCAAAACATGTATGTATAGGCAGTATAAAATATGGACCTCCTTTCAAAAAGCATGTTTTCCATTGCTTTCTATAATGTGCCAGTTGTTTTTTACAAAGTTCTATATGTCAGAGCAACTACAAGTAGTTACTAGTCAGTACGGGGAATGGAAGGGTAGTGCTGTAGTGAATGCTCAAGGCTGTTGTGTTTACTGGTCACCAAATGCATGCAGCAAGCATGTAGTAGGAAACAGATGCCTCTTAGGTAAGGGTTAGTGACTGTGTGTGCAAGTTCTTTGGGCAGGTACAGTGGCAAAGTGAAAACCAGTATCTTAGACTAGCCACATGATAGATGGTAAATTGCCTGGGCTCCAGAGTTTGTTTCTTCTATCAACTGTCTGCATTAGTTTGCTCCCCACTTCATCCTGCTGTGTCAGATGAGTAACATGTTCTGTCAGAGTCCTGAGCTCAGTAAGGGAGTTTTAGTGCAAGTGCAACACGAACTATGAACAGCTCAAGTCCAATCTTACTGTGTGCAAGGGTGTTGTACATTGCCCATACAACCAAAAGTTTAAAGGACATTTTGAATATGGGTTGTTTTCAAGTGAGCATTCACAGGAATCTACTCCGGGTTAAAGTCCTCTACACCATTCCACGTATGAAGGGAAATATACTGGTGGTCAACGAAGACTTCTGCATTTACTGCAAGTTATATCATTACTCTCAAAAGGGACAAGAACAATCCTTCCACTTCTACAGTGCACTTCTCATGCTCCATACAGCAACTATAAACTGATCATAAATTACCCTCTTTGGACAGAATTTTCCAAAAGCATTACATAGTCTGGTGCTGAAGGTGCAGTGCTGACAGTGAAGAGTTTTACTTGTCTCAGACAATTTATTCTTTAATTTTGGGTACATAGCCCGATCCTCAAGTCCCTTTTCTTCAGTTCCTGTGGAAGAGTCGAACAAATGCCTTTATTCTGCACGAAAACGGTATTATTCCTTGGCAGTACACTTGTGTGAGTTTCTACTCGAGACTAAGAACAGGACTCAAGTCACTGGTAGGAGTAACAACGAGCCTCTGCTAAACCCCGTTTAACCAGTAGATGGCAGAACTGAAATCTTTGGTTTGCTACTGAACCCGAAGTTCAATAAACATTCCTGCAATTCTGTGAAGACTCATTTAAAGAAAGACAATTGAGTAAACCAGTGCTAAGACCAGAAGCAAATTATAATATATTTATTAAAATCTGCCAACCACAGAATTTCCTTTAGAGGATGCACAATCATCTAATCAAAGAGGGAGATGCAGTAGGCCCTCACTAAATTCAATGACCAGAATCCACTCTGGTATTTCTGAGAGGTCTTCTGAGAGCTGTCAAACTCTCTATTTTCAGACTTGTACTCTCGTTGCACATTAGCAATTTGAACAGCTTAAAACAGTCATGACTGACAATGAAAACTCAGCATGAACTCCTTCATGAGCCACCAAACATATTTTCCTGTACTCAGGACAAGCTGTAGGCCATAACCTGCAAGCTACCATCTCACCAGTTCTTCAGCTCATTCACAGATGGCTTCCTGGAGTGAATGACTTTTACCGAGTGTTGAATTCATATGAACATATAAATTCATATGATCTGTAGAACATAGTATGTTAAATGATGTACCCTTAAGTGCTGCTTATGGGGACACAGCATGCCAGAATAAACCTCACCAGACCTTTTCATCATACTGCAGAGAGCCAGGAAAAGCAGGACACATGCAGACACTTCTTTTTGATGACAGCTCCAAAGCTCTGGGTCCTGCAGGCTGCCAGCTCAAGTTTATTGCCTCTCCATCAGCCCTATCCTAGCCCAGTTTGAGACTGATTGCAGCAATCCTGTGATTGCTGCAATCCTGTGATTGCTGCAACCTCAGTGATCAGCTGAGCCTTCATGGAAGATTGCTACAACACTGAAGTCTACTGCTGTATGTTAAGGCTTTATTTGCTGTAATAAGCTGAAAGCTGTCTCTTGGGAATTCAAAGTATTTGTAACTTCTTGATAGGATCAGAAAGAGTGAAATATGTTTAGAGACACAACAGTGAAGTCAGATAGGAATTGAACAGATATTATATGCTCCCTGGACTTCTAGGACATTGGTGAATAACCTCAAAGAACACTCTAGAAGGAATCTGATGTTAGACCAAGCTTCTTGTAAATGGATTTCAGTAAGACAGAAAGGACAAAGGACTGACACATAGTTCCTTGTCTGCTGTGAAATAATTTCATGAAAAACCCTAAAAACTCTAGGATGCACATGACTGCAATATGAAAGGCATTGTTACTCCTCTTTGCATCCATCTTCACTACAAGAACAGAAAATATTTTTTTTAATCCTGATTTAGCACAATGCGTGATTGTCCAAGAAAACTGTTGGACATCCTTGCAATCTGATCCTAAACCCAAGAACCCATTTCAGTTAACATCTTCCTTACAAACAATGGATCTAATATAGTTCTCACCCTCTGACAGTCTTGGGAGAAAGGCATACCCACACATTTTTAGTCATCTGCTAAATAAGACACATTATTGTAAACTCAGCCCCACGGAGAAGAATGACAGCCTCAAATACTCAAATGCTGGAAACACCAGCAATAACGTTCAGACAGCATTACCATAAACCCTTGAATGAACAGCCTGTCTTCCAATCCCATTATGGCCTCTGTGTCCTTACACAGAACCAGTAGAGACTGAAGCAGTTCTGCCTCTCTTTCTGAGATACAAAATCTTCCCTTTCTACCCATCAACCTCAGGGGCCTTCCCTCCCCACAGAACAGAAAGTACAAACCTTGCAGATACTCACTGGGAAAAGTCAGAGCTGATGTATGGATTTCCCATTTCTGTTGCTGACCTGCTGTTTTCACTAGTCTTTGCTTTTTGTCCAAGAGATTTTAGGTCAATCAGATTTTGCAGCAATTGCTTTGGTATCTAGGTATGAAGGATTTTATTCATGATTCAAAACTTACTGATACACCTGGGCCTTGGAAGTCTGTTCTGTTAGAAACAACAACAACAAAATTAAAATTTTTAAATTTTGTTTTTAAAGGAAGTGACCCAGAGTGTCATTACAGGACTTAATCTCACAAAGAGGAACATACTTGAAATGCTTTTATTACTATAAATTAAACATCTAAAAAATTAAAACTTCTATCAAATAATGAAACATCTAAAGCTGTAAGGAAAGCACTAAGAGATTTTAGAAATTCTCTGTTTTTTCATACCATCAGAGTCATCTACTGTTTTGTGGTGTCATGTAGAAACATGGGCTTCCACCTTCAAGAGCTGAAAGCCAAACTACAACCATAACTGTGTTCTGCCAAACTCAGTCTTAGGAACCTCTCTGGCCAAAGGTTTGAAAAAAATATTATGAATTAATGTCCAGTTCCATGTTAACCATTTGTTAAAGCAAATCATATGTTCTAAAAACTAATACAATTCTAAAAGAAGACCTTTGTGCAAGTGAATTACTCCATGTGGTATTTATGCTGAACAGAAAACAGGCCAACATGGAAGTGATTTTGAGCAATAACTCAAAAGCACTGTATGTTGTAGATTACAGGCTATTTAGAGGTATCAGGTCAGAGAATAGCAGGTTTTACTACAGAGGGCCCCTAGAAGTCTTAACTGTTTCAGTGTAGCAGGTGTGCCAAAGCCAGGATTTCTGTATTTAGTTAAAAAAAAATTAAAAATCCTACTCAATGTATCTTGTTTGCTAGATCTTGGGGTCTTTCGCACTGATTTCTCCTGGTCTGACAGTTCCAGCTGGAAAGTGTATGTAGGCAGGAGGATCTGTCAGCACAGGTCAGTGTGCAGGTATCCAACCCACAAACAGCCAGGTGAGACATCATGGGCATTTTCTATGTTTCATCCTTCTTTACAAATAGAGCTAAGCACTTCTGTTTTCATTCACCTGAGACTTGCTCATCTGCAGCAAAGCCAGCAAGTAACTCAGTTTGCTCTTAGCCTGAGCTTTCTTCAGGTAAAAGCAAAACATTACTGGTCTTGTTTTACTCCACCTCTCAGTGGTTAGCATGTCTCCTAGCCAGCCAAGACCTTTCCAAGACTTGCAGAATATTTACATTCCTTCCATGCAACTCCTCTTTACTATGTATACAATTATTTTCCTGGAATTAGATACTTTTTAGTTTACTTAATTGTTAAGGAAAGTTTCCTGTCTGAGCATCCAGGAACCACTCTGGCAGGCACACTCAGACCACGTGAGCTGGAACAGAGGTTATTTCACAATGGGTGGCTCCACTGAGCTGATACGGGTGCCCTGTTTGACTCCCTACGTACCCCACTCTCACCCAGTCAGACCAAGTTTCCTTACGGGCTGGACCCCAGGTTTCCCATGACAGAGTCTCAGACTCCTGGATTCTTACACTGGTTTAATCATGGTACAGTGACAAAGTAACAGCTCAAGCTGGTGTCTCCGAGGAGGGACCCTGAGCAAAGCAAACCCTGGCCTTTTATACCCTCACAGCCTAAGTGTGTGAAAGTCGAGGGTCTTCCAGGTGAACCATTGGCTCCTGCTGTGTCTCTCAGTGTCTACTCGCCTGGCTGGCCCACAGGGTCCTGCACCCTTTGCTGGGTCAACGCCAGTTCCTGGCCTCTTACTTCTGGCTCCTGCTATCCAGAGCTCAACCTACAGCTCCCACTGCAGCTGCACCCTGACTACCAGCACTGAATGTATTTCTCAACACTATTCATGCCCAAACCGTATACTGTTCTACCGGGAACACGCTGGGCACTGATAAACTCTCCACAGCACTCAGCTATGGGGGTGATGTAAATTATGTCCTCTAGGATGTCCTGTACTCTGATACTGTTCTTTAATATTGACGTCATGATATTGATCTTGACCAGCTTGTAATAGCTTGTTTCTGCCAACAGCCAGGCCAGTGAGCTCTCCCCCTGCCAAGAGAAACGACAGGAGTTCCCTCTCATTGCACTGCCACGAGGATGAGGATGCAGTCCTGTGTGTCAGGTGGTGTCCCGAGCTACACCTGTTTGCTTCCGGCCCCCGGCTTCACTGACAGCACCTCTGGACTCCTCCGAAGCCTGAGCAAGCGCTCGGGCTGGGAGCACGTGGCGCACTTACGGTCGGCACAAGGCACATCACAGCCCACACCCCGCTGCCCATGTCACAGTGCCCGTCTCTCCGATGGCTCTGCCCGCAGCAGATCTGGCCTTGACCTCGGTACCACCCTCCTACTCACCCCTCCACACTCACAGCACTCCCTCTCCCCTTCCCCCACCCAGGGAAAGGGGATGGCCCAGGAAAGCAGTGGCCCTCTGCGGGGCCAGGGCTGCGGGCAGGAAGGCGAAGCCCGCCCGCCCCGCGCCCCCGCCGCCCGGCTGGCCATCTGCTCGCTCGTCCTCCCTCCCTCCCTTCCCGCCTCGCTCTCGGGCGGCTGGCGGCCATCCCACCGCCGCTCCGGCCTTGGGGCGTGGGGCGGAGCCCGCCCGCCACCGCCCCTTCCCTCTCCCTGTGCCCGGCGGCCCCTGACGGCGAGCGGTGGCGGCGGTCTGTGCTCCTCGCTCCGCGGTGAGTGCGGCCCCCCGCTGCCCCTCTTCTCTCCCGCCCGGCGCCGGCGGCTCGGGTGCCTGGGAGCCGCTTCCCCGGCCGCGGCGTGCCCATTCCCGGCGGCCGCGGGGAAGGTGGCGGGGTGGAGGGGCGCCCCTCGGGGCAGAGCCGGGACGGGTGCGGGCCCGGGCGGAGGGCGGGGACCGGCGGCTGGCGGGGCCCGGTGGCTCGGTGGGCGATCCTGCCGTCTCCCGGCCCCGGCTCCCTCGGTGGGGGCTGGAAAGGGCCGTTGGATGCTGCGGAGGGAAGGCGGCTCTGGCGGAGCAGCCCCGGCGAGGCACCATCTCGTAGCAGCGGCGGCAGCAGCAGCGGCGGGCTGTGCGGCCCCCGCCGCGGCTCCGGGCCCCGGCTGGCGAAATCGGGTCTCTCCAACACTCGGCTTGGGGCCGGCTCACAGCAGGTACAGGGGGTGGCTTCTGCCGAGCGGAGAAAGAGGAATGGATTTAGCTCGAGAAGAGCGGGCTTGGGAGAGAAGTTACGCTGCCGTGTCCTCATCTAGGTGAAGCTTTACATTAATTTTCCCCCTGGAACTACTCGAGCCTTGTCTATTGGTATTTCAGTAATATCTAAATAGTAGAGGATAGTGCAAAGTGTACGTATCAAGCACACAGCAACTCCTCTGTGCTGCAAAAAACCGTCAGTAGATCTGCAACATAAGGGGGACAAGGACAGGATGGAAGAAAAGAACTGGAAGGTGATGCCTATGAAGTGTCAGGTTTTAATAATTTTGGATGACAAAATAATCTGTTTCACGTTCATGGCACAGACAGCAGGTGCAGATGTTCTGTAACAGTCGTGGAGGTCGTAGTGCAGATGCAGATATTTGCCTTCTAATTTACCTTGACTTAGGACTGTGGCTGTGGAGATGCCCAGTTTCAGTATCTGGATCAGGTATGTGTTTGAATTGGACTCTGCTTATGCTCAGCACGTTTCCATGTTTCGTAATACCACCATAGTTCCCATTTCTTTTTTAACTGGAACTTGTACTTTGGTATTTGGTTTCCACCTCTAAAGCTAGTGAAGCTGGGGGAGGGGGATGGAGAGGTCTGGGCTTCAGCATTTTTTAGTATCAGCAGGAAACTTGGTCTAAAACAGAGGATTCTCTCTCCAAACAACTGGAATTGAATTAATATCTCTGAGCACTCAGTGCTGTTGCTATTGTTCAGACTGGTTTTATCAATCCACAAAACCGAAGTAAAGGAAGACCACCCTAGAGAAATATTAACACTGGAATGTTTATTTAGTAATGCTTTGCTTAAAAGCAATTGTACTTCATCAGAATGTCCTAATAAACTTCTGGGGATTGTTACTGCTTCAAAGAAAGTAAGAGGAGTGTAATGGGCATAGAGTAGGAAGTGCAGCTGAGTCTTGTGCCTTCCAGGATCTGTGGTGTGTGTGAAGAGTTATTAGGAAAATTATCAATACTTCACTCGTCTCAGACTTTATAGAGGAGATTCCTGGAGGAGCTTTCCACATAAAAAGAAGTCTGATCAGTTAGCAGTTCTTTACAGAGTGTATCATGTAGACTGTTGCTGAATTGAAAAGACCACAGGGCTTTCAAACTGCAGGTTTTTGTCATATCGCATTTGTAATTTAGCAGCTATCTTTCTCTCTGGTTGTCTTTGGCCAGAGGATGATGCACTCCAACTTTGATACTATTTGGTGAAGTTTTTATAGTAATGGTGGAAGAGCCAAAACAATAAATGCAGAAAATTAGAAAAGAAATAATATTTGCATTGTAAGAAATGGAGCAAATCTCTTTTGTAGTGTTTTCCAGCATAGACTCTCACTGCAGAATTTTACTGTGTAAGAGCTGGAACTTTACTCCCTCCTTGAAGTAACAATCCACTTAAGCTAAGCAGAAAGATATGAATTGAAGAGTGGTCCCTTTGTGTCTTGAAATACAGAGACTGCAGAGAGGAGTCTTAATTTCCAGTCTGCTCTCTTTGTGTGAAAAGGAGGTAAATTTTTTTCAGGGTTTTTGCCTTCAGTGCTGCCTTAGGGATTGGTTAATTCAGAAGATTTCCTCAAGGTATTTGGCACTTCCTTGGAAGAATTGGGACATCTCAGAGCTGTAGGATCAGAATTCCAGATGCTTGTGAAAGCGGGTGTTAATTTTGGTTGTTTGGGGGTTTTTTTGCCTGCCTTTTCTGTGTGAAAACTGTTATGGAAAAGTTGATTTAAAAATGTTTGGTGGAACTTAATTTGCCTCCCCAGGGAGCTTGGCCAGTAAACTCTGCTGACAGCTAGTTCAGGTTCATGAAATTGTATCAGACACACACTTGTTCTCCTTACAGACTGAAGCTGTGGGTGTTTGAAACCTGGATTCATCTACATGAGTAGTTGAATAGCTGCTGAGATTGTAGGCAGCAGTTTTTGGTGTGAGAAAATTATCCTTATTTCAAGACCACAAATTCAGGATTTGTCTTGAAATGGTGTGAAAAGTTAGGATGTTCCCCCCACAGTGTCAGATTATTTCACAACAGTAGTAATCCTCTCATGAGTTCTTCATTCTGAAGGGAATCCTTCCACCTGCATATCTCTGGTAGCTCTGAAACAGTTCAGATTTCAAGTTGCAGAAAAGGAGTTTTAGAGGTGCAGAGAGAGCAGTTTATAGAGCTGGTATAATGGTAATGGCATGAGTACAGAGCTGATTCACAATACTCTCATTTTGTTTGCCTTTCCCATGCACCTCTGCTGTGTTTCTTCAGCCTTCACAGGAGCCTTTTGAAATGAACAGACCAATACTGAGATGTCTTTTAATCCTGCCTTCTGAAATTGAACCAAAATTTCAGACCAAATTTTTGTACACACTCTCTGTATTCCACACTTCTTGCAGCGCTTCCATGTTGGTTTTGGTTTTTTTCTAACACTGAAAGCCAGGTCTTTGTTAAAACTGGTCCAAGCTGCATATTTTTTAATGAACAGTCTAGGAGTACGAGCATAGGGTAAAAACGCAGCAAGTTTGCATAGAGGTAGGAAGTAGGTTAAAGTTCAAAGTTGCTCTTTCAGGAGGTGGGAAAAAAATTTCATCGCTTCATTTTTCAGTGTTTGGTAGTCTCCAGATAAGCTTCCCTTTATTCTCAGGCGTAACACTGCTCATTCTCCTGTAGCAAAAAAAGAAAAATTAGTCTTCACTTTTAACTGGGACACTCAGTGGTGAGTGTGCTGACAAAGCATTCCATTAACATTTACACCTGCTTAATTATGATCTGGATTTTGTTAAGACTAGATCGCATTTCAGAGGCTGTCTGAGAGCACATGAGAGTGCACTACATATGTGTGCTTGCTGGGGTTACCAAAAGCTGGTGAGATCTATACGAGAGAAGTGTTTTGACTGTCCTTCTAAGCTATAAGTGCACAATAACTGTGTTGAAGTGAGGGAGGAGGTAGCATTTGGCTTTCTGGAGGGATGACTTGCGGGAGTTTAATATTTACATCTTGGAACTGGGCATGCCTCTGAACTTCCAGCTCACTTGGAGCTGGAGTTACATTAAGACCTAAATGTTTGATTTCACAAACTTGGTCTCTGACCTGAACTTTCAGTTCCAATATGTGCAATACAGCATTGCTAACAAAGTGAAATGGTCAGAATACTTATGACAGCCTGTTAAATACAGAGATCATAGGAATATGCAATTAGCAACCTGTTCAGTGGATTGGTAGTTTAGCACATTATGGATCTGAATAAATAAGTATTTTAGCATTGCAGTCAAAAGTTTCAGCCAGCAGGAGAAAGCAGGAAAATCTGCAATCCAAAGCTCTGTTTGTTCCAGTACAGCGTTCCTCTTGAGCATTAAAGTTGAAATGGGCTCCCTGAAACTTTGCCTAGGCATTGTTTCAAAAACCCTCTATTTTGTATTACTGCATTTTTTCCATTGTGGAATACTGGTGTAGTTTATACCGTCAGAATAGTTGCTCAGTCATCAAATTGTTAGTGAACTTCCCTTTAAGGATCTATATGTAGTGATGGACTTTGCTGTGTAATGAAGAAACACAAAAATTCTTTCTCCGTCTTTTTAACCACTGAAATCTCCTCGCTGTTAGCAGCAATGCAGCAGTGTATGTTACACAGAGGCCTTATCTGCCACAGGTAGAGTAAGGGTTAAATAATAAGAGCTTTGCTAAATCAAAACAAGAAACCTGTGTTTATTGCAACAGTAATTGCACTCATCTGTTCTTTGTACATCCAAAAGTAATTATAGCATTTTATATTTTTATAAAACAAGACTCTGCTTGTTCTACTTCTGGTGTTGAAGTCTCTCCAAATGCTGGGGGCATGTGTGGGCTTGAGGGTTTTTTTGCTTTTTGTTTGGTTGGTTGGGTTTCTGCCATTTTTTTGTTGGGTAGGTGGGGGTTTTTGTTGTTGTATTGTCGTGTGTCTGTTCATCTCTATCTGTCTGTCCATTTACCCAGGGTAACAAAAACATTTTTCTTAGGCAACTTGGATATTTAAACTAAAAAATATGTATTTTTTAGGATTTTCGTTCTAAACTAACTTGAATTATGGATACATTTACTTAGCGAAATTTTACTACTTTAAACATCTGACTGATACTGAAGAGGTTGCCTTTACATATTAAAAATGCAGACTTCTGTTAAAATGCTTAACATGGGTATTCTCCTTCCTTGGTTTTCAGGCAAGGTAGGCATGCACAGAGCATGCTGCAATTCCAATATGATGGAAGTTCCTACCTGATGGACTTGCTTAGAGATCTTTATTCATGGCTATGCCATCTATAAACTTAGGTAAACTGGAAGTAGTCATCAACATTTCTAATGAAGGCCCACTGCTGAGTAGAATGTGAAACTGAGAAGAGCTGTCTAAATTTTAGAGGCTCAGGGAAATTGAGCAATAGCCCTTAATTAAAGAAGTGCTGTTCAACTATATGTAACTGCTAGTAATGTCACAAAGTGCAAGCTCGATGTTGTGAAGAAAAGTTTGTAACTCAGTAGCCTGCCGCTCTGCTGCAGCTCACGTTAGATTTTTTGAGTTGCTTGCTTTTGCTATTTGGAGGTGCTTGTTGTAAACTTGGCAGCTAAGTACAGATACATACAATGGCAGTCATTTGAGTGGACAAAACCAAGGGAAATAACTTGTGGGGGTAGGAGTGATAATTGCCATGGAAAGTGGTAAGATCAGATTCAGCATGGATGGAAAATGTTGCCTTTTTTCAAGTAAGGCCATGAATGTGCCTAGGTCCTGCCTTATCACCAGGCAAGGACTTTTATTGTGGTGGTCCTGCCAGCTCACCTCTTCTTTTCCCAGTTTTCAGTTGGAAGTTTCATCACAGAAACATCATATTTTGCCATGTTTCTTCAGAAATTTCCAGCAAGTACCAGCAAGTCTGAGCCTTCTCCTTTTTCTTGATGACTGATAAAATAGCATCTTTGCTTTCCCTGAGTGTAATCTTTTTTAGCATTTCTAGAGTCTGGTAAAATGTTCGAATTAAACCGGTTCTTTGCTGAGTGTGTGCTTCCCAGTGGTGGCCAAGAATTTACCCACATTTCAGGAAAAAGAACATTTACTACTTGAAATCTGTTTTAGTTAAGATATTACATGTTTAGTTTTATGAAGAGATGTCTAAAATTAACCTCTTAACATTAATAATATAGGCACCTTTTCATAACTGGAATGACAGCATATAGGAAACCAAAGATGAAATAGAAAAAGCAATTGTGGAAACATGTTCCCTTTCCCCAAGTGGCATTAAATATATATCTGTACTAAAATGCTGAATAACCATGGCTGTTCTGTTCCTACTTTATGGCCTGAAGCTTAGACAGAAGTTGTCTCATCCAGAGCCTGTTTTTCTTTCTGCAGGTCAAACAAAATAATCTGTGTCCTTGGTTTGTCCTCAGGCATTTCTGTAATAAATGTGATTATTACTAATCATGAGTCTTTTGTAAACATTTGTGTCATGTACTATAGAAAGAGCATGCTTTACTGTCAGCATGTATTTTAGCAGGAAAGTACTGTGTTCTACAGTTTTCTCTTTTTCTGGTGAGAGATGAGTGGGATACTCTATCCCCAAAAAACCTCAAACCAATAAATACTGTTGATAGTATGGATGTCTTTACAACCAATGAGTGAAAGTGCAGCTGTGCTATTGAAAAATAATCTCTTTTTTTTTGTGATGTGAAAGAGATTGCTGCTTTTAGTCTGACTAGCTCTGTTCTGTTTCACTGTCAACTCTAAAGAGAGTAGAGTAGTATGTTATAAAGTGATGTCTAGAACAGCTTTCAGACTTTTTCTCAGGTATAGTGAGACGCTAAATACAGTTTTTCCCTCTCTATGATCTTCATGAGATAATTTCTGCAAATGAAAAAATACGGGATATATTATGATGTTTTCTTAATCCCATTAATTTTAGTAAAATTTATTTGTTGTCATTGTTCCAAGTTATTCAGCTGCTTTTAAAGGGATCTGAAGTAGAGTCAAGGAGTCACTGTCAATCAAGAATGTGCTTTAAACTGAGCTAAGTCCTTTTCCAATCAATGTTGTTGTGATGTGGCTAGTACTGTGTTTATGTTAGATACTCAGAAAAGTTACAATGGCTGAAGATTTGAAAGCACACATGCAACATACGTTGAAGTCTCCCGTGAATGTTCTTTTTTTAAAGAAAGAAAAGATTTTAAGTTATTTACTTAAATCGTTTTTGTGGAGATCCATGTGAGA
Organism: Lycocorax pyrrhopterus obiensis; assembly: GCA_014706295.1. Lineage (NCBI taxonomy): Eukaryota > Metazoa > Chordata > Aves > Passeriformes > Paradisaeidae > Lycocorax > Lycocorax pyrrhopterus. Next base: position 45,958,527 of record JACSVZ010000014.1, on the reverse strand, counting down.
CTTTAATATTCTTTGAATGTCTCTGGCTTAGTTGATGAACTAATAAGAGAAGGCAAGGAAAGAGGATAGACAGACACCTTTTTCCTTCTGTCCTCTTGGACTTGTGCATGTTTCTTATGTCATGATCATCTAATGGCATGGCCTTCGGGGCACCACAGAGATGCCTGTAGGCATCTTTGCAGTGATCTTTTGGTGCTAGTTAACATCTGAGATCTCATGATAAAAGCTGAGTTTGCTGGCACACTCAATGCAGATGAAGTGAGGAATGTTGTTGTAGTAAGATTTTGTTTGTTTGAAAGCTTTTTTAGAACATCACAATGTAAAATTTGTGTTTCCAGAGAAATTTGAACTGTCCTGTGTCATAAATAGGGATACAAACAGCAAGAGACAGCTGTTGTGGCCAAGGGTTCATTCTCTACTCTGAAGGGCAAGATGTTGCATTTGCAAAAAACAGCTTCCTTTTTTTTTATATTTGGAAAGTTACAGCCTTATCCAAATAAATTTGCCCCTCCCGGTATTCATGGTTATAATCTTTCTGCACTTCTGCTTCTCTGGGGGAGAGCGAAAAAACAGAAATCAGACTTTCTGTGGTGAGCTGATGTGCAGTCTGGGTGAGTTGAGGTGTGTCCTAACAAGAGGTTGAGTGTGGTGGCACAGTAATAAGCTACTGCATTAATGTAACAAGGTGAGTGGAAAGCAATATTGATAGTTACAGAATTCCGATTTAAAGATGATCAGCATAATTGTGGGCCAAATTGTGGGTGTTCTCAGAATTTTAATAGTAGGCACTAAGGAAGGGCTAAAATCAAGCTATTGTTTGTCTGGTACACTTCATACAAGTCATACAACCCTTTAAGAAGGTTCCAGTTCCCTGAGGTTAGCTCCCTTGGTCAGAGCATGGTGCTAAAAATGCCAAGGTTGTGGATTAGAGCCCTGTGTAGGCCATTCACTTGGACTTGGTGATCCTCGTGGGTCCCTTCCAACTCATAATATTCTCTGGGTCTGTATCAGTAATAAGGTTCTCCTTTTTAAATCCTATTCTGCATTTTCAGGTTTGAATAATCCACAGTTTCTTACGTAATCTCCACACAAACAGTTTTAAGTTGTTGGCTTGATCAAGTGCTTGTTTTGGTATGTCTGAGCAGGTATTGACGTGGTCACGCACTGGCCGTGTGCGTGTGACCCTGCATGCAGCACCAATTCCAGGCAGACAGATGTCTGCTGCCTCGTGTTTGCGTATTTACATTTCAGTGCCTGCAAAACATAAATAAATATTCTGTGCTGCAATCACAAGTTAACCTGTGTCAAGTTAATAAAAAAGTTAACCTGTATCTATCACAAGGATTACTTTAAAAATTTTGGTATACTCAGTGTGCAGAGTATTGCCCCCAGACATCTTTTTGACAAATCACTAGTTTAGAGTTCTGTGCTGTGGCCACTCAGTTTATAATTTACTGTGTGGAAATAGTAGTTGGTAAGACTGAGGCTTTCCTGGCTCTGTGAAATTTGCTACAGCAATGCTGCTAGTTCTTATTTTCTAGAGATTTTACCTCTTTTCAGGTATTTCTGAATGGCTTCCAGGTTTGTAACAGAGTTCTTCGTATCAGTGTGACCAGGCAGATGAAAAGAACTTGTGATTAGGCCTTAGTCAGCCCACAGTTTGGCTTATTTGTGTAACTCACTGATGAGAGGAGATTAGTACTGAAGCATCTCATACTATGAACTAAAAAACTTCTGTTCAGGGAAGAGGGTGATGTCTGGTAAAGTAATATTAACATGTAGATAATGTGTCATAACATCTTGAATTGCTGCTGTGATTTGCCAAGACATGGACTTGGATGAAAAACATTCGAGCTGCAATTTATACTTGGGTGAGAATATGTGAACTGAGTGCAGTGGACTCACGGTCATATCAAATAAATGATCTGCTTTATCTGTCAGGGGATATCCGAATAGTTTCTATGTACAGCTACTCTTAGACTTTCCCATGAGAAATGGATATGCATAAAATAAAGTTCTCATTATGGAATGCAAAAAAGTAAATCTCAACAGGAGGGTAGCTGGCAAGAAGAGGAAGGAAGAAATTAATTTTGATCATACTCAGTCATAGAAGCACAGAGTTTGCTTAGGGGAATAGCTGGTAGTTCATGGTGTTTAAAGATGAAGACACCTAAAACTTTAGGGGTTTGTGTACAGGATGAGTATCTGTGAAGCTGGGAAGAGGAGTTTCAGAAAATAACTTGTTGATGGGAACATGAGAGGTGATACATTTGAGGTTGTGTGTGTGCTTGCAGTCTGTTCATTTGCCAGCCTTCCATCTTCCTTGGGCATTCAGTTTTTATCTAGAGATATCCATTGTTTTCTTTGAAAGAATTCTGATAATTTTTCTTTCTTTTATGTTATCTTGCTGCTTTATACCCTGGACCTTCTTTTGTTACCATTTCTGCTATGTCCCCTTTGTTGTCTTCAAAATACATGAATTTTAAATTTTGAAATTTTGGAATACTTCAAAAATCCCCCATAAATGTATTCCACATAGTAGTATTTCCTGAACATTCAATGAAACTGGCAGGTGAGATAAACTGATTAATTCTTTGGCCTTGCTTTGTCTGTTTAACAAATACTGGACTTTGTGCATCCCTTTGCATTAGTCTCCAAGGCCTGTCATGTGTATCTCACGCCTTGTTGTGAGTTTTCTTGTTTGAAAAACTGGGGCAAGGGAAAATAATGTTACTTGAATGAAGACAGCAACAGTTCTCTGGGAAAACATCAACAGATCAGGAAATCAGGCCTGTGATTATCTCTCTTCTAAAAAAAATTTAATCATGACTGGGAATGTTGCCAGACACTGCAAGAGAATTGTTCTCACTGTTAAATTGTTAGGTTGATCCTTAGCATATGTTGGCCTAAGCCAGTTCTTCCACAAGAGACTTGGGCAGAGTTCAGGTCTTCAATGTGTCCTAGGAAGTGTTCCATTAGGTAGTTTGCATGCAGTTAACCTTTTCTGGAGATTAAGATGTATTTATACAGTAAGATTTCAATTTATTTTCTGTAGTGGAATTTATTAAGAGATATTGGTATTCTGGAATTTAGGCCCCTCTTGCTAGTTGACCTTGATATGGGGAATATCTCAGGGTCCTTTAACTTCTGTATGTGAACCCTAAAAGTCCTAGGTCCCAGAGGAGTGCTTTATCCAGCAAACCATTACGCCACAAAAACCAGTAAATTAGTAAGCAGCAACAAAAAAAGAAAATATCTCAAACTAAAAAGGTGTTTAAAATACAGCCTATGTAAATTTTCTTTTTGATCGTGACCCTAACAAATCGTTCTGAAATTCGGAGGGTTCTTTTTGTCTCTGGTAGCATTTGCGATCTTAGTCTATAATACTTTCTGTCTCAAAACAATAGTGTTTTCTGGTTTGGTTTAATTGTTTTTAATTTTGAATGCAAATGTCTGTCTGTTTCGCTTTAGATCAATGCCAGTTCTGCTGATTTTGGCTGGGATACAGTTAATTTTGTCTCTGATAGCTAGTATAGGGCTGTGTTTTTGATTTGTGCTGGAAACAGGGTTGATAACACAGGGGTCTTTTTGTTACTGCTGAGCAGGGCTTACACAGAGCCAAGGCCTTTGCTGCTCCTCACCCACCCCACCAGTGAGGAGGCTGGGGGTGCACAAGGAGCTGGGAGGGGACACAGCCGGGACAGCTGACCCAAGGGATATCCCACGGCATATGGCATTATGCTCAGCATATAGAGCTGTGAGGAGAAGGAAGAGGGAGGTGTTCAGAGGTACGGCGTTTGTCTTCCCAAGTCACTGTGAGGCGTGGGGGGGCATTGCTGTCCTGGAGATGGCTGAACACCTGCCTGCCCGTGGAAGAGGTGGATGAAGTCCTTGTTTTGCTTTGCTTGCAGGTCCAGCTTTAGCTTTAACTATCAAACCATCTCAGCCCATGAGTTTTTTCAACTTTGCTGCTCTGATTCTCTTCCTGATCCCACCAGAAAGAAGTGAAGGAGTGGCCGTGGAGTGCTTAGTTGCTGCCTAGGGTTAAACTACAACACACTTAAGAAGTGGGACTATGTTGTCATGGTGGTTCACGAATCACAGAGGCACAAATGACTGTCTAGAGACAGCATAAATGAGCTTCCTTCGTGAGATTGGGTCCGGAGAAGGGCAACCAAGATGGTGAAGCAGCTGGAGCACAGGTTCTGTGAGGAGTGGCTGAGGGAGCTGAGGTTGTTTAGCCTGGAGCCTCCTTTTGGAGGCTCAGGGGAGATCTTATCACTCTCTACAGCTCCCTGAGAAGAGGTTGTAGCCAGGTGGGGTCAGTCTCTTCTCCCAGGCAGCTAGCAACAGGATGAGGGGATATGTTCTCAAACTGTACCGGGGAGGTTTATATTTGATATTAGGAAAAATTTATTCCAGTCATTGGAATAGGCTGCCCAGGGAAATGATGGATTTGTCATCAAAAGATATGTGAATGTGGCACTTGAGGACATGGTTTCGTGGTGGATACAGTGGTGCTCAGTTAACAGCTGGACTTGACGATCTTAGAGGTTGTTTCTGACTTTAAGATTCTATGATTCTAAAGCACGTGGTGTATCCATATTTTTCACAATACTCTTGTGTTTCACAATACTCCTTCAGACCTTTTATCTCTGAGGATGTGTTACAAGTAGATTTATGGTGGAAAGGGAATTACTGACAGTACCTTTTTCTCTGGTACAGGTCTTCATGTGTGGAGATATGTACAGATACATTGTAGACTGTGGGACGTACTTTGTATGCAAGACAGATGTCATGAAAATGTCTTTGGTTTTTCTTTTGTTTTAGGGACACTAGGTGTCTTCAACAACCATGAGCAACCCTTTTGTACGGATTGTGGAGCCGCTGGACCCGAAACAGCCTCTGAAGAAATTCTTTAATCTGAGCAAATTGGAAGATGTGAGATATGGTATGTTGATAACATAAGAGAAGCATTCTGTTAATATTGATGAACAGAACCTGAACAGACTTTGACACATTGGATGATACTTGGTCTCTGGAGAGAGCTATGAATTCAAAAGGGGGATCTTGAAAACAAAATTTTAGCAAAATTTAGTTCTTGAAATTTAAAGCTACAGAAATATTGGCAAGATCACAGTAGTATTTTCTCAGCATGCTGTGCTCACAGCAGTCTTGTTTTTCCTGAGTGGGTGAGTAGAGTTAGGCAGAACTAAGAGCACAAGTTTTCGTATAAACTGCTAAGCTATCTTGAAAGGCTGGAAAGGCTCTAACACTGATATGTATGACTGAACCAATCAGAAATATATTTCAGCTTGTAAGAACAGTAGTGGCTAGAGAATTCTTTCTGAGGAGGCATTTTCCTAGTTCCTCTGACATTTCCCAAATCTTTCAGTGATACTAGTAAAAATCTTAGTGTCTGTGCCATTGACTTAGAAAGTGAGTATCTATAGCTTAGAATTGTCTATGGTGGGTGTTTTCGGTGTTTCAAAATGGAAACTGGTGATTAAGGAGAATTGAGGGAACAAGAGGAGGAACATTTTCTCTGAATGTTGGCAGCGCATATCCATTACAGGCTCTGATAAATGAGAAGTCAACTAATGTCAGTCTTGGTGAATGAAAAGCAGAGAAGAGTCTCAAGGAATAGACATATACACATACGTTGTTACCAGTTGATCCATTCCAGGAGTCCAAGAGTGATAACCTCCAGATACTTTAAAGAAAAAAGGATGCCAATTCTCCCTCTCCGGCATAAAAAGGGAGTAGCTTACCAGGGAAGGGCAGGAGAAGATTCTACAAAATCCCAAAACAGCAGTAACAATAACCCCCAAAACTCCTGAACAAACAAACAAAAAAAATCCCCCAAAACAAAACCGCCAACAACAACCAACCCAAATTATTCTGAATTACTGTGTCCTGAATAATAGATGGGGTGTTTTTTTACAATACTGCTAATGAGATCTCACTGTGATTAAGTGACTTTTATGCCTTGGGGGCGAAGACATTGGAACAAACTTCTCAAAAAATTTTTAAAATTTAAATGTTCTGACAGGCAATCAAACAACTGTTGTTAAAGTGTAGGAAGGACTGAGACATGTTTGGGTTTTTTCTTCACACCTGTTGCTTGTAGTAGACCTGTCAGGACTGCTTCAATAGTATTTTGTCATCTTCTTTAAATATTTCTAATTTGAAGTAAAAGAAGATTATTAGATGCACAGATGAACATGACTTTCATTCAGTTTCATTTTCCATCTCTTGAGATGAAGAGACTGCATAAGCTACTGAAGCTGTGTTTTCCAACATGTTAGTAGAAAACTGTTTTTCTAGTACATTTGTATGTCTGTGTTCAGTGACAAGAGTGAGAGGAAACTGCAGAAAAACAAGGTGAGCACAGCATGTTTTCAGGGTAGGCTTGCTGTGGAGGATGGGAAAGCTGTGGAAAAGTCCCTCAGCAAAGATGCCTACTGTGTCACAGGAGCTAAGATAATAAACCTGCTCAAAGCATTGAATGGAACAGGTCAGTTAGCATTGACTTCCTGGCGAAGCTGGAGGCTGGAAAAGGGGCTTTGATAATTTGGGATAAAGCCTTGTGAGAATATGGGGACAGCACCTGAGGACCTGTCTGCCCCAGGCATGGAACTCTGCGCTTGCTGACATATGCTCTAAGGTAAAAACTGAATTTGTTTCTTGCCTCTTACCCATGCAGCTCGCCTGCCATTTTCCATTCGAGTCCTCCTGGAAGCAGCGATCCGTAACTGCGATGAGTTCCTAGTGAAGAAAGGAGATGTTGAGAATATTCTCAACTGGAAAGTGGTGCAACACAAGAATGTTGAAGTACCCTTTAAGCCTGCAAGAGTTATTCTGCAAGACTTCACGTGAGTCTGATGCTCTCCAAAGCAAGGATGAGGGGCTTTTGAGAGTGCAGCAATGCTCAGCTTGGGGTGGAGGGGTGAGCTGAGGGGAAGGATAGCCATGAGATATTTACAAAAGCCTTTTTCAACTTTTCTGGATGTCATGCTACAGACAGCACTTGAAGAGGCAAACATTCAGAATAAGAGCATTGAAAGAAACTCTTCTGGGATGGAGAAGGAAATATCTTCATAAAACTTCAAAACAGGGAAAGAAAATGGAACTGATAAATTGCATCCAAATTAGGAAGTTCAGGGTTTAGAAGTTATTCTTTGAAGGGGTGGTATTGTCCATTCTCTCTTTTTTTTGTTGTTTGTTTGGTTTGGGTTTTTATTTGGGTTTGTTTGTTTGTTTGGGTTTGGTTTTGTTTCCTAGGGGCTCTTGCTTTCAATTTTTTACCTATTTCAGTTCTCATTTATAACCCGCATCATTACTTCCTCTTCTAAATCAATATTATTATAAATATATTTTAAAAGATTTCTCTGCTATTGAAAAAATTAACATCTTTTTCCCAGAAATGCATATTGAGATTCCTACCTAATGGACTCTGAAAATTGGGCCTTGTTATTGCAGTGAGTCCTCAGGTGTCGGTAATGATCATGTAATAGTTCCTGTTCAATGTGGAAAGTCAATTTTCAAGTGGAGCAATAGCATCTAACTGTTTTAATACAGCATTTGACTTGCAAGTCCACTCACTATTCTCTTTATCTTTGTCCTCTGTCTTTATAAAACCTTTTAGTACATCCATGGTAAGCCCAGCGCTGCTGTGCTGCCAGTTGATTTTCTTCCTCAACAGTAAAGTGTCTTAGCTGTCATATCCTCTGTTTTGCATTTTCACAAAGGTTGTCCAAGTGCTAGAGGCCCAGTACAGCTCTACTTTTAAAGACATTAGAAAAAAATGGCAAAATGTCAAATGAAAGAAGTACTGATTTCCTAGCTATTTTTCATCCACTAGCTGTTGTTAATGTTTTCAAAAACTGGAGCAGAGAGGAAGCTGAACTTTCAAGCAAACATTGTTCCTTCTCTTACTGTTTTTCTTTCTTGCCCCCCTACTCCTGCTGAGTTTTAAAAATGTGCCTGTAAGTCTGCAGAGCAACTGCATTCCTGAAAAGTGAGCTCTTGGACAGGCCTCTCAGGACCCTTTTCAAAAGGGCAGCTTTGGCAATTTTCCAAAAGCCATACAACAATTACATTCAGGTTGTCCTGGTTTAGAACTATCTAATTTCATGGTTAGGATTATTCTGAAATTATCCTGAGTTGTTCTAAGATGGTAGAAGGATATTGTGTCCGTTCCATACCAATTGTATAATATTCATAAGCTGGCAAAACAACTCTTCTGCTACTTTCCTCCTACTCCCCTGCCTCAAATTCCCCTTGGTAGCATAACATATAGAATTTCCTATTTTTCTTGTAAAAAGCTTATACTGGGATGTCAAACTGCTGCAAGCTGCTGAACATCAATTAATTGTGTCCAGGTTAGATAATGTTGATCCTTTTTCCTGTTTATTTTTGGCAAACATTCAGGATTTTCAAGGTAAAATTCAATAGGAAGTACAAAGCCTTTTACTGCTCTTGTTGTTGCTATTGGTTTTTGATGTTTTTAAAAACTGTAATAGCTTCCTTATGGTCAGAGTTGAAAACAGAAACTCGTACTGCTTTGGGCTGCTCTTACAGAAATGTAGTTTTTTCAGTGGGTTGCTCACTGATGCCAGGTCCTTATGAGCATATCAGAGAACTCTTTTTGTCTCAGCAGCCAGCAAAATCAGATAGGCAAGTATGTAAGAGGATTTTCCAAGCTAGTTGAAGATGTCATGGTAGAACATACCTCAGAAGAAGCTGAGAATATGTGTGCAGAGAAGCATCAGAAGCTTTGTTAAAAAAATATAGAAATGTGTGTGATCTCTTAGATAAGTCAAGTGTTGAAATGCCAGAAGTTCTGGTTAGTACTCATTAGTTGCTTGTATTGAAAGGGAAGGAGTGCAGTTTGCTTTGCATGTGACATTAGCTGTCTGTTCTGCATCTCAGGATTGGTTTTTGGGGTTTTTTTCTCTTTTCCAAATTGTTTCACCGTGCCTATTTTGTTTCTGTTGTAGTGGGGTGCCTGCTGTGGTTGACTTTGCTGCGATGCGTGATGCTGTGAAGAAGCTTGGTGGGGACCCTGAAAAAATCAATCCTGTCTGTCCTGCTGATCTCGTGATAGATCACTCCATCCAGGTTGATTTTAACAGGCAGTAAGAATTGAAAAACACTCTTTACTTCTTAATGGTAGTAAGTAAACTGAATCCAGTTACTGATCATCAAGGCAGTTCTGCTGGTGATACTGTTAGCATTTGTACTACAACATCTCAGACATTAAGAAAATTTTAAGTTAGATTGTTGTATCAGCTGCGGTGAGTTAGGGGGAGAATTTACTCTATCTGGGGTGCGTCTCTCAGCAGCACAAGCCTGGACTAAATACTGATAGAAGCAGACTCAATCCACACTTGTGGTTATTTTACTTTTCTTTAATAATGCTGCATTATTATTAATTGCTAAGAAGTAGCTTTTTTCCCACATGCACTTTTTTGACCCCATAGGGAGTTTTGGAAAGGACAAATGAGAATATTTCCTTTTTTCCTCACTTCTGTAAGAATAGAGATGATCTACACTAGGCTCAGCTCTAAGGAACTGCTTTCTGCTTCAGCGCCTCCAAGCAGCAGAGCATGAGACGCTGCTTGCTATGGCCCCTATGAGTCCAGGAAAGAAACATAAGGCTATTCAGTCCTCAGCACGCTACAAAGATACAAAGACTCACTAGCATTCACTAGACCTGCTGTGAAATACAGGACCTCTGTATAGAGGTCCTTCTACCCCCCAAGGTACATAAATATGGGCTTACTGGACTAATCTTCCAAACAGATCCTGCAATGACATGTTTTATGGTGGTTTCCTTCCATCTTCTAGAAGTTTTTTGGTCTGCAGTTACTAATCATTATTTTTTGTCACAGCCTTATTTTATTTCTTTTAGGCTCATGAACATATGTAAGAAAGTAGAGATTTTCTCTCACATAGAGAACATTGGTCAGATCTGTGCTTCAGTTCTTTCAGATTCTGAAGACCTAAGTTAGGCAGCTTATTGAGATGAAAAATTTGTTAACACTGTCTGCTTTGAAACACAGAGGCTTCAGGCAGCACTGTATCGTAGTGACAACCTTTTCAACTGAAGTTGTTGGATAGCTGTGTTACAGTTTTCTTTACTGCCTTGCTGATTGCTTCTGATTCAGGTGTTGGGAAAGTCACATTTCTGTAATATGCAGTGTTGCTTTTCTCAGGCTACAACTTTTAGGCCTGCCAAATGCTGGTTAGTATTCGCATTTGAAGCAGATTTCAGGTATTATCTCTTAAGATTTCTTAAGTCATTTTTGTTGGTTGCCTGTAGTGATACTAGAAAGGTGCGATGGATCAGCATTCACATTAACTCAGAAACCTACTTTTCTTTCAGTCTTTGGGTATATTTGACTATATATAAAATTCAGGTGGATATTTTTGGTTCTGACAGCTGATTATTTTCACTTGCAGGTCAGACAGCTTACAAAAAAATCAGGACCTGGAATTTGAAAGGAACAAAGAAAGATTTGAATTCTTAAAGGTACTGACAAAAATAATCTTATTTGCATGGAGAAACATAAGTGAATGAAAGTTCTTCTGGTGTTCATGTTGAAAATTTTTTACTCTAATTCTTTTTGTTTCAGTGGGGCTCTCAAGCTTTTAAAAACTTCAGGATTATTCCGCCAGGCTCTGGGATCATCCACCAAGTGAACCTGGAGTACTTGGCAAGAGTGGTGATGGATCAGGATGGCTACTACTATCCAGACAGTGTGGTGGGCACTGACTCGCACACCACCATGATAGATGGCTTGGGAGTTCTTGGCTGGGGTACGTACAGCAGCGTATCATGAGTAGTCTCTTGGCTCAGGGAGCTGTGTTTTGGGCTCTGGTGAGTTGACCCAGGCTGGCAGGTTAGCCTCCACCCTATCACTTCCTCACTCCTCTTGCTAGCACAATGGAGGAAGAGAACTGGAAGTCCAAATGCGAGATTAAACTAATGGGTAGGGACAAACACAGTTTAAGTGAAGAGGGGTGAGTGTAGGGAAAGGAAATGAAAGAAGTGATGCAAAGACATTCACCACCTCCCATCAGCACATCAAAGCCCAGCCAGTCCCTGGGCAGTGGCTACTTTGGAAAGCCCACCTCCCAGATTGGTGCTGAGCATGATGTTTTATGGCATGGAATATCTTGTTGTTCAGCCTTGGTCAGATGTCCCAGATGTGCCCCTCCCAATGTTTTCCTCACCCCAGTTTACTTGCTGAGGGGCAGGGTGAGAAACAAAATGTTGATGCTGTGTAAGCACTGCTCAGTAATAGGTGAAACACTGGTGTGCTATCAGCACTGGTTTGGTCACAAATCAAAAACATGGCACTATAGAGGCTGTTATGAAGAAAAGTTATCTCTGTGCCAGCTAGACACAGTTACATAGCCTAACCCCAAATGCAAGTAACCTGATAAGGTCTCTTACGGTTATATGAGACTTTGTAACTAAGCTCCCCTTTCTAATAACTGCTTCAGATGATTTCTGCTGCATGTGTTGGTGGTTTTGTTTGGGTTTTATATATTTTCTTTGCTATTCTGCATTTAAATCACAAGGAAGTAGATAAAGAAAATATTAAATAAAGGAACGGAACTGAAGTATCACTGACTATCCAATTGTTCTTGTGTCACTTGGCTACTTTAAAAGTGTTGGATTATCCAAAAAGTATTGCAAATACTAATCTATTAGGTGGAAGGTGCTGAAAATTAAATCTGAGTGAGTTAAATATGGCCGGAAAGGACATTATGAAAAACAAGACTGTGATGTTCTAATATCAGTACTCTGCAGAATATTTGTTACAGGAATAAATATAAGTAATTTATTTTTCCTTGTAGTGGTGAACTGCAGTGCTTGAATTATTGAATAAATAAGTAACTATGGGCTGGAAGTATTTGCAGTCATCCCCCACAGTAGCAAAGACTCAGCTGAGCCTTTATTTTCCTGTGATATGGTGATAGGAGCACTATTGAAACAGCTGTTGTACAAATATGGAACACATTGTGTTTTTAAAAAATATTTTCTGGTTGTTCGTGATTGTGCTTGTGAAGTTCTGAGCACCACAAATGATAGGACTTTCTGTTTTTAATAACCCACCTATACTACTGCAGCAATATTTGTTGATGGAGACTTTCTATCAAGGGTGAAAGAGTTCCTGGCTTAGAATGCAAAGGTAAACAAGTTCAGTGTATCTAAGGCATGACATCTTTGGGATTAGACACATCTCTTATTCTATATTGGGTTGCAGCATATGCACAGAGCCATCATTTAGATGAAGTTGTAGCACTAAAACCTGCTTGGAAAAATGTGACTCTTAGCCTCAGTTTTCCTCCAGAATTTGAAAAGTATGGCTGGACACGTGCTGTAGCATATGTGCTCAAAATGCATACTCTTGGATCCAACATTTCTTTCCAGAGGCTGGTAATGCTGAACTTGGTTCCTGACTGTCAGTGGTAGTCAGTCAGTTATATTGACTTACTTCACTTTTTAAAAATAGTTCAGCACCCAGTGGAAGGAGCCACATGACTGGATCTGTCACAGCATTATCCTTTAAATTAACATAAGTATATAATTTTGAATAAAAGAAATTAGAAAATATTTTTCAGAACCATTATTAGATTAAGTGGGAAAAAGGATTGGAGTAGTGATTTGGCATTCCTGAGCAACTATTACAGGCAGTTTGTTCTAGCTCAGTATTCATTAAGCTAAACAAAAGGTAGAAGGAAATTTCAAAGGAGAAGATAAATATACGAGGTACTTTCTACAGGCAGCAAGTTATAAAACTGCTTAATGGTTTGGCTGCTTAATGCCAAATTGCTAGATCATAAACATCACGGGTTTATTAGATTGCATATGACTATAACATCTTGATACGTTACCTTAATGAATTAGCGATATTAAGTGGTAGCTGGAATTCTAATAGTGAAGGTGTGCTTATGCAAGGGTTCCTACCTACACATTCCCAAACCCTGTTGAAACATAGTGGACATAAGGATAGGTGTTTCTGTCTTAACAAGTAGCTTTTCTGTTAGCAATCTTTAGTAACATTTCTTTCTTTCAAAATAACTTCTGAGTTTTCATTTGGTGGCCAACAACCATGGTCTGCATATATTTCACTCACAGCACATCATGTTCAATGCTTCGTCAGTGGTTCTTAGTTTAAGATATTAAACAAAACTTTAACATCTGTTATTGTAAAAGCCAAGCATTATTAGAGTAAGTTACTTAGATTCACCTAATATCCTGTCTAATAGCTTAGGAACAAGGATGAAAATATGAAACAAAATGAAATTAAAAAGCCCAACCTTGCAGAAACAGTAGCAGGATGAGGAGTGCCTCTTAGTAGAAGACTCTGGCTGTCTGCTTTCTCTCCCCTTTCACACCCTAAACCGAGTACTCATCAGGCAATTGACTTCATGTGTTTGTTTCTGACACCTTAGTATCTTTCTAGATAGTTTCACTGTATCCTCCTGTTGCATGCAGGTGTGGGTGGCATTGAAGCAGAAGCAGTGATGTTGGGACAGCCGATCAGCATGGTACTTCCTGAGGTGGTTGGCTATAAGCTGGTGGGAAACCCTCAGCCACTAGTAACATCCACTGACATTGTGCTCACCATTACCAAGGTAAATTACCAAGATATGATGTTTTTCCATTACTACTGGGAGCTAAATACATTTTGTAGGAGAGAGCCACTGTACAGAATGCTTAAGAACCCTGTTCATGCTTCCATGTAGTAATTTTGGACTTTTTAAAAGCTTTATCACTCTCTGTGGATTGGAATCAGCTGATCAAGGACAATTTTCTAGGCAATTCTGTTTCCAAGAAGCCAAACAAAATATATGTTGGGATATTTTGGAATTTGGTAATGTTTTGGAGCAACAGTGCTTTTGCTCTGCCTCAAAAAACCCCCGATGACTTGTTTTTGAAGTCCTCACTTAAAAAAAGGCAATATAAATCCTGGAAACCAGACAGTAAGCATTGCAGTCTGATTTCTTCCATGTGCAGGTGTTTGACTCATGTCATATGTTCATAATATGCTTACTCACTCTGTTCATTGTCACTGAATTATGAGTGTTACTGGGTCAGCATTAGTGTTGTTGGAAGTCAGAAATTTGGTACACAAGTTCATCGTGGATGCTGTCTACAGAGAGACCTTCAAATGGGGAAAGCCAACATTTTTTTCATTATTTTATTCAGATATTGTGTGTATTCAGTTTGACTCATGTACTTGTGCAGTTGGTTCTCCCTATTTTCCCATCTTCTTAGGTTTGCTGGCTGAAGACTCCGTCCACACAGTTCTTCTCCTCTTAGGACATCATGTTCAGAAAAATACAGTTGTTGTAAGATTTAAATGGTTTAAATGAGAGGAAGAGCAAGTTTTAGAAGGAATATGTCCCTATGTTGTACCTTATTATTGAAACTTTACATCTCTGTGTCCTCATCTTCATGATTTAGTTTACTAAAAGCTTCCTGGTTTCAAATGGCTGTAGTAATCTTCACATAACAGACTTGCTTATGTTGTTTGACACATAACAATGACACAGACACTGTATTTTTATAACAGCATCTCCGCCAAGTTGGAGTTGTGGGTAAATTTGTGGAGTTTTTTGGTCCTGGTGTCGCCCAGCTGTCAATTGCTGACCGAGCCACCATTGCCAATATGTGCCCAGAGTATGGAGCAACAGCTGCGTATTTCCCAGTGGATGATATTAGCATTGGATACCTGATACAAACTGGTGAGTGTAAGAAGAGACCACAAGTTAAGGGGGAATTGAAAGAAGGACTCCAGGTCTGTATGGTGTTAGCAGTGGGATTGAATCAGGTGAAGCCTTCTGAGCTTCAGTTCATTTTTTTATTGATACTGCTTATTGAGGCTGGGTTTTGCACTTAGGTTTCATGTTTAGGAAGAGCTGAGTGTTAGACTTTTGGCAGCTAAATGCCTGCCAAAAATCTGAACCTAGTTTGTCCAGATGACAGAAACAGGAACCTAAGATTTTGTTCTGCAAAAGCCACTAAGTCTGCTCAATTGGTTTGTTTTTAGCGAATCTCTAATATTTGTCTTGAAAGAGTCTTGTAGTGCTGTTGACAGTGTGAACAGTGGAATAGCCTGTTATGCACTTTTTCTTCTTCTGTCAGATGGTGGTTCCCCTGTTTCACTTGCGTTTTGTTTTTGCTGTATCTGGCTTTCATTTTAGGCCGTGACAATGAGAAGGTTATGTGCACAAAAAGGTATCTTGAGGCTGTGGGAATGCTAAGAGATTTCAAGAACTCCTCCCAGGATCCGGACTTCACACAGGTTAGAAACGACTCTGTCTTCTGGCTCCTTGCTTTATGCCGTGTCTTATTTTATTGTGACAGTTGTCTGTTTTTCACAGAAACTGAGAGATAGTCAAGGGATTCCTTATCCTTTGGTTTGGTCTGCACAGCTGTTTTATTTTAAGGCCCAGTGGAATAAGTCATCTGGCTCTTTGGGTGTGAAAACTTGGATATAGGTATAGATTGGCTCTCAGTTGACCTCTAGCTGGTGGAGATTCTGCAGTTTGTTCCATGGAGCTTTGAGAAGTCCTGCCAGACTGAAGGGTGCCCTGAAGTGTAGTGATGGAGATAATGTGGATGTTGTCTGTGTGAGACTTGTTTGCAGTTTTACACTTTTTCTGTTCAGCCAGTTATTTTACTGTGTGAATCAGGACCCTAAGAAGCCCTGTGTTGTAACCACAGAGCACACAAGTAATTTTCTATGCAAGAAAATTAAGATCTTCCTCTGTGTCCAGGAAACTCAAGAATATTCCTGGTTTTCTCTACTGTAAAATTTTATCTTGTAACTTGTGTTTGGACTTGCATGATTATTCAAAAATCTTACAGGTCTTTGGAAGGATGTCGCACATTATGAAAACAAAGTTAGAATGTGGGTGAAGAATAGATGAATAGTCTGCTTTGGTTTGTGTCAGTACCAGTATTTCTTCATGTAATTTTTTAACCTGCTGCTAGCATGCGAAAAGACAAATTAAAAAATAATTTATAATGCTTAGATGCTTTAGTCACATTGAGTTTTTCAATAACTTTAGTACTTTGATAGCCATACCTCTGAGCTGGCAGAGTTTAAAACTAGAGCTGTTCCTTTTCTTCTGATCTTCTCCTTCTCATGGGTCTTCAATAATTTCTGCAAATAAAGATGTGCAGACTTAGCATTGGTTCAACAGCAGAGGTAAGCATACCTGTGGCTTACCTGGCTTCAACCTATCAGGCAGTGCCCAACCACTCTGTTTATCTTGAACAGGTTGTTGAGTTGGATCTCCATACTGTTGTGCCTTGCTGCAGTGGACCAAAAAGACCTCAGGACAAAGTTGCTGTGTCAGATATGAAGAAGGACTTTGAGACTTGTCTGGGAGCCAAGGTAGGGACTGGGAACATTTGGGCAAACAAACTAAATGCATGCTTCTAAAAGCTGTCTGGTGTTCAGGAACTACGTTCTGGGGTTGTGTGCTGTTTGTTTGCCTACTGAAAAATAAATGAGGATATTTGACTGCAGTTTTGAAGGTGACAGAAGCAATAGGTAGTTCAAAATTCCAGTGTTGCTTCTCTTGCATAAAACTGTTCATATCCTGTTGGAGTAGTATTTCTTTCTGATCTTAGGCCTAACATGGTTTTGACATACATTAGAGATTTCTGAACTTGCCACAAAAGAGTGTTGTTGATAGAGGGGCCAAAATACCTACTGCACTGAGTTCTGAGCTAACTACCCAGCTCTTCAGCTCTCCAAGCATTCCAAGCAGGTTATGCCCTGACATCCACAGTATAGTTTTGCACTAAGAATTGAATCTGTTCAGCAGAGTGGAGCTGCATGTGTCTCTGTGACTCTGTGATGTTGGTGGTAAAGACAGGAAACAGTGACCACATTCTGCATCATCCAGTCAACGGTGGTCATTGAAAGAAGGGCTAGATTTATATTTGAATGAATATTCCTGGATACTTAAGTTTTCTAAATCAGTTTGAATCCTTACGTGATACAGTAACCACCTTTGTTAAAGGCATTACAGAGCTCTAGTGATGTAAATCGAGAAACCTGAACTGCAGCAGTTTCCAATAATTCTCAGTTTGTTACATTTTCCAAACTCCATTAGGTGATCTTATGCTTTCAGGTGATCTTGCTTTTCATGGCATGAGCAGTGCTGTCTTGCTTTGTTGTTGTTTTTTTTTTTTCCCCCGACTGTCAGACTTTTACCTCTCAAATCAGCTCCTGGTATACATTTAAACTGTTTGATAATCATGGCTTAAAAATCTTATATGTTAAGGCTAAAATTTCAGGACTAGATTGTGTACTAAGACTATGCGTGATCAGGAATTTGGAACATACAGGGGTAAGAAGCGTCTAGCAGTCTGAAGAAGGATATGTTCATGCAGGAAGAAAATACAAATACATTTTTTGCTGCAAAGGCTGCCTCTTTTACCAGTAAACAGAGAAGAGTATAAACTGCAGAAAAAATTGTTTCTGTCCACCGTTTTGGTTGACCAGAGATGCAAGCCTTCGCCATCAGACGTAAAAGCACAAGCATGGTTGTGACTAAAAGATGTTTCTCATTGGTGAAAAAACAGCCCAATGTTCAGTCAAAATATTTATGTTAACCACTCCTTTTGATTCTTATTTTCTCCTCCTACAGCAAGGATTCAAGGGATTCCAAATTGCCCCAGACCAACACAACAGCATAGTCAAATTTAATTTTGAGGGCCGTGACTTCGAGCTTGCTCATGGTTCAGTAGTGATTGCTGCCATTACAAGCTGTACAAACACCAGTAATCCCTCAGTTATGTTGGGTGCAGGTAAGTTGATTTGCCTAATGTGCAGTAGTTTCTCTATGGCTCTGGATGTGTGTCCTAAAGACACCAACAACACTGATGAAATTCAACATGTACAGTGCTGGTTTTGTCATTTGGAGTGCTAAAACTGAGCTTAGTTTCTAAGGGTAGCAGAAGGACTTCTGGAAGTGGTAGCTAGAAATGTAGGTTGACAAAAATGTGTCCTTCCTGCACTGTCTTCTCTACAGGGCAAGCTGGAACTTAATTAACCCACACTTTTGACACTTTTTCAAATGCACGGAAGCTGATATATAGCGCTAAGAAGAGGCTGTTGAAAGTCAAAGCCAGAAAGGGGACAGTGAAGAATAGTCTGTTGGTGTAAGGCTGAAGGTGCTCTGATCTGTCAGCAGAGTACGAAACACACATTTAGCTAGAGGTTGCCTTCTAAAGTTGTTATAACAAGAGTCTGAGGGCACGTTAGGTGTAACTAGAGGAAGCAAATTGTGTTCTCAAGGATTGAGAGCTTTCAGAGCCTTTTCATTTACGTCTCAGCTACATCCAGGAAGAGGCCAGAGGTGGGCTTGGTATGCACCACTGCAGAACAGTTAGTCTGACTTGGTTGTGTAAAATTTCAGGTCAGGAGATTGTTAATTTTTAACATGACTAGTCTGGGCAGAAAATTTGTCATTCCTAGTGTGTGCTTCTGGCAACAAAATAAGAATGAAGAGTGTCAGCTCAAAGAGTTCAGTCTATATTGGACAAGTTTTGCCCACTTTCCCAGGTGCTTGGCTACATGTTCACATATTTCTTTCTCTCTTCTGCAAACATATATATAGATGGTATCTGTCACTGTAGGATCATCGCTGCATTAGGGCTTACTAGTCTGTCAGGCTGTTCATATGATGCAGACTTTATTCCTACGAAGATCAGAAGGGACATGCAATGGGCAATACAAAGACTCTTGAACAGAGAGGATTACTTCCTGGTTAAAGTAATGTAGTTTGTCTTTATTCCTGTGTGGTGCTGGGAAGCTTTTGGCTTGTCAACAGTCTCTGTCAACATTCACTTTGTGTTCGGCTTTTTGATGTCATATTTATCACCTGTTTTCAGACTAGCATCTATCTTTGGGTACTTTACAGTACCAGCAGTTCACCCCCCTCCCAGGCACAAAAGGTCTTTTAAATTCCAGCAACAGTTTCAAAGTCCATCATAAACTAAGATGAAAGAGGGCAAAAGAGAAACAGAGACCTGCTCGTTATCTTACCACTTTAAGAGGAACGGAATTGAACAAGGTATCCCAATCCACTTGCCCTGAACAGGACAGCCAAAGCAGCATACCTCTTTCCTCAGGTCCATTCTTCATTATCACAGAAACAGAGCTTCTTCCAAGGATCAAGAAGTAGGTTTTCTCCAGGCAGACTCTCTTTGCCTTGTCTATTCCCTTAGTTCTAGCTGAGTGTATCTCTCAGTTGTGTCACCTATTTAGGATAGTTTCCTCGAGTGTTTGGCTCCCAGGCTAATGACATGCATTTTTAACCCTCTCTGAGGCAATAGGGATACTGATCTTTCAACCGTCTTGGCTTAATAGCTCTATGGGTTTAAAGTGTAGAATGTTCTGCAGATACAAATGAAGTTGGTACTTCAAGTGCGTTCACTACTATGTAATGCACAGGACCCTGAAGAATGTAGTCCTGAGGATTTTGGTGTAATTTTGGTAATTCAGATTTAGTGGCTACTCTCACCTTTGCTGCCTTTCTGTGCAGCAGCACTTATGTTTTGACCTTGACAAGGAAGGAAAAAATAATTCTGTCAGTCTCTGATAAATGTTTGTAAACAGCAGTGTTGACGACTTCTGAGATACACACAAGAAACACAATAATTTGGCTTTCAGGATGAGGTTTCATATGAAAGTAAACAAACATACAGTGTTCCCAAATAAGTAACCGAGCTAAAAAAATGCAGGATATAAACAGTTTCAAACTATTGCTGTATATCACACTAAGCGGAGGCTGTGTGTCTGTGGGGATAATGGGCGTGTGCTGTAGGAACCTTGACAGCCTAATCTGACTTCACAGTGGTGTTGGATTAAGGTTGCTCAGAGGAACTGAAGTTCTGGCATTTCCTTGCTGGTTTTGAGAGTTTGACTTTGCTGTCTTTTGAGAACTGAGGTGAGCAGGAAGACTGAAGGAAACACTTTCAAACAGGCTGTCAAACTCTCAGTTCCTAGAATGATTGTTTGTTCATGGTCTCATTTGCAAAAGTAGCCAAGAGCTCCAGTTTCTGCAGCTTCGTCTTCAGTAGCTAAGGAGCCTCAGCAATTTCAGGAATAGGACTGCTTCTTTAAATTCATGTGTGTAGGCCATTTCACACAACACTTAAAAGTGTCATGGTCCAGGTCATGTCTAGCAGAGCTGCCAGACAGCTGGCAAAGATAAAACAGTTTGATGACATCTTCCTGTTGGAGATCATGTTGGATCAAAGCACAGCTTATGTTTTCTTATCTAAATGGATATCACGTGTGAGAGGGAAAATGCAGCATGGGAATGTGAAGTTTTGCATAGTTTGCCTATCTGCTGCTTCTTTTACGTTCATCCTGGGAAAGAACTGGGGAGGACTTGTTTTCTGAACATTCATCTATGTGTGGACAATTCATTTCAAAGGAATGAATTCAGGATAAATGTGTGTGTCTGGTAACATGTTCCATTGAAACATCTCTACGCATATTACAAATCCAGGAGTGGTAAAACAGCACTCGTGCAACAAGCTGTGAATTGTGAGATAGCTTGTTTGTGGCAAGGGCCAGCATTGGTATTCCCATAGCCTTCTGCTTCTGAGGGCAGCAAGTCCTATGCTGGCAGTTGTTTTTTCTCTGGGTTACTAGACCATGGTAAGGGGGAACTTAACGGTTCTTCCTTGCAGTTTTTGTGAGACATTTGTCTTACAAATAGTGTTCTGAATTTTTAATGTCTACTTGCTGCCCCAGTGAGTGCATCTTATTGAAAGCAACTTCCATCAACTTTCTAGTGGTACAGAAATTGCAGTCTGGATCTACAGTTCAACAGTGCACTTGAGCTCTAGCTGGTTGTTATGGAATCAGTGATGTTGGCTTGCTGTACCATTTCATTGCTGCTGCCTTTTCTGTTCCCACTTCTTTAATGGTGCTTCTCTTAACATGCTTATGCACCAAACTGTCTCACTTCCAGGAAAATCTGCAACCACCCTCTGTATTTTTCAGGATTGCTTGCTAAGAAGGCTGTTGAAGCTGGTTTGACGGTGAAGCCATACATTAAAACCAGCCTGTCCCCAGGAAGCGGGGTTGTCACTTACTATCTGAGGGAGAGTGGAGTTATGCGTTACCTTTCTCAACTAGGGTAGGAGTGCTTTTCTTAGTGTTGTCCTATGGCTGCTTAAATAAAAGCATTGTCAACAAGTGATGCAATAGAATAACTATTTCTCTGCACAGCTTAAAAGATATTGCAGGTACCTTATGGTATGATCCTGCATGAGTGAACACATTGCTGTTGTGCTGGCTGGCTTTATACCAATGATGAAGGCCTGCTGTAGCTTCTTGAAGACTTATGTTCTTAAGCATGAGAATGGGTTATTTTCAAGACTAATAGTTTTGAAACAGTGTAAATCACACTATATTGTTGTTCCTCTTACTAGGTAACACATTTCCCATTCTGTGTGCATAGACAGTCACTGCAATGGTAAAAATAGAGCATTCTCAAAAATGCTGTTTTCAGCACCATTTCATTTGTTAAAGCAGTACGTCTCCTGAAAGTAACCATTGCCAACTGCTGAGTGGTTAAATGTCTTGCTTCAATATAGCTTTTTGTTCACCATTATTTTTGTGCTTTGTATAGGTTTGATGTGGTGGGTTATGGCTGCATGACATGTATTGGCAATAGTGGACCCCTACCAGAGTCTGTTGTTGAGGCCATTACACAGGTATGCAGTTTTTCCTGTGCAGCTCATTTATGTCAGCTGTTCTCTGCTGTGTGCTGTTCTGAACTGTATTATACTGTGTGTTGACTCTTCTCTGCTCTGTACAAAGTAAATTCAGTCTATATTCTCTTTTCTGTGGGAACTGTTTTGGAATTGTTTGGAAGGAGACAGTTCTGTGACTGTCCAGTCACTGTTGTTGCAGTGCAGTGAGGCTCTGCAGACTTGCTGTGTGTGTGGATTCTGCAAGCACCTCACCTGTCTTTGTCTCAAACTCTGCCTTACAGGGAGACCTCGTGGCAGTGGGTGTGTTGTCTGGCAATAGGAATTTTGAAGGGCGTGTCCATCCCAACACCCGTGCTAACTACCTGGCCTCCCCCCCGCTGGTGATAGCCTATGCAATTGCAGGGACCGTCCGGATCGACTTTGAGAAAGAGCCTCTGGGTAAGACAGTGTCGGGATGCTTCTTTCCACAGCTTATAAACTAAACTGTTTGGAATTAAGCTCTTCAGAAACATTTGTCCTAGGGAAGTGCTTTAAAGTACTAAGTACCTCTGGGAGGCAAAGTATGTGATTGTTAAGAGTCAGAGCAACAAGGAGTTAATATGATGGAGAAAGAATAATGCTCAGGCTTGTCTTCCCCCTGATTCCACTGGGTGGTATTTTTGGTTTTATATGGGTGATAGTCTTTCAAGAGCTAAGCTGAGCTAGTAGATTTTCCTTGTGCAGACAACTTTCAAACATCCTTTCCAGCATAAATGATTCTATGAATTATTCTGGAAGGCCATGGGAAGTCACAAAAGAAGGATTATATACAGGCATTATCAAGTTTGTGACACACTTTTCTGTCAGACCCTTGTAAAAGAAATAAAGTGTGTTTTGTGAGTGTTAAAAGGAGCACATAGCTAGAGGACACAGTGGTAAACTTTTTTTCTTCTTAATGAAAAATTTATGCAACAAATGTGACAATTCCATTTTATACAGGAATAAATGCTTCGGGGAAGAAGATTTTTCTGAAAGATATCTGGCCAACAAGAAATGAGATTCAGGCTGTTGAGCGTCAATTTGTTATTCCTGGGATGTTCAAGGAGGTCTACCAAAAAATAGAGGTGAATTAATCCCTTTGGCAGTAGTTTGATTGATGTACTATGCTATTCTGAAGATATTAAATAAGATGGTCATGATAATGAAATGAACCTGTTTCATCTATGGGTGTTGCTCTTGTTCTGACAAATATTCAAATGATGGGGTTTTTTTTAAATCGTCTGGATAATTAATTCATTCTTACAGACAGTCATGTTTTGAAAATTGCTCCTTTTGATATTTTTAATGTAAGATGTAGATGATTTGTTTTCAACAGCCATCCCCAGCTGATACTGGAAGGTAGAATATTCCAGCTTCATGAATGTCTGATTTTTTTTTCAGCTGGCATAAAATTTATTTGCATTAACTAACAGGATTGACATCAGAAAAAAAAACCTTGTACTTGGTAATGTCTTCCTGCAAATCTTTCTCAAGTGTTGAAACAAAATGTTTTTATGGTTGATACGTTAGGGAAGCTTCTTAAAATTACTGAAAAATACACTAGAGAATTATAAAGTGTTACCTGTGTACACAATACAGATTATTCTCAGAAAACAAGATGAATGTCTCTTCTTTTGTAATGAAGTGAGGATTTTCCTAAATCTTTTAATAGATAGAATCATTAAAAAAAACCCCTCAAACATAATGTATATTGTTATGTGCGTTTTCTGAAGTGCTCTAAGAAATATGCAAGGCTTTTGCTGAAGTCATATTGGTAATTTTACCTGAATTCTGAAGTAATTGTGTTGCTTCTGAAAACTTAGAAATCAGTGAAAGGATTCTGTGTGTTTTTCAGACAGTAAACAAATCTTGGAATGCCTTAGATGCTCCTTCAGATAAACTGTATACTTGGAATCCCAAGTCTACTTATATCAAGTCTCCTCCTTTCTTTGATGGTCTGGTACGTATGTTCTTTTCCTTTGAATCAAGCCAAAGTGTGCAGTGATCTTGACTCATATTGAAGGTGAAGTAAAGCCACTCCAAGGGGCCTGAGAGGATCCATAAAAGCCTGTTGAGGCCCTGGTTCTTAAATGTTAGAATTGCACTGTTGTGTTCATTTTAGTACAAAGGCATGAGTGAATCTCAGAATTGTAGGGATTCCCTTTTCACTTCAGGGCTCTCGAAAAGTCTCCTTTTCCTTTTAAGTTGAAATACTTCTAAATAGTCACAAAGAAAGGGAAGAAAAAGAACAAGAAATGAAACGCACAGTTCTGCCCTGCTTGCATTTTGCACCAAATAGTTCGGTGTTTGGAGTGCTAATTCAGTGCCATTTAAAAGTAAATGGAGATTTTAATGCACACACATGTCTAGGAATCCTGGATTTTCATGCATGTATCACACAGGAAACCTTGGCTGATTTTCTTGTCTCCTCTGTTTTCTTCATGCATGAACCTGCTGGCAGACAGCCAGGGCATCGTATTTGTTCAAGAACATCAACATTTTTAATCGGGTTGGGTTTTTTTCTTTCTCCTAACTTGTGTAAAAAGGGAGACTTAATTTTGCAATTTCCACTTTTTTGAGAAAGGTAAAGGAATTATTTTTCATGTATTAATTGTTTTGTTTGTATTTATGATGTCTTAGACTTTGGCTCTTCAGACCCCGAAAACAATAGAAGATGCTTATGTCCTGTTGAGTTTTGGGGATTCTGTGACAACTGACCACATATCTCCAGCAGGGAACATCGCAAGGAATAGTCCTGCAGCCCGTTATTTGACCAGCAGAGGGTAAGCACTGCTTCTTGTTCTTGTCATGAAGTGGGAAGAGCAAACAAACCGCAACAGTTACACCATGTTACAGGCACACGTACCTTCTCTCTGTTCATATACACTTGTATACCTTGACGGCTGCCCAGAAAACATAAATTAAGAAAGAAAAGCATTTCTCTTTGTGCTGCTTCAACAGCTCTCACTAAGTGTAAGAAGTAGAATAGAGTTTTGTATATATCTTATCACTGTAGAGCTGAAGACCTTTTAATGGAAATAGGGGAAGAAGACAACTTACTGCAAAAATTAGCCTGTAAGTTTATTCATAAATAAGGGAATCAAGATTTGTCTCCATATCAAAACAAAATGACCATTTTCCTTAGTGCCAGAAGTGGATTTTATATTCATTTCTGCTAGCATGTGCGACTGTTTTGTAGAGCTAGGCTCTTAGGCACTACAGAACATCCAGAAGTTTAGGTTTCAGTGCAGCTGCAAAAACTGGCAAATCTATTGTGGTTGGAGTCCAAACTCTTGTAAAATGTTCCTTTTATTCTATAGCCAGTCTGTCAGTTTAGTACTTGGGGTTCAACTTAAGGCAAGACTAGGACTTACCAAGTTGACTTATTCAGTCTTCACAGGTAATATAATGCTTTTATTCTCTGATTCACCACTTCTTACAACTTCAGTGATGTTTTGAGCAACAGCACTGACATAAAAAAAAGTCCTAACTCACTAGACTTAATAATTTTGGAAAGAAAATGGATTAAAACAGTGTGATATAATGAAAACCAACTGCTCTAGACTCTTTGACCCCCCTGCTATCAGTTACTTGGAAATCTGAATAGTCCTACATGCATTACAAAACAGATGTTGTATGTCATAGCTGCGGTTTGGATGTAGACCAATGCAAACAGTCTGATTTTCTGTCACATTCCAGTGCATTTTTTGTTTGCTGGTTAGGCTGGAGTGTCCCCTCATTCTCATTTTTCTGTTTGCAAGTGAACTTTTTCTTCTGTAGTTCTAACTCACAGCAGAGGTTCTTGCTGCCTTTTAGGTATCTAGCACAGTGCTCTGCCTTTGTTCTAGATGCTACAGTAATATAAATAACAAGGAGGATTTTCAGGCACCAGCTATTAAGAAAAAAATCACGTTGCATCTTCTGACTTAGTATGAATTATATCCTTGCATCACTGTCAGATACTGTTTTCTAGGGCAAGAGTTGAGGATACTATGGAAGCTGCTTTTTATGACCAAACTGTAGCTATTTTCAAATTATTTCTCTTTTCTTTCAAAACGTCTCAAAAGTAGAAGTATTGGCTAACTGGATGCTCCTGCCAGGGTGGGAACTGTGTACATACCTGCCTCAGAAACACCAGTTTATTACTTTCTTTTTTTAGAGCACAGAGTGCTTTTAGTCCAAAAGCAACACAGTTTCCTTTCTTCTTTCCCTTAATAGCTTGACTCCTCGAGAGTTCAATTCTTATGGCTCCCGCAGAGGGAATGATGCTGTCATGGCCAGAGGGACATTTGCAAACATTCGCTTGGTCAACAAGTTTATTGACAAACAAGGACCTCAGACTATCCATTTCCCTTCTGGGGAAATTGTAAGTACACATGCTGCTCTAAACTGTGGCTCACTGACAACAGACTGGATTAGCGCTGGCTTTCCTTCTTACAGCTTAGGTCATTTACTTCAGTGCCTTTTAAGTAAAGCTAATTGTGGGGACAGGAGCTGACTCAGGGAAGCAGTCACATGTACCTATGCAATGTGGTGCTTTCAGGCATATCTGTGAAGAGTGTAACCACTGTAAAAGCACCAGTGGAAGGTGCAGGTTTGTGTGGGGAGGGAGGTCAGACTAGAAAGCTACAAAGTGCTGTATGGTCAATATCCTTAAAGTGCTATTTGGTGAAAGCTGTGGGCTTCAATTGTTTGTGTGGGGACACTTTTTTTTCCTCCTTTCCCTGGAACTGTGCTTCCACTCGCAAAAAGTTTACAAAGCGTTTGGCATTTTTATTCCAGCTGGACGTGTTCGATGCTGCAGAAAGATACAAGCAGGCTGGTCATCCTCTGATTGTGCTGGCTGGGAAGGAATATGGTGCGGGAAGTTCCAGAGACTGGGCTGCTAAAGGACCATTCCTCTTGGTGAGTGGCTACAGTAAACTAGGAGGACAGTATTAAAAGTGTGTTAATTTGTCAGTAAGACTAGTTTATGACCAACAAGCTGGGTAGCTCATTCTCACTTTTGGTAGCAAGAGCTATTTTGAAATCTCAGCTGCCTCCAAGAACCACAGTAGAGTTGCAAAAGCTGTTTAATATTAATAATCTTGTTCTGACTGGAAGGCTTGACTGATCTTCATCTAGAAATCCACAAGGCCACACTAGAAAGGCCAGTTTCTTTCCTTCCACTTTCCATAACCCCATAAATCATAGTTCTGCTTGCAGCAGCATCCTTAAGCTTACTTAGCAAGGAAACTAGGAAGTGTAAGAGAATATCAGTGAAAATTAAATTTAGCATGGCTTCACCATGGGAGCCAAATAGAGATCCACATACCGTGAAATATCTGTTTCTTTCTTTGTCTGTCCAGTCTTACAGCACTGTTTACAGCACAAACTCTGATTCAAGCTTTCTTGTCTTATTAGAAAAAGTTTTATGAGAGCTGGTGTTTAAGTTCAGCTAGGTTTTTGGAGTTTTTTTCTGGCAATGAGTTTTTGTATTAACTGTTATAACATGTAAAATTTTCAAAATTAATTAAACTGCACACTGGTGCTTATAGGAGGGGAACACCAAATTAGGGAGAGTTATGAAAATGACTAGTGGTGCTCTGTATTAGACATGTTAAAGTAGTATTCAGGATTTCTGAGAAAACACATGCAACTTTTTTAAGTCCAGCTTCTTTTAAAGAGGTGTGAAAGTTAACGTACAGCCAAGTCATCCTGGACAGTTTGCTGTCAGACAGACCTGCTGACTCTACCAAGAGCTGGTAAATGTAATGGAGGGGACCACAAACAAACCAATTTTCTTCTTCTGAGTGCAGAAAGACTGTTCTGAACTATGAAATAGCTCAACCTGTTGTGTATTTCCCAGGGTGTCAAGGCTGTGCTTGCTGAAAGCTATGAGAGAATTCATCGAAGCAACCTAGTAGGAATGGGAGTGATTCCTCTGCAGTATTTACCTGGAGAAGATGCAGGAACTTTAGGACTCACTGGACGGGAACGTTACACGATTATCATTCCTGAAAAACTAACACCACAGATGAATGTCCAGATTAAGGTATGAGATACCTAAGAGCTGAATTTTCTGAATCACTGTAATTTTACTCAAAATTAATTGTCTCTTCAAAACATATGCTGTCGTGTGGAGTCAGATTCTCTCACACAAAATAGGGAAAAGAATTGAGATGGTGAAGGAGATTAAAACAGTTATTCTAATAGGGATTAAACTGAAAGAGGGTAGAATTAAATTAGATACAAGGAGTAATTTGAGATGAGGCACTGGAACTACTGCCTAGAGAAGTTGTGGATTCCTTCTCTCTGAAAGGGTTCAAGGTCAGGTTGGGTAGGGCTTTGAGCAACCTTCTCTAGTGGAATTTTCCCTGCCCGTGGCAGTGGGGGTTGGAACTAGGTGATCCTTAAGGTCCCTTCCAGCCCAAACCATTCTATGATTTACTATGATGGGATATAAAAGCAGGATGCTCAAACTGTTTAATTTAACACAAAGCCATCGTGTATTTTGGACCAGTCACTCAAAATCCACTATAAATTTCTCAGTTATAAATGAAGCAGCAAATGCAGTGAGACTCCATACTGTGTTTGTTATGGTTTGTTTTAAACCACTTTCCTCTTAAGCAGCTTCCTGTAGTCTAGTGTGGATAGAAGTACTGGTGCCTGTTCACTTTAGCTTTCTATCACAATTTTTTAAGATGGCAAAATTATGCTAGTAGTTGTTATTTTACTATGATGTCAAGTAACGTGTGCAAGGTTCTGCTGCTTGAATGACTTTCTTTGACCCCAACAGCTGGACACCGGGAAAACCTTTCATGCTATCATGAGATTTGACACTGATGTGGAGCTCACTTACTTCCACAACGGCGGCATTCTGAACTACATGATCCGGAAAATGGCATCCTAATAAAAAAAAATTTAGGCAAAAAGGTCCAGGTACAAGCCTGCTTCTCGTGAGCACAATAAAACTATAGTAATCATGCATTTCAAAGTGTGAACCATAAAGTGAACATTTTTTTTCTGTGGATTGTATTAGAAGGCTTGTTTACAATGCTGAATTTTTCTGTGTATCAGGAAACTGGACACACCCATATAAAGTAAACAGCATTTATTAACTGTTTTGTATGGCAGTTGGCTTGACTTACCTTAGAATACAGTGCAACAGTCATTAAAACACTGCTGACATCTGTAGAACTGTTGCAGATCATGTGCTGATTTCATGTATTTGATCCACTTAGTCTGACTCTGAAGTTAAGTTCTATGCTCATATCAGTGATCTAGAAATTAACTGACAGTATAAAAAAAATTTTATTCCTTCCTGATTACCTGACACTGACTTGCTTTCTTACTCAGTTAAACAGAATCTGAATCTAATACTGAAATTATTTAGCTGTTTATTAATTTTAAAAAATGTGAACTCTGTTTAAAATCTAAGCCTTCGTGGAAAGGCGGACTTACTGGGGATATTTCTAATGGATAAAATAAAATTTATTTTTAAAAAGTTTGGTGGTTTCTGTAATTTTATCCTTAGTATTAGGATGCAGAATAAAACTTCAACTTACACTCTTCTCATTGTCCCTGTAGGAACAGAATCATACAAGTCTTGACTTTCCATGTTGTAATTCTAGTTTCTTTGACAAGTCTGCATGAGATAGAATGTCTACAAATACAGTCAGATACTGGCAGTCTTCTGTAACCTAGCAGAATATTGGCATGATGTAATTCCCTCTGTTTTGTGCCCTCAAGAAGACAATCTCCACAATTTCAAGATCTTTGTCAGCAATTTCTATGGCAGTTAGCAACCAGTTACATTAATGCACTCAATGAAGTCAGTTACTGCCCAATCAACAATGCCATGTGAATATATTTACAGGGATAACAAATCTACTCTTACTCAGAGTTCAACAAGGTTACAGTACTGATTCTCACTCTTAACTGTATTTACAGCAACTGCCACAACAATTAACATAGTGGAGAAATTCTTTCAAAGTAATCTCCTAACGTGTTTTTAGTGCAGTCAGGTGTGGCTGTTTCTGGATAAAAAACAACTATAAAAATAGTTATGAAAGAAGACACTTAAGGAGGGCACAGGGATTGCACTGTACCTGCAACAGGCTGTTGCTTGATTACAACAGAGCTCCTCTTGTACATCCATCAGAGGCCCACCATGATGTTGCAGGGCCTGAAGTGTCTCTCATGAGGAGAAGCTGAGAGAGCCAGGACTGTTTAGTCCAGTGACAGAAACGCTCAGGGATATCTCTGCTGTTT
This sequence comes from Lycocorax pyrrhopterus obiensis, assembly GCA_014706295.1. Lineage (NCBI taxonomy): Eukaryota > Metazoa > Chordata > Aves > Passeriformes > Paradisaeidae > Lycocorax > Lycocorax pyrrhopterus. Next base: position 45,928,478 of record JACSVZ010000014.1, on the reverse strand, counting down.
CTGTACAAATAATCTGAATGGAGGGCACAAAAGAATATGCAGCCAGGCTCTTTTCAGTGGTGCTTAATGACAGAGCAAGGTGCAGTGTGCACAAGCAGTGTGAAACACAGGATGTTCCCTGTGAACAACAGGAAACACTTTTTGACTCTGAAGGACCAAGCACTGACTGGAGGAGATTGCCAAGAGAAATTGTGGTTTCTCCATCCTTGGAGATGTTCAGATGCTGTCTGGACATTTGGACATTGTCTTGGGCAATCCCTTGGGTCACAAGATGACCTCTGCGGTCTTTCCCAACCATAGCTGTTCTGTGATTCTGGGAACAGTAAGTTAATATGGTAGAAATCTTAGTAAGAAATATGCAATTTCAGGTTCATTTTTTTTTAAAAAATCAGGTATTCTCAAAGGCCAAATAGAGTGCTGGTGTTCTTCCCCACCCTCCCATCTCCACTGTGTACTGAAGGAAAGGCTTCTTGCATCAAGCTGAATTCTTATTGATGTGTTATCCCATCAACCTTTAATACTCATTTAGGCTGAATTGCGAAGTTGTTTTAGTCTGAAATCCTTGTGTTCAAAGAATAGGAAAATACTAAAACTTCTCAAGTTCAGCTTCCCAGCAGTTACTACTATAAACCGTGAAATTTAGGACTGATTATTTTTTATGCCAGGAGTCCCCAAGTAGATTGTCCTTTTACAGAGCAATTTGATACTTGAGAACTGTGATTTTTCCATGTACTTTTAATCTGATAGTGCTAAACCAGTCTTTTTCAAAAATATTTTGTTCCTAGTATTTTTGGAGGGGAGGCATTATCTAAACATAAATCATCTTTATTCATTGTTCTGTGTTTCCTTTTAGGTAAAAACTAAGTACAGAGGAAGTTACTGTAGGACTGAGATTCAGCCTTCCTATAGAGTGCATACAGATTTCACAGTAAAAGGCATGGACTGGGGTGGAACATGAAGCAGGGCTTACAAAATTCTTTTGCTTTTAATGCCACACAACACTTTACAAGAACACCGCAAGCCTGAGTAGGATTTAGGCAGTTTAAATTGATTTTTTAACTCATAAATTTAGGTTTGTTTTTTTGAACTCTTAAATTAGGTTTGGGGTTTGTTTTTTGTTTGGTTGGTTTTTTTAATGAGTTCACGTGTTTTGGTAATATAATTCTTGCACATACATATCTTACCACACTGTCAAATACACAAAGTGAACTGAAAATGCATTTGTCTTTTGTTCCAGAAATACTGAATACTAAACTCACTGAAGATGTGTAGAATCAGCACGTGCTTTAAAGTGTACAAGTACAACAGTGTTTCATAACTCTGCAGCAATTTCTGTTTCTCCCAGAGAAGTCTGGGATCTGGGTAAAGAGGATAGATTTGAACACGGTAATGCCTAGACTTTGTAAGAATGCTAGATCAGCTCTGACAGGAAGCTTACAGTATTCCCAGTGTCTTGAAAGATTGTAGGTGATAATCCATGAGACAGGGCATCCAGGCAAGTGCTAATCCCCATCAAAACTGAACCTCCACCCATGTTCCAGGGCACTGTCTCGTCCCTATTAGGGCTTGTTCAGTTAAGCAACACAGGAGGGTGCCCATTCTGCAACTTGAGCAACAGCAACTTGAACAAGGTGCAGTGATTTAAAAAAAAGTGCTATCATTTTAATCACAAGGATGAATCCCCAAGAGGGCTCTGCCCTACTGCATTTCTACTGTTGCAGAAGCATTTCCTATTAAAGATAGATTTAAGAGATGTAGTATCGTCCTTACAGAAAAGTTACTGGACATTTTTATCTTAATTTTATATATCTATGTCTAGAACATTAAAAGTAACATTTTTAAAAGTTTTAAAAGCAGCTAGAGTAGTGCCTGAAGTGCTAGTAAGCCATGTTGGCTGCAAGGGTGTGGAATCCAACAAGAAGTTAGCAGTACCAAAGAAGATGCTGATTCGCACCTCAATTCTTGAACGTGTAGCCTGTCACCTAAAGTTGGAAGTTTAGTTAGTCATCCAACTTGATCTTATGTTTTTTCAGAGCAGGTTCCTCATAGCCATAATGATTCAGATCTAGATGCCTAGGCACATATTTGTCCTTACTTGTGGTTTAATTACATAGCAAATAACTAGTTTTAGTGGTTTTACCAGCCTTTTATAATCTAGCCAGATGCAAGTGAGGGGCCTAGCATAAAAAACAAAAGCTTTTATACACTAAAATTGATCATCTGCCATTTCAGAATAGTGCAGTAGAACAAGATATCCATTAAAATGTTGAGTTCAGCTCACTTTCTTCATCAAAATTCTTCAAAGAGAAATTAATACTTCTCCATTTCTGAAAATCCATTTGTGTCCCAGTTTCAACGTTCTCTAGTACAAAGCTTTTGATTTTGATCACTGGTAGATTATCAAATGTCTTGTACTTCACTGTGATCCCCCAGTCATGCTGGCAGTCAGTATTTCGGCAATGCATCTTGCTTTTTTTCTCAAAACCATCAAACTGAAGCAGTTTGCTGTGAGGCTTTGTTATATAACGCTCCTTGAATGCGTCACCTAGGACAGTGTGATGAGATTCCTGAAACAAAACATGCCAGAAACACTTAATATTAGAAACAATATTCCTCATTTTTTCTTGTCATTCCCCTTCCCTTCTCAAATACATGTTCTCACTGTTAAGACACCTGCTGTCACTCAGGAGGCTCACCTTCCACTCCTTTTGGCTCATTACTCTTTTTTTCCCCCATTCATTGAATACCAGGTACTAAAATGACCCAGGCCTGGCCTTATCAAAACAAAAAAAATTACTGTGTATCCCCAAGTCACCAGCTTACACATATTTGAACTTACTAAGTTATTTAAAAACTATGTTTGCAGTATTTGAGCCTTGTCCAGTAATTCAGACAATGGACAACTTTGAGAGACTCCTGCTTCCCATGACGGGTGATGCAATTACTTTGGAGTGGTAGAAAAAATAACCCTAACAAGGTAAAGGAGCTACAGTTGTTGTTTATAACATATATAATAAAAGATTAAAGAAATTAACAGCCTTATTTAAAAGCATGTTTACAATCTGAGCTTGAGTCTGAAAATGGTAGATCATCCTGGAAATGCAGTTTGTAGGGATTATTTTAAAAACTGTGAGGGGTTATTTGCAGAGTACTAAGCAAAAACACTTACTGAAGAGTTTTCTGAACTCTTGGATCTATTTGCACAGGTATAGGTGATAAGCCAGGAGCACAAAATAGAATAAAAGTCAGAGGTGCTTCAGATAGCCCTTGTTTTTTGTCAAAGAAATGTAACCAAGTTTTCACAAAGCTGAGCTATTCCCAGCTCATTGCAGAGGAGTAGTGAACACCATCTACGTTCCAAAAACAGCTGGTAAAAAACCGCAAAAATTTGGCAAGGGCCTGAAGGCAGACATGGTAATGTTTAGCTGTGGCCTGAAGCCTCTTACCACATTGCAACCGCACTTTTCAGAGCAGCACAAATAGAAGCAGCTTCAAAAGAACAAAAAGCAGAACTATAAAGGCTCAAAGTGCTCACTTCCATGATCACCACTTTCCATGTGTAAAGAGTACTGCCTTCTTTTGTCTACAGAGAAAATATTCATGTTCAGAAAGAGTACAATCTAAATGTCCCTATGATATACATAGAACCAATGTGAACTACACCTACAAAATGGAAAACAAAATAATACTGAAGACCTGTAGGGCTCTTCTTGTGAAACCACGTTTTACCTAGCTTTTCAAAACTCAAACTGACCCATAAGACAAGGAGTTAGTAGGCTGATTCCAGTACTTTGTGTAGATAATTTTCAGTCAACAGAAATTGTGGGAGAAATCTCTCAACAGCAGAGAGACTTCCAATCTGATGCTAATCAGGAAAAGTAAATATCCAGCAGTAACACTAGTAGGTTATGTAGTTGAAGATCAGGTGGTTTTCCACAAAATTCATCAGAAGGGCTGCAGGAAAACGGAAGGGATTCCTACTGTATCACATATTTGCACACCTTGGACAATATCAGCTAATATCATATCATAGTACAGAAGTAGTCACAACTGTTCCCGTGGTTTACTGATTTACTCAGAATTTCTGTTCTCCTCCAGTTTGCACAAAATAGCCCACTTTCACACTGATAAGCAATGCAATTAGTTCAATAATGCTGACTTCCCTGGTGTTCATGGATGTAGGTTCCTGTACAGAAACATACCTTTATAACTCTGATGTCATCTGTACTGCAGGCATATGCTTTGCATTTTCCACACAAAAGATTTATTTTCCCTTCCACTACTTTATATTTTGTTTCGTTCTTCCTGGAATCTCGTAGTTTCTTTTCCTTCATTTGCAGGTCACGTATCTTTAATAAATAAATAAAAATCAAGATCATTATGAAATGAAATCCCAGTGTCAGCCTAAACATGAGTTTGGATATGTAACATCTAGGAACCCGTTACTTAAAGCACACAAAACAAAACGCACCTTGTTCTGGCAACTCATACCAAGAAAGAACAGGGTACATTTGTCAATTTAGAATGTAGGGCTAGAATGAGACTCCGTGATGGACTGCATTTATTCTGTTTGTTCCTTCCTCCCCTCTAGCCCCCAACAGCCCCTCTGGTCTTAAGGCTGGTAAGTCTGTGTGACGACTTAAGTCATGTGAGACCCTACAGCACAACTAATGCTGCTGCTCTGGGAATCTCATGGTATGGAAAGAGAGCTACAGGCACCACAGAAACTGCAGGCAGAGAAAGAAGCAACAAGGCACAGCCTGGAGCTGAGAACCAAATGCAGAAATGGAATCCTCTGAGAAAAAGCAGGAGCAACCACACCAAGTCTTGGAGGTGGGAGAAGAACTGTCACAAAGGCAAGGGGGCCTTGGGCATCCTTTGTTGCACAGCTCAGTCTCTGAAAGCTTGTCTGGAAACACAGGATGAGTCCATGGGGGTGGCTGCCACTGGCTTATTGCAGTCTTCCCTGAGCCCTGGGGAGCACCAGTGATACCAGCCACCAGCTGTATTTAACTCCAGTCACTCCCACTCTCTGGGCCTGGTCATCCAGCCATTTTTTACCCAGCAAAAAGTGCGCCCATCCAAGCCATGAACAGCCAGTTTCTCCAGGAGAATGCTGTGGAAAATGGTGTCTTTACTGAAGTTCAGACAGACACCAACCACAGCCTTCCCCACACTCACTAAGCGGGTCACACAGTCACAGAAGAAAACCAAGCTCCTCAGGCAGGACCTGCCTTTCATAAACCCATCCCAGGTGAGCCTGATCCCTGATTGTCCTGTATGTAATGGGTAACATCCTGTATGTGATGTGTAGCACCCAAGATGATCTGCTCCATAACCTTCCCTGGCACCGAGGTCAGGCTGACAGGGCTGTAGTTCCCTGGATCCTCCTGGTCCTTCTTGTGCATGGGTGGGCACACTGACCAACCTCCAGTCATCTGGGATCTCCTTGATTATCCAGGACTGCTGATAAATGCTGGGAAGTGGATTGATAAATTCTTCCACCAGCTCCCTCACCACCTTGGGTGGATCCCATCTGCCCCCATAAACCTGTATGTGTCACAGTGGTGTAGCAGGTCACTAACCAGTTCCTTTTGGATTATGGGGGCTTCATCCTGCTCCCTATCTCTGTCTTCCAGCTCAGGGGGCTGGATATCCTGAGTACAACCGGTCTTACTGAGGCAAACAAGGCATTAAGTACCTCAGTCTCTTCTCTTCATCTTTGTCACTATGTTTCCCCCCATATCCAGTAAAGAATAGGGATTTCTCCTTAGCCCTTGGTGGTGGTCCATATGAAGTTCCAGTTGGGCTTTGGCCCTCCTGATTTTCAGCTGCAAAACATCACGATATCTTTGAACACTCTGCCCAAGATGGCCTCCAACTCTTACATCACCTGTAAGTCCTTCTCTTTTCTAAGCAACAGGTCATAAATTCTACCTCACACTCTTAAGTTTTTTGCAGTTACGGTACAGTTGACATTCGCGAACTATCAGTACTCACCATCCCTTCTCTGCTGACCTAGCCTTTGTCAGAAATCAAGTACAATGAACACTTCCCTCAGCTTATCACTTGGCCCTACATAGAGACCTAGTGAAGGCTGATATAGATTATGCCTTTGAAATTTGAGTATGAAAACTGCAAAAATCACACACCTTTCTTGCGAATGTTGTTTCATCCCAGTTCTGTAGCTTTTCAATAGCTGCATTCATCATTTCTTCCTTATAACTGTTTTGTTTTTCATTCTCAACCACTTCTCTTTTGCTTGTCACAAGGATGCACTTGCTGTCTCTTGCCCTTCCACGACCTATACAGCAACACATTTATGCTCTTTAGTTACTCTTAACAACACGTCCAAAAGTGACAGGTCTGCCATAAGACTGTTAAGGGCCTTCTGTATGACTGCTTTTGTTTGCAATGTCCAGATTCAGATAATGCTGCTTCTGAAGAACATTCTTCAATAACAAACCAGAACAAGATGCCCCCTTCCAGGTATCCTTATGGATATACCCTAGCCAGTATTGTATTGCCTGCTTCTGTAGCCTCCCTGTGTTGAGTTCAGGCATGCTTTACTATTCAATTTTTGTATAGCATCTTGCTGTCTTCTTGTCGTGTAAAAAAAAAAAAGGTAAAGGAGAAAAGTTCATCTCAGTCTTCCTTATTAGTTTTCATCCCTGCTAACTGATGTCTAAAAAAACCCAAAAACCCCATATATCACAAAAACCTAAGGAACTGGAAATATAGTGCTGACAAGAACACAGAAAAGAACAGCAAGCTCCTTCTCTTCTACCTGACTATGCCTACTGCCTGCCTGTTTATTGAAGCTGTGACACAGGCAAACCAAAAACTACAGGGATCACATACCAGTTTAGAAGTAGTTCAGCTATAAAAAGTGTTCACATTTTCTTTTGAGCTCCTACTCCACAAAAATCATGATTGTATGTGGTTTAAAACTGACATAACCTCTTTTCTTTGCACCTTTAATGGCTTTTTAATAATAAACAGTATCCTTTCATCCAGAAAAGTCAATTCTGGGCCAATTACTTCATTACAAGACACAGATAAGAAAGTCACAACACAAAAACCCTGAAAGTAGAGTACAGTGTAAGTACAATGGAAATCACTTCCCATTAAATTATGATGTTAACTACTTGGGGAACCAGATAAAATATTGCAGATGCACCCTTAAAAGAGTAGGGAGTTTTATGCTGTTTAGCAATGTGAAGCAGAAATCAGTATTTAGTATGGCTCTTCATTCCCCTCTACTGGCCATACTGTACAATCACTAAATTTAAGGCCGAAGTCTTGACAGACTTCTCTGGACAAGCCAAGAAGACAGAAACAGGGTGTCTTTTTTTTGGTCTTGAATATTAGGGATCTGCACTTGCGAAGGCCTCATGTCCCTCGGAGTAGCTGGGTTGGTAATAAACCACCGGGCAGGGGAAGGCCTTCAGAAGCCAAGGCAATACAAGAAATTCCATTGCAGCAGTCCTTTGTAAATTGTCACAGAACGATTTGTAATATTTCTGACAATAGCTCTTCTAGCCATAGTTCTGCTTGTATGTGTAATTGTCTGCTTGAGGCTATCAGTCCTCAACAGCTCAATAACCTTGTGCAGCATGGCTAATTTGCCTGGCAAAAGAACAGTCAGACAACACCAAGGACTCGGCTCTGTGAACAAATTTATCGTGTCCCATCATTCACTTGACTTAGCTCTAAGGCACAGAGGAACAACAGTGAGGCATGCACATATTACTACAGTATTTCCAATGTGCCAGTTAGTAGCATTTCATGTCCATTTCTAGGCCAAAAAACGTTTCTATAGTAATAGCTCTGAAATTCCATACCTCTGACTTGGATCATTTTGGTGACATTACCGAAGTATTCATAGAGCACCACAAGGTTGCACTCAGTAATATCAATGCCTTCATCAGCAACAGATGTAGCAATTAGCAGTCTGATGTCTTTGTCATTTCTGAATGCATCCAGTACACCCTTCTGCATTGGCAGGGTCATACCTACAGTACCAAGAAACTGTGTCAGGAAAAAAACACTGAAGAGCAAGCTTTGAAAAGCAACTCTTTGAGCAAGATACCCGCATTTGCTTTTACTTAAGTGATTAAAAATTAGTACAGCCCTTTGATCTGGAAAACTACTTTAAGTTTGATATGCAGCTGGGTCTATACTGTACCCACTGACCAGGGATTTCTTTTGATGTGTCACAGGAATTACCAACCTGGGAAACACCATTTTAGACACAACACCCAGATGATCTTTACTGGAGACACCCGTGCAGCCTAGATAGTTAAAATCCAAGCTAACTTTTAACTTAAGCCATAGGCAATTCATTTCAATTGTAGCTCCCAGTCTATCTTAAAATGTCTTTGTGCCACCAAACACAAAATAAGAGAGGAATCTATAAAAGGAGCAGGGACAACACGAGAATTAATCACAAGAAGCCATGACAGTGAAGTTTCGAAACGTCTTTTGAACTAGCAAAAGAATCCTGCAGAGAAGTGTCACTGACAGTGTTACTGCTGCTTTAACCAAGGGTTCTGGACAGAAAAGGCAAGCATCTCCTTAGGATCCATTTCAGGTCTTCCAGATATGGAAGAATGCAAGTGCAAACTTGCATGACCTTCCTCTGTTTAAGGGCACAGAAGATGAACACAGGAAAAGCAGAACAGTTTTAGCAGCATAGCCACCACAGATTTAGCATATGTTATATCTCAGTGCAAATCTGCATACCTGTTTTATGATCTTTACTTCCCTTACCCATCAACACATCTGGCTTTATGTGGCTAAGTAGAGGGTTTGCTTGTATCCACTTCTTCAAAGCCTGGAGAGCAAACCAGGGAGTTAGATTCCCTGTGCAGATGAAACGCTAGTTTGAGAAACGTAGATCTTTCCTACGCTTGCCTAGTCAATTAATACTTCCAAAACAAGACCCAAAATCAGAAAACAAAGTGTAACTTGTGTGTCAGGAGGGAATATTTTTTAATAGGTGAGAAAGCAAGGGTCACGCGATGCCGGATTAAACCATGCCAGACTGATTTCCACTTTTCCTGCTCCTGCAACTTAAAGGCTGGCTAGAGAGCAGGCAGCCTTTCACTGCTAAAAAGTTTGTGTTTTTCTCTTATGAACTAACAGGTCACACCTGCTACACGTCTGGGATCAAAGGAAAGTAGTTGCTATTTACAAACTGGACTTCCACTACACAGTGACAGCAGCACCTTCAAACTGCTTTTACAGAAGAACAAAATTCAGCCAAGCTACTGTTTTAAATCTAAAACGGAAAGCTGCAAGCAGATGCTTGGTGTTGTTAGCTTGGACTTTAGCCTGCTTTTAATTTTTTCTGGTTTGCAATTCATCCAGCACGTCTGGATGAAAAGGATAAAAAGGGGGGCTGGGTCGTTCAGCTGATAAATCTGTTTACAGTAGCCAGAGACAGCTGATATTTGCAGTAAATGTTTTAACCTATTCATGCTAATGATTAGCAGCACATTTACTTCAAGCATGAGCCTTTCCTGGGAGCAAGGTACTGTAAGGGAAAAAAGTATCATCCAGCCTAGATCTTTGATTGTAGGCAAGTATGAAACAGACCAGTGATAAGAAGAGTCCTGAGAACATCTGCTGCACAAAGTTTTTCGTTTTTCTTGATCAAAGACAGGTGCTAGGGCACAGACCTTCTTTAGGTCTATAGGAATTCTCTGAGAAATGTAGAAATACCTCCTGATGTGCAAACAGTAATGGAGTAGAGCTGCTGATTTATAACACCGCTGCCTTAAAGCCAAAACCCTTAAAACATGTCTTGTTAAAACTGACTTTAGGCCTAAAGTAAAAATCTGATGGCTTAATGATCAACTATGACATGTAGTTAGACGTCATGTAGGACACCATAGCTGTACTGTAGTTTTCAGGACAAAG